>JBBPDA010000039.1:19794239-19806020 GCA_037974385.1 Arnoldichthys spilopterus
AAAATGATACTGTTCTGAGACTTTTCATTTCTTTGTCATTGGACAAACTTACAAAATCAGCGAGGGGTCAAAAAATTTCCTCAACTGTATATCTGTATCTTTCTTAGCTGCTGTAGCAAGTAAATATCTCTAATAGGGTATCAGTAAAGTTCTTTTTTTTCTTTTTTTCTCTTCAACAAATTTCCAGAAAATTTCCATGGGCACTTTAGGTTGGGAATTTTTGAAATATTACAAATTGGAGATTATTAAGAGTGGGCAGCAGAGCCAATGGTTATTATGTGAGGATAGGTTTCTTCCTCTTGTGTCCAGGCCATCTTCATGTTTGCAGCATTGTCAGTAACAAGTGCAAAACTCATTAATGCTTTCAGATCAGCAATTTAGGAGTCTGTTTGTTTGTTGTCCTTTGTGTCTGTGCTCTTGTAGAATACAGGTTAAGGGGCAACAATGTAGTTTATAATTCCTTGTGCCTAAACATTTGAACACCCATCAGAGACTAAAATGCAGTCTGCATTGTCAATGGTTCACTTGACCTTTGTTTGCACAGCTGAACGCTTCATCCAGCAAATGACTAGATGCAGACCTGGTTGGGGGAATGTAAGCTGGTCAGAGAGCATTAAAAAATCTCTTCCAACACATTGGATGGCGACATCAGGCGTCAGCCAGTTGCATGGAACTAGTTAGCGCACATTTAGCATATCTGGTTTAGGAGTTAGCTAGCTACTGTATGAATACATTTTGATTTAATAGTTGGTAGTTAAACTTTAACTTTTAATCCACACTTTTATGTGTGGATCCAATGGTCTCTGTCTTTGCTGTGGGCTCAAAAAAGTATCTTTAGTATTTCAGAATTCTAGAAATCATTGTGCATGTAATGGAGGAATGCACAGTGCATGTAGGGGGTGTGGCCTGTATGCTATGTGCCAGTGATTGAGAAATAGCATTGATATTCAACTGTATTTGCTTTAAATCTAATTGTTTTAGCCAAGATTATGCTGCAGTATATTTTCTACCAACTATATTTTATGTTCCCAACCTTCAACTTTGAAAACTTCCGGTTTATTACCATTAACTTCCACTTATTCCATAAATTCTCGTTAATTCCTGTGGAAAGTTTCCAACTTAGAAAATTCCCGGAATTTTGCAACCCTAATTTGAAGAGACTTGTTTGCATGCAGCCGTGTGGATGTTTATATCTGGAGAAAGGCTGTGCAGTGACACACTTATATTTTCATTGCTATGTCTGACTTAAGTTAACAAAAACTGTTTTTTTTTATACCTTTCACCGTCTTTTTGTTTTTTTTTGCTTTTTTTGAACACTAACATTGAAGGGCAGAAATAACTTTAGTAATTGGCAATCATTGTAACCACAGTGACCTTCACCTCCTGTGAGGTCATGTGCATACCCTCTGTTGACCATACTGTATTGTATATGTGTGTAATTATTAAGAATAAGATGAGAGTCCTGTGTCCACATGAACTGGTTCTTCTACAGGAAAGAGCTCAGTGCAGCCACTTCCTCTGGATCTCCCCAGCAATTGCCTTTGTGTGTGAGAATTTGTAAGAGAGAGAGGAGTGCTTCCCTTCATTGCAGAATTCCTGTGAGAAAGGGAGCAGAGGAAGAATTAAGAAGCACTTCAAAAAAAGCAGCAACATAAGCATTGTCCTCATTCTCTTTCTGCCTCTCTCTTTCATATGTGTTGCTAATGCTGTTGTGTGTAAGTGTACTGCATACATTTGATGCTTTAATTGGTGACAAAAGCCTGAAATGACACTTTGTGTTTTATGATGGTCTTTCTGGACTTTTATGTTACATGAAAGGGTGCAAGTGTAAGACTGTGTAAGTTGTAAAGATGTAACATGCCTTCCAAAATATTTTTTGAGAAACCAGAACCAAAGCAGAGATTATGCTTATTTTAGCCTGCTATCCAATCCCCCAGAGGTATCCAGTCTTATCCACAGAGGGCCAGTGTGCTTGCAGGTTCAAAATGAATAGGAATACACCTGATTCAACAAATTACCTGATTAAAGTCTTTAGGCAATTTAACATGTGAGTTCCTGCTTTGCAGAAATAAAAACCTGGAGCAGCACTGTTTGGACCTCACTGATCATGGGTCAGTAGTCACTCGCAATTGTACATGTTATCATTAGGGTCATTTATAAAACCAAAAGCATTTCATAGAAAAATGCTGAATGCTTAAATTTTTTCTGTTCCAGGTAGATGTAGTACCAATTTCTGCATTTTAAAAATATTTGTTTTGGCATCAGCAGGGATGCATTCCTAGATTCAGAGACTTCTACAATCTATGCCAAGCTGAAGCTGTTATGAAAGCTTGAAAAACCTCAAGTGATGGTGTCTGGTTATACTTAAAAAAAATAGTAAAAATCCAATTTAAATATATAAACTACTACTACTATGTTAAGCTAGTCTAAGTCATAATAGCAATTTGCAAATTTGTTGGCTGCACATCCATGATGCGAATCTCTCATTCCACCACATCCCAAAGGTGCTCTATTGGATTGAGATCTGGTAACTGGAAGCCGCTGTAGTGCAGTGTCATCTTCAAGAAACAGTTTGAGATGTTGTGAGCTTTGTGACAGGGTGCATTATCCTGCTGGAAGTAGCCAGCAGATGACGGGTACACTGTGGTCATAAAGGGATGGACATGGCCAGCAACATGGCTGTGGTATTTAAACGATGCTCAATTGGTATTGATGGGCCCAAAGTGTGCCAGGAAAATGTACCCCACACCATTAAACCACCATCACCAGTCTAAACTGTTGACACAAGCCAGGATGGATCTATGCTTTCATGTTGTTTACACCAAACCTGACCCTACCATCTGAATGTCGCAGCTGAAATGGAGAATCATCACATCAGGCAATGTTTTTCCAATCTTGTATTTTGTAAACCTGTGCAAATTGTAGCCTCAGTTTCCTGTTCTTTGCTTAGTGGCACTCGGTGTGGTCTTCTGCTGCTGTAGCCCATCTGCTTTAAGGTTTGACGTGTTGTGAGTTAAGAGATGGTATTCTGTATACCTTGGTTGTAACGAGTGGTTATTTGAGCTGCTGTTTCTCTTCTATCATTTTGGAACAGTCTGCTCATTCTCCTCTGACATCAAAAAGGTATTTTCTTCTGCCAGCAAACGCAGGCAGGACGGACATAGATTAAGGGGTTTATTAAACACAAGACAATAACTCAAAGGACACATACAACGTAAGACCATCACAGTGACTTAGACGTGCAACCAAAGACAGACGAAAGAGGAACGCCCATGGAAGCCTTTAAACCCTTTGGTAATAGCCCACAGCTGAGCAGGAGCTTCCGGAGCCATGAACTGCGACCCGGAAGTGGCGGGGTTGCTTGCCGCCGCCCCCCTTCTCGATGCGGCGCCCCCTATCGTTCCCCTTCCTCCGCCTTACCCCCGGAACTCCCCGGTCCAACTTGTTGGCTCCTTGGGGTTGGCGGGAGGGGCTTCGGGCATCGCCTGCATGTCCGTGGTGATGGCTTGCGGCTGCTACGCGTCAACGGCACACGGCAGCTCTGCCTCAGTGTCGCCGCGATCCTGCTAGACAGCGGGAACCTCTGGCGCCTCTTGCTGCAAAGGGGCGGGTGTGCTCCACGTAACAACCCGCCTCCGCATGCCGGTGAAGCTCCCCTTAGCTGCCCTTCGAGGCGCAGTGGTGGAGCTAAGGCCCGGCGTGGGTGTGGAGGTCTCCGAGGGCGGTACCGGTGGCGGCAGCGGCCCTGAACAGCAGCCCCAATCCTTAGGCTACAGCTTTACTGACGCCTGCACAGCTACGCTGCGCTAACCCCTTGGAGCTCCTCCTGTTTGTGTGGAGACTTCCTTGGTCACACAAGCACTTCGAGGCACGGTTTCCAAGGGGGTCTCCATGGCGCTTTCTGGCCCGGCTACTGATTCACCGTGAGCTGGAGCAGCCAGGGTAAACAGGTCGCGAACAGGGGCGATCCCGCCGGCACACTGAGCTAGGCACCCGCCGCTTGGGACCTTCCCGAACGAGTCACCGCCGGCGGTCCCCTCGCCACGCCTCCTCTTGCGCTTTCTGCGCCTGGGCGCTGCGGAGGATCCGCCAACGGCCTCGGAGGGGGGAATTAACCCTTTACCCATTCGATGTGCTCATCCAGTCTAGCCCCTGCGTCGAGTGCCCCTCGGAGCAGAGGCCCAACTCCGTTCCACTCCACTTCCACTTCCATTTTCCACTTTAAACACTTTAAACAATCATATTGATTTACTTTAAATGCTAACATTAACATTCTCTTTTGTTGGGTCTTTCCACTTTGTGGACTAAATGCACAGACTTGATCCTCTCTACTGAAATGCAGAAGCATTTACATTGTGCTATTGTGATAGGCCAGTTTGACTTTACAATAGATACTCTATGCAGTTTTTTTTTCAGCTGTTGTTTTCACAGACTTGCCTCCTTTTTCCACCCTTTGCTATTTTTTTGTTCATCACTTTTACATCATCAGCTTTAAGTCATGTCTTCTTTAGGTAATGTGGCCACAGCATTGGAGTATTGTGCAATTGTAATAATCTTTCATGCAAAGTGAGCTGTATGTGAAGTGTAATGTAATGTGATTAATCTTCGATGCAAAAAATTTGTCAGATTTTTAATATCAAATACCTCAAAGAATTGTTTCAGTCCTATTATTAGCTCACTTGTCCTGGTCAGTCACCTGAAGGCAGAAGGTTAAGCAGTGCCAGGATATACAGAGAGCTGGAAGCCAATGCAGGTCAACAGCGTGTTTATTGCCAACAAAACAGACAAATCCAAGGGGTGATCCAGAAAACACGGTCAGGAATGCAAGTGTCGAATGGGAACAAGGCAATATCACAGGCTAGGCTAAATCTTGGTCGTTAAACAGTCAAATACTCAATACCAAAAATACTCTCTCGAAATTCACGCTCAGTGCACCGTACAGGACGAGTAGACTTCGCGTCCTTCCCATGTTCCAGCCCTACCTAAATACCCCTCGCGATAGGGACCTAACTAGTTGCACCTGGAAGGGCTGGCCCAGTTAATATTCCGGAGAGGGAGACCGGCATGGACCGCTGGGTGGGGGTAATTCCCCTCCTTCTGCTGAAGGGGATCTCACCCTTTCCCTTACAAAGCAGTTTTGTGTTTTCAAGACATTTCCAGACTTTGGGTGGTATAGGTTTGCTGGTATATTGGGCAAATTTAGTTTTGCTGATATTTTGTGCAAATAATAATCATGGTTATGTAAAAATTCCAGCTGTGCTCCTGCTCAGTGTTCAACTGCACAGCAGTGTTTTATTTGCAAAAATTGGCAGTAGTCCATAACACAAGACCTTCTTCCTGTATTTACGTTCTTGCTCTTGACACATCTGGCCAATATGCAGCATGAATGTTCTCACATGACTTGTAGTCCTGCATTTTGATTTGCTTGGATTTTTCTCTTATGTGGAATGAAACTATCCATGGGAAAAAAAACACTCAGAGTTTACAAACTTATCTGATTTAGAACAGAGTAAACACACTATAGGTTTAAAAATGACCTTATAGAATAGAATGGCATTTAGTAGACAGAACTGAAATATACTTCATAAATATGAACATATTTAGATTTTGACACCTGTAACACACTCAAATTTGGGATTGTGCAAAATAAGAATGAAAAGTTTTGAAGTTTTAAAATGTTTTAAACCGGTGAGGGGATCGTGATTGTATATAATGGAGCATCTTCCAAAAGCTCAGTCTTTGCAAGCAGTGATGGGTCATGGGTGAATAGTCCGTCAGTTCAAAAAGAACATTTCAACACAAGACTACATAAAATGGAGGTCTTTTAATTATCTGTCTAAATCTCAGTCCCCATAGGACCAGGGTGGAAATGCATCAGTCAATCAGCGCCCACGACAGATGTAAAGGTCCCATTAATGTAGAGGTGTATTTTGTGACTTTAGAGACATATACTGCCATTGGGCAGTGTCTTTTCTTGGAAATTCCATGGGTATTTCAGCAACATAAAGGCTTTGTAGACACAGTGCTTGACTGGCCTGCCACCTGTGCAGATCTGTCTCCTATAGAAAATGTATGAAACTTTATGTAGAGGAGAATTAGACAGGAGCGATTGTGGTTTGTTGAGCAGCTGAAGTCTTATATCAAGCACGGTCGGGCATAAATTCCTCTTGCAGAATTGCAAAAGTTAGTCTCCTCTATTCCTTAATGATTAAACAGTGTAATTAAAAGGAAAGGTGATGTAACAAAGTGTTAAACGTCAATGTTTTTTTTCAGTGTCTTCCAGGTGTCAATTTCTAAATATGTTAATCTTTACAAAATACACTTAAATTGATAAATAGAAACAGTTAAAAATATTTTCTGTAAACTTTGACTAGGTAAACAATAGTTGAAGAGATTTAACAAATGAGAGATTCTTGTTTTTATAGCATTTTATGAAAAACCCCAACTTTTCTGGAAAGTGGTATTTGTAATTTATAAATATTAATATGGAAGGATGAAATGTGTGTAAAAATCAAAAACTGGAGCAAACCATAACACACTATTGTACACAAATTATGATTTAAAATGAAATGAAAACAAGTGGTTTTTGAGGATGATGATTCAGATGCTTGTTTAAAAACAAGAGTATTTAAACCCCAGTCTTAATTTTTTGTTTAGGTACTCCACAGCATTTGATTAGTAAAATGTGCAACTTTCTTCAGGTAACTTAAAGCATATTTTTTCTGAGCGTTTTACAAAAAAGTCTCGTCACACTCTGGTTAATTCTGAGTAAAGCTTTCTTTTCCACCTTCCTTTATTCCTCAGTTCAGGCATTTCCTGTTCAGGAATCTCTGCCAGAAGCAGCAACAGCAGGACCAGCTGTCTTGATTCTGCATGTGAACCTCAGTCAGCCCACAACACGTGTCAAGTTAGCTTTCACAATGAGTATTATGTGTGTGTTACTTTTACATCTCTAGGAGACCACCTGTAGCACAATTTCAGAGGGTAACCAGTTGCAAATGTGTTTAATAACTGCCAATAAGTGTTGGTTTGAATAGATTATGAGGGTATATCGACTGCCATTGACTTCATGAAGTTTATTCATTAGATAAGATAACTGACTCAATCCTATATGTGAAAAAGTTATTTATATACTTTAAAAGTTAAATTATTTTAGCTGCAAGCAGAGTCACAGTTTTGTGCATATAAACATTCAGGACCTGACCCGCTCTGTCCAGTAGGGCCGTGCTGTGCTGTGAGCTGCTGCTTTTTGAACCATGTAGCTTATGCAGCTATACCTATACATCACTTACAGAGTTTTTATTAAATAACAATGTTATAACAAATAACAATTAATCAAAATGCTAATATTTTTAATTGTCCTTAAACAGGTAGTAAACTAATACACAGATAATATTGCTCATTCTATACCAAGCTCCAAAATAGCAGGTCTTACCTGCTTAACTTGTTGGTACAGTATCCCATCTGGTCAGGTCCCACAGAAGAGCTGCTGTTGCAAAAGAGATAATGTTGGCTTAGATCGAAAGGTGTCTGAACATACTCTGCACCCCAGTCAGAGCTGTTTTGGCAGCATGACGGTGACCTACACAATATTAGGCAGGAGGTGTTAACATTATGGTTAATTGGCATATGTTGTTTTTGTCTGCATGTGTTTTTGCTGGGAGCTTTGGTTTCCTTCCACAGTCAAAGATGTATCTTAGATGATTTGGAGATGCTGAATTTAGGTGTGAGTGTGTTGTCTGTTTGTCTGCACCTTTGATGGACTGTTAGGACCACATGACTCTGGTTATGATAAGCAGCTCAGAGAATTGAATGATGGATGATTTTTTTTTTTTTTTACATTGCAGATTGAATAAAATGCTGTGCATTGAATTTTGGATTTATTGATTTGTATGAGCTACAATACCTGGGTAAAATCTTCAGGCAAATGTCTGTGGAGATTCTTATTTATCCAAGTCATCATATCCACCACTAACCATCAGAGCTGAAGAAGCCACTTGAATGAGAGGTGAAACGTCTTCAAGAAAGCACAACAGTCCAGTTGTCTTAGATTCAGCTACTCTGGACTTCAGGCAAAAATGGCAGCACAACAGCACACATAGTTAGAATATGACATGGATGTTAATAATGACATTAAGACAATTTGTTTGTTGTCTGGAAACAACAATCTGGAAAATCTACCAATAGATTCATCTGTCTAAACTCAGAGTAAGCATCTGCTAGCTTTTACCATCCCAGTTTTAGTTGTATTGAGTGGTTTGGGTGTCTTAGCTACTGGGTAAAACTGGCAATGACTGTGCAGAAGCCAAAAAGCTGGAAGTCTAGAAAATTAAATGTGAAATAGTATGGAATTTGTGAATGGAAAGTATGTAGGAACTCTGTGGCATGGGAAACATATTGTGGTTAAGGTGTTTTTTGCAGTAGCTTTAGGCTGGATCTGCTGGTGTGGATCATAAGAGACCAAGAGTTCACTTGGATACTGTGGTGCAAGATCGTAAAGTGCTTTATAGGTCAATAACAATATTTTATATTTAATTTGAAATTTGATCGGGAGCCAATGCAGACTAGATAAGACAGGGGTGATGTGATTGTATCCTCTGGTTCTAGTAAGAACTCTTGTTACTGCATTCTGAACTAACTGGAGCTTGTTTATGCACCTATTAAACAATCCAGACAGTAAAGCATTACAATAATCTAACTGAGAGGTAATGAAGGCATGAACTAATTTTTCTGCATCATGCTTTGACATTATTTTTCTTATCTTAGCAATAATTCTGAGAAGAAAGAAGGCAATCCTAGTAATATTATCTACATGAGCTTTAAATGAAAGATTGGGCTCAATGATCACACCAAGATCTTTTACAGCTGCACAAGATGAAACAGAATGGCCCTCCGGAGTTACTGTGTGTCCATGTTGTTTCACAACCATCACTATCCTAACTAAACATGCACATGCACAAACACATAATTGTTTACTGGCCCTCTAGTTATTTATAATTGTCTGTTTATTGGTAATTAGAAATTAATTTCAGAAAGCACTAGTCTATCCATACAGCTATACTACACTGTGTCTAAGCCCAGGTCACATGTCAATAACCCACTGGATATTTTTTGTGTTTTGTAAGGGTCCATTTTGTTAGCGGTAGAGTTTTTCATGATCAACTTTTTTTTTTTTGGGGGGGGGGGGGTGCACTGTGTGTTTGGTTGGCTGTGCCAGAGGAAGACAAGCCTAGCCATAGCCATCCCCTTTAAGCTTCTTAAGACCAGTGAAGCATTTGAGTGAGCAACCTGATTTCTGCCAAGAATCTGGGTGGAGATTAAGCATTAGTGCTCAAAGATGACCCATCTGGAGAATATAGTCTTGCCTGTGTTGTAACAGTAACGCTAATAAACTTTGCCAATTTACCATTTAGTAAGGGAGGATTCAGTGCCTTTGGCAAAGCTTATTGTTTTGAAACTCAGCAGTCAAACAAATAAAACCCCTTGCTACAGTGTTCCTTCTAAAGACTCATCCCCAATGCACATGGACACACACAATCCATGCTAAAATGCCAAAATGCTTTACATAGATTGATAATTTAATTGTTGAACTTTCTTAGCTTTTAAGTGTGCTCCTCTTAATAATGAACAATCTAGCAGATACAGAGCAGGAAAACCCACACTAATTATTACTCATGCATTTGGTAGGGTTAGCCATCATAGAGTGTTTTTTTTCTCTGACATTTTTATGGCACAGTTTGACCAGGTAGTGAAATGGATCAAATTTTTCATTTGACTTAGCTGCCCGCTATAACCTTTTACCTTGCTTCAGTACTCATTTTTACATGCCAAGATTAAATTAAGTTAAATGCAAGCTATCAACAGCGCCTGGGGAGCAGTGTAGCGGGACAGGAATCGATCTGATCCCTCATAACTGAGTGTCAAAGTGCAATCAGATTTAATGTTTATGTGTGGAGTGTGGAGTTGGACAGTACAAAATAAGATGAATAGTGCAATATCCCATAGAACTGAGACAATACTTGAAAAATGCCAATTAGTGGCATATTGAAACTATTATACTAATTTCAATATATTTTTATGGTTTCTTGTTAGAGTTTTCTGCTCCACATTAAATGCTAAAATGTTTAAAATGAGACAGGAGAAATAACTAAATATTAAGAGTTGACAGGCCTGGCTTTAACTTGGATAACTTTCTATCATGCATTAAAAATCATCCATCAAAAAATCTGGCTGTTAATGAACTGGTATTGGTCATTAAAGGTTACAAACACACTGAACTTGATTAGGATGTTCTATTTCCAGTGAACAAATACAGGTCATTATGAGATTAATTGAATGAGAGACACAAAAAGCAAAGTTAGTCTTTACATGCAGCAAGATCTGACTGCAGCAAATATCAGTGGTCAGTACAACGAGAAATGGATTGTTACCTTTGAGCATGTTTTGAAGACCTAGCCCACAGCTTTTCATTGAGATTCAAATCATGTCGTGACAAGCCCTCGAGAGTCCGGCTTGCACTTTCCCAATACACTAAAATGGTTTCTGTTCTGCAAGCTTATTTG
This sequence comes from Arnoldichthys spilopterus, assembly GCA_037974385.1. Taxonomy (NCBI): domain Eukaryota; kingdom Metazoa; phylum Chordata; class Actinopteri; order Characiformes; family Lepidarchidae; genus Arnoldichthys; species Arnoldichthys spilopterus. The sequence goes on from JBBPDA010000039.1 coordinate 19,804,802, forward strand.
CCATGTGCTTTTCACCACAGAACAAACTATGCTTTATGCCTTTTTTTATATCTTAAGCTGCCCCCACTGCCTCCCGCTCCTGTCTCAATCTCCCCCTCTTTCTCTATCTTACTCTCTCTGAAACAGAGCTGAAAATAGTGGAAACAGTTTACCTGTTTCTTCAGTCAGGCTAATTAGGCAGGTTAGCGGAGGCGTTGTTAGTGTTGTTTTTGTGTGTGTGAGAAATGTAGTGGGGGCAGAGAGAGAGAAAAAGAGAAGGTGGGTGAGCCATAAGTGACTTTATAGAGTGAACAGGCTAAATGTGGGCGATTGGCAGAGGTCACCTGCTGCAGGTTCTGCATCTTAAAATGTTTGCTGTCTGTCAGTACCTGCTTTTGCTGTACACCCCCATTAAATGCCAACTGCATGACTGCATGAAATACCATATGTGGTCATGTTATTCAAACATAATTGGCTACAGTTTTAACATATTAGTTTAACATACTTAAAAGAATATTAATCAATGATAAATGGACCCATATCATGAAAAAATTGAGACTTCCTTGTTTTTTTGTAAAACATTTGTTTGATGTAGTATGTAAACACTGTTTTGTTTTAAAAAGATACTATTCACTCCACATACAGCCTATACATGAAAACTACAAATCCCATTCAATATTTCACTGCTAAATCTGTTTTATAAATATAAACAAATGTAGAATTTGATGTCTGCAACACACACAAAAAAGTTGGGACGGAGCTATTACATCACCTTTCCTCTTAATTACATTGTTTAATCATCAAATCAACTTCAGCAGTTCCAAAAATCTGTGGTGGTTGTTGTCTGATTTTCCTTTTCATGGTGCATGGGGTTTGTAAATTGTTTGTAAATGTCCCATTTCTTTTTTTGTGATGCTGTGATAACCTATTCAGTCCACAGCAGTTTAGTCCTCCTCATTCAGAACGAAGTTACAAGGTGTTTTTTTAGTGATGCAGCTTAATAGAACAGTCATTAATCCAAATAGAAAATGGGTCATTTTTATAGATCATTTTTAAAGGCACAGAAAAAAATAACCAGTTTAAAAGTAAGGGATAAATAGTGATTAATGGGAATTGCTGTTGCATTGATAGCATATTGCTTTCAGTGTGGATACTTATGCTTATACTTACACACGTGGACAAAATTGTTGGTACCCTTCAGTCAATGAAAGAAAAACTCAAAATGGTCACAAAAATAACT
>JBBPDA010000039.1:19827609-19845903 GCA_037974385.1 Arnoldichthys spilopterus
GGTAGCTGCCCGCTGCTCCACGTGTGCACATGTGATGGGTTAAATGCAGAGGTCACATTTCGTTGTGGTGCTTGAGTTACTATTTTTACTATTTTTCACAATGACAAAAAGTCACTTTCACTTCACAATCAGCCTATTAAAATGTCTCTGCACTACCTGTGACAGGGAACTTATAATTTGGGCACAGTGTGATAAGGCTCACTGTTGTACATAATCAACAGTCACCTGTCTTATCCAAAGAAAATCAGGTCATATTGATACTCTAAAACAAGTAAAACATTGAGTTAAAAATGTAGTACTGTGTTTAAATGATTATAGTATTATGCCATTTTTTTCACTTGACCACCTGGCCAACAACATCTCTGTGCATTCATGTGGTTACTTTGACATGGAAAGTTAAAGTTATTTATCATAGTGAATACACCCCATCCCACAAATAGCCCAATGAACTATGGCCTCTGCATTTAACCCATCCACACGTGGAGCAGCGGGCAGCTATCAACAGTGCCTGGAAGCAATAGAGCAGGACAGTATCTTGCTCCGTATCTACCTCCTGGGCCAGGACTTAAACATTTGACCCTTTGAATTACATGGTCCTTAGTCACTATGCCACCACTGCCTGTGGTACCGCCTACCTGAGCATGGCCTCAAAACTCTTTCATTGCAATTGTACTCCCTAAGTAGCCTTACAGCAGAATGCCTTACTGCCACAATGCAAATTGCTCAGGAACTGTCCAAGGTCTTAATCTGATCGAGTATCTAAGGGATGTGCTGAACAAACTATTCTGATTAATGGAGGCCCCACCTCACAATGTATAGGATTTGAAATAATCTGCTGCTAACATCTTTGTGCCATATATCACAGCACACCTTCAGTCTTCATGTCTTGTGCAGTCCAAACCAATGTGTAAGAGTTGTTTTGACAGCACAAGGGGGACCTATACACTATTATGCAGGTGGGTTTAATGTAATGGCTGATTGGTGTACATCAAGTTACTATTTTTACAGGACACTATTAAGACTAATAATGAATTCAGATCACAGTATACAAATGCAAAACACATACACACACACACACACACACACACACACACACACAGTGAACATATAGGCATCATGACATTAATTAACTTCAGAACACAATCCTATTTTCTTTACCAAGCCAATGAACAAAAACTGCAACAGAGGAACACTGAAAGTGACTATTACGATGAGTTTCTCATGCAGTGAAATGAATATCATGCCTTTCTGTCTTTATGCAGACTGATTAACATACACCACCTCATTAAAATGTACATAATTTAATGCTACATGCTGTGATATGAATAAGTTGCTTTTAAAGGGCACCAAACAGTATGGCATCAAACTTAGGCACAGTCAACAGCTTAATGTCTGGTTCAGTTTTCTTGTACTTCTCAACAACAACAAAAAACCTACAATAAAATAATTTTTTAAAAATTATAATAAAACAATGCATGAATAAATAATATTGTTAACAAATGTGTTATAATATGCACACAATGTAAGCTATTTTAGTGTTTAAAGCCAAGAGACTCTATATATGAATTAATATACGTGACAATAACTATGACATAACTAATGAACAGTAATATATGATCAAATTTGAGGCTGAATAGATTAAACTTATTACATAAATTTATAATGGCAGCTATAAAGCAAACCTTTGATAGGGATTCTCGATACCAAATTTCCAGTTTGAAAGGAACACAAAAATCTCTTAGATCATAAGAGCACTTTCAAGGTGAAAAATATTCTGGACAACAGGTATCAAGATATGTCTGTAGCACCAAGTAAAAAAATAAATAATGCTTATATACACATGGCAAGACAACAATTCTGCCCTCAAGCTCCAACACATTACAAAAAAGAAAAACAACAAAAGGACTGATTAATCCATCTCATTTTAAAAGCATAACATTTCTGTATTTAAAAACCACTTGCTTTATGGGACTTTTGAGTGTGAGACAAATTTGTAGAGCATAAGTTTCTCTTTCATCACCTGTCAAGGTTAAGAGTATCACTTTATGATTAAAATGTCCCCCCCAAAAAAGGAAATCAAGTCAGTTACACAAGTATTATCAAATAAATCATTTAACCTAGTATACACAATTTCAAAATTCAGCCATAGGCTAACATTTAGAATGACAAATAACGAACACAGCCCTACGATAAACATTAACAGAGCACTGATCAATAGAAAAATACCACAAAACTGACAGTAACCATGACCCACCTTGCCTTCTCTCTTAACCTAATTTTCAGTGCAAAGAAGAGGGGTTTTCAGGCTGGATGCCTACCAGTGTGGGCGGCTGCTGGCCAATGGCAGGGTTGGCTGTAACAGCAGGGGTGGCTGGCCTAGGATTTAGACGCGGGGGTAGAGGGTTGGAGGGTCGAATAAGTGGGGGTGGCTGATTAAGAGCTGGCCGAGGTTGAAGGAAACGAGCTTGCTGTTGAAGAGGCGGAGGCTGACGATGTAGGGCAGGTGTGGCAGGGAGGGAGGGACGTAGAAGAGGGGGAGGCTGGTTCAAGGAGGTGCTTCCAGTCACTGCTGCTATACCTGATGCGGCTACAGCTACAGGGGATGGCCCAGAGGCAGGGGTCACCAGACACTAGAGGAGAAAGGGGGATCTTATTAATTGTATAATAAATTATGGAACTAAAAGACTACAAAAACAGAAAAACTAGCTCATCCATTCAGTCTTTTATGCTTTTTCTGGACAAAAATGTCACAAATTGCTACAAATGTGACAATATCTCAATTCATATGATTTGTGATATTCTAAGTATACTGCTATATCATGATATATAACAATTGACTGTAAAACTTGCTTCTAAAAGAAATTATAATGAAGCTTATACTTTGTTCATTACACAAAGTTTTATTTAAACAAAACATTGTTAAAGTAGACACAATAGCCAAAAAGAAATGTCCTTAGATTTACATTATTTAGCAATTGCTTTTATTCATAAAAAAAGACAATACTACACTCATTTAACATATTTATTAAATTTTTTCAAACAGAGCAAAGGCAAGTGATTTAGAGTGAAGTGAAAATGACTGTTGGTCATTGTGAACACATTCAAGCACCACAACTAAATGTGACCTCTGCATTTAACCCATCACACATGGACCATCAGACAGCTATCAACAGCACCCAGGGAGCAGTGTAGTGGGACGGTACTTTGCTCAAGGGTACCTCAGTGGTGCCCAGGCTGGGACTTGAACCTGCGACCTTCGGTTCACAAGGGCAAGGTCCTAACTACTAGGCCACCACTGCCCACTAGATTTAATATTAGAGTTTCCCTCAATGACCCATACTAGTATGTTATATCGGTGTTCTGTTTCATTCATGACCAGAAGATTGATCCTTGCTCTCCTGTGTGAGGGACCACCACATTAGCCATAGATGCCATAAGTTCCTAATGCTGGTCTTGAAGTACTGTAAGGCTTGTACAATTTTTTTGCTCTCCCTACTCTAACTCTCCCACTTAACAACAGGAAGGGCTTATTAGCTGGTTAACTTGAACTAGGCTTGCAAAGGGGCAGAGCAGAAAATTCTCTGTAAATTTCCAGAAACTTTCCATAGGAACTTTATTCCAAATATTCCAAGTTGGAGATTACTAAGAGTGGGCAGCACAGCCAATGATTATTGTGTGAGGGTAGGTCTCCTCCACTTGTGTCCATGCCACCTTCATGTTTGCAGCACTGTCAGTAACATGTGCAAAACTTTCTCTGGTCGTTAATGACCAGCTTTCAGCTCATCAGAAATGTAGGAGCCTGTGTGTCGGTTGTCCTTTGTGTCTGTGCTCTTGTAGAATACAGGTTGAGAGGTGGCGACAACATAATTCCTTGTCCCCGAACATTTGACCACCCATCAGAGATGACTGAAATGCAGTCTACTTTGTCAATGGTTTGCTTGACCTTTGTTTGCACTCTGTTGAACTCTTCAATTAGCAAATGACTAGATAGCATATGTCTGGTTGAGGGAATGTATGCTGGTTGGAGACCATTAAAAATCATTTACAGTACACATTGGTACATGACAACATTAATACATTTAATAGTTGCTTGATGACTTTATGTAGTCCTTGGGCTCAAATGTGTGGCTTCAATACTCTGTATCTGTGCTGTGGCCTCAAAAAGTAGCTTTAGTAGTTCAGAATTCATTGTGTGATGGAGGAATGCACAATGCATGTAGGGGGTGCAGCCTCAATATCCCTTCGGTAAATAGCGTGCTATATGCCTGTGATTGAGGAATAGCATATAAACTCAACCGTATTTGCATCAAATCTGATTATTTTAGCCAAGATTATGCTACAATATATATTTTTGTCAATAATAATTTATGTTCCCAACCTTCCAACTTTGGAAACTTAGTTTATTCCCATTAATTCCCATAAATTCCTATAAATTCCCATACATTCTTGTTAATTGCCATAAATTCCGAAAAAGTTTCCAACTTTGAACATTAGGATACTTGGAACATTAGAATTACTTTTAGTATAAAGGTAAATAGTATATAATGTGCAGAGCAAGATCATTAGAATTTGAAATTACAGTACTATGCTACCTAATAGCTCTACAAAATGAACCTGAAATGCAACATATCTTTATGTCTAAAAACATAATTAGACAAAAAAATAACAATACTCAGACCTCTGTGCATTAACATTGTTAATAAACCTACAAAACTGCACTGTATACATTTTTTCCTCCCAAATCTACTAACGTACCTCCTCCTCCTCTTCGTCTGTGCTCTTTCCTGAAGGGGTGTTAGAACTGTTTTTCCCTTCCTCACCAGAAGTGATGCTGTCTCCATTGGGAGCATGAGTTCCCTGCTCTGCCTCCCACTCCTGGAGCACCTCTTCTAGGTTAAAGCGGCGCCGATAATTCACAAAGAAGTTTTTAACTTGCCCCACTGTCTTGTTACCAATTACATCTGCTATGGCCTGGAAATCTTTGCCATATTTGCGGACACCTGAGTGAAAAGACCACAAATTGCAAGTTATGTACTGCACTGAACATGTGACTTAAGAGCTAAATAAGTCAAAACCTTTCATCTACCTTGCACAGCAAGTAGCTGCTCATCTGTAGTCCAGCGAGCATTGACTTTTTGGCTGGTCTGGAACACAAAATACAGAGAAAAAAATATCTAGTTGCCAGTGAGCATTTAAAAGATTTAGTTTCAGACAGTGCTCCACAAATGCTTTTTTGTTGTGCACATTTCCATTTGTAGGGTGTACAGCATGCACGTGAATCAGCTATAGAGTATGAATTTGAGGCAGTATTTTAAATGCAATGCATGTAAACTGTGATTTACCTCGGGCAACCGGTACTCATCAATGCCAGATTCTATTCTCTGTTTAAGACCACTGTTCAGTTGCTTAGCATTTTGAACCTAATGGACACAGAAAATAAACACAAAAGGTATGGATGCTAAAGTGCAGAGAGACCAAAATAATTCTACATACTTTTTCTTCAACTACAGTGTTCATACTTCGTCCATGATATTATTTTCATTGTCATATACACAGACAATTGTTAACTGTTAAAACTGTTAAAATTCTCCATCAACCAATTAATATCCAAACACAATAAAGTCCTGTAGCCAAAAAATGAATATTGAAAAAAAGACAACAGGATGACTAAGAAAAAAATGGCAAAAAGGTCAGTGTCCCAGGCTATAGTGAGAATGATGCCTGCTCACTGTTAGTTTTGTAGAGGTTCTGACCACTGATAAACATGGCTAATAATTGATGCAGGGAAACAGATGGACTAGCATCTGTAATAGTAAACAACAAAGTGTACCTATATGGTGGGGAAAGCAGATAAAATTAACAAACAGTGTAGATGCAAGTTAGGAGAATTTAGTGTACAATCCCATTAACAAAAAATTAGATACAAGGATATTGTACTTTATACAAAGTACTTCTATAATGATCATCCTTAGGACTCAAACTGATCAGTTCTGCTAGATCAACACTGTGTGCTGCGTTGCTGCTTAGAAGTAACCATCGCATTTGCTGTAGTTAAAAGACAAGGTAATAAGTAACTTTGTGGATTGTCTGAGCTAGCAGGGCTCTGTTGCTGTTGTTTTGGTTTCCTGTCGGTAGTTTCGGGGCAATCAGTGAGTACCGCCTACTGGCTTTGTAGTGCTAACAAAAGGTCATTAGAGCAACTAAGCAAGAGTACATATATAACAGGTCACTTGCAGTGTTTGTTAGGCAAGCATTTCGTTCTACTAGATCAACACTGTGTGCTGTGTTGCTGCTTAGAAGTTACCTCAGCACATACGCCTAGGGGTCACATATGAACTATTCCTACCCGATAACTGACCAGATGTCATCCAGAAAATAATGTTCCACCTAGTTTTTACTGTAGCACTTGTCAACTGCTACACTGTAGTAGTTTTTGTAAGCACCTGGCATATGAATCCATTGTTGTAGCGGTTCTCTGTAGTTAGCGTAAGCACTTGGCATAAGTATGTATTTATTGTAGTTGCTCTCTGTAGTAGTTTAAGCTCTTGGCATTTGAATGTATTGTAGTACTTGCTGTCAGTAGTTACTGTAAGCACTTGGCATATGTATGTATTATAGTAGTTGCGTCTGTTATTTATTTTACAACTACGAGAAATGCGTTGGTCTTCCTTGTAGCACCACCTTCAGTATTACTCTATGCAATGTGAATGCTTGATTGTTTCCTCTGTCCTGGAAATCGCTTTGGATAAAAGCGTCAGCCAAATGAATAAATGTTAATGTAAATGTACCTGTCTTTTAAGGGAGACCAGCTCCATGTCCAGTTGGCGAAGGACAGTAGTAGCTGCACTAGAACTGCAGGAAACTGCAACCACGTCCTCCTGCGTCAAGTACATGCCTTTGGGTGGGCGGCACTTGGAGCGCTGCGAGTGATGACGATGCTGTAGTGTCTGGTGATCCCGTCGGCCCATGCCAATCTTGGAGCTCATCATCTGTGGCTCTGGGTGGCTCTGGACAATAAACGTATAGATAGTGGCCTCAACACCAGAAGCCCATAATACAGGAAGGATCAAATGTTAAATAACAATTTTCTATTAGTATTATTTACAGATATGTCTCAACAGTTACATATTTAGGGACCAACTGGAGTCTCAGTGATGATTAAAACAAATGACAATTTTGTTTATGGTCAAGTTACCTCTTTTTTAGTCTCTTTAGTGGGATCATAATCACTGTCATTCCCTTCGATAGGGTTGGCTTCCTCCATTTCTTCATCACTAAGCAAAAATAAAACACCAGGTAGTAAACAATGTATAAAATACACATAAATTCATGCCTTTTATATTTAAAAATAATCAAGAAATCTGCCAGTCAGTCAATCGTGCACCTTTCATCTTGATTACTTCGATTCGCCAACTTTCTTGCTTGTCTATCCATCAAACTTGTCCTGGATCTGGTCTTCTTCCATGAATAGTAGTACTTCACAAGGCTTGATATGGATTTGTCTGGCAACTGCAATAAATGAATAAAGTCTGTAATACATTTTGAGAAAACACTGGACTTAAAACTTAAATTTAAAACTCTAGTTTAGAATCACCTGGCAAAATTTTTAGTTCTGTAACATCTGAGAATACTGGATCATGACAAAACAATACTGATTAATACATGTATTAATGAATGTGATATGTCTCTTGAACAATGCCATCTCTAAGAATCAACCAGTCACTCACCATTTGTTGGATCCTGTGAAAGCTTTTCCCATGAAAGCTAAAGGCTTGCTCAAATAACACTTTGTCCTCCACTGTCCACTCATCCGGGAAAGGAGTAAAATTGGGCAGGTCAGCCAGGGACTTCTCAATGTTGTGCTTGTGCCAGAAGAGCATACCAAGAGCCTGTTGGGCACATACAGCTGTCATCAACTCCGGACAGACGTGTGACTACTGGTTTGAGACCATAGGCAGTATGTTTCATATTTTGCAGAGTCCTCTGCGCTAAACCATGTTAATTATTTTATGCAGATGAATATGCTTACATTGAAGAGAAGTCACTGATCTTACATTAGTAGTCATCTGGCCCACTGAACAGTGATGCACTGACCATTAAAGGGGTCACTCTAAAGAGTAACCAGAAAAACTACTCATCAGCATATAATCTTATTTAATATAATTCATGAGCCCTACCTGCTCAACATTGTACCCATGCTTTTCTTTTGCAATGGCAATGTATTCATCCACTGTGGAGAAAATAAATATCAGATATGTTTACAAAATTCAAGACTACTAGTCATTATTTCCAACACAAATAAAGTTTCAAGCAAAAGTGGAAAACTACACTTACATTTTGAATCAACAATAGTGTGATATGGTGACCACACTAACATGCCACCGCTGTCTTTTTCAGTGTACTTTGTAGAACCTATAAAATTTTTAAGAAATATAATAATGCAAGCATCAATATAAGACTAATTCCTTATTTGAACATAAGTAGACCAGTCACACCAGAAACATTTAAAGATCATTAAAATATTTAAAATACATAAATGAAAAAAAGATAAGGGGCAACAAGCTTCACAAATACTTGGCGCAGCAAAGTGAACAAAACTCAATCAGAATCTGTTGTGTAGTTCACAAGTTACTAGCATTACAGCCTGAAGAAAAATGCCACCGTGTATACACTATTATATAGTGAAAACTATTAGGTAATAAATCGCTTCACGTTTCATAGTTTTAAAAAGTCCACCGATACGTAATGGACTCAGCTGTAGGTTTCAGTGCATGTAGCAAACTGGATGGCTAACTAAGAAAGCTAACCTGCAGCCATTATTGATACCGTTTAACATCACCTCAAAGAGTTGAAAATTGGACCTGCAAAATATTCACACGTTTATACCTGGAGCGGCCTAAATGACAAGTTTCAGTTGACTCCTGGTAGGTAAAAAAGAGGTATAACAGCTTTTGAGACTAGCTAACATTGTACCGAGGCTACCACATCTCAGCCAGGTTCTCATACCGAGGAGCAGCAGAGCGTGCATGCCTACCGTACCAGGATCGTATTCAGGAATAATTGCTTGATAATCGGATCCCACGCGCATTCCAACATCTACTAAGAAATAAACACATGCATCAGTTTAGCGGTTATTTTTAATGTAAAACAATATTAAAGATCAAACGCAAAGACACAAGTTATGTTCGAGGCTATACCGTGCTCGTCGTCACTGCCACTCTCCTCGGAAAAATGGCCATTCGAAGCGTTTGAGGGGCTTTTAGTTCCATTAGACCGACCTTTGCCCAAATATTCCGAACCTTTATCCATCATCCCTGGCATTCTTATAGTGGAAGTAATTTTCTGAATGAATTTAAAATAATATGCATTCAGTACACAATTTATGTATTCTGTCCCTTGCAATAACTCCCTGCGCAGCTGTGCCACAGTGCTCTTACCAGTATTCCTCCACCACAATGTTGTGCTTTTTATTTCTGTCTACATTTCAACTGGTGCGTTAAATATTTCGAAACTATATTTTATGCATTTTCAAAATATGTTTAAATAACTGTTTAATTTGGCCCGATTAACAAAGCACACGGCCCTCACTAGCGAACTAACTTCTTTAGCGGAAGAAATTGTTACGTTTTTAAAATGAGTCAGCGTGCGGTTCTTGCGTGCGAGAGCTGTTTATGCGTTCCTAACAATTATTTGTAATAGCAATTTACGTAATAAAAGAAGTTTTCGTTTCAATATTTATTTAACTAGATTTACCCCATATAATAAAGGTACTTTAGATAAAGCCAACTCTTCGTAAATAGTCTTATCTAAAAGTATTCAGTTCTTATGGGTACCTCAAAATATTATGTGTGCTTGCCAAGCTCCCATAATGGTGCGTAGAAATTGCTTCCTATTACAGAAATAGTGTGACATATAGTGCAGAGTCAAAGTGCTGTTAGAATATACAACTTTAAATCCACCATTCGTCCAGTCTCCATCCTCTGGTCAGCCCACTATGTTGCAAACTCTAATGAACGAGTTACGAGCGCAGCGATAGCCTCAACATGAATTGTATGTGTGTGCTTGAGCGGGGTGTTCTCATTTTGCACATTTTACATTGTTTTATATTGTATTTTATTATTTGAACTTTTAAGAAACAATTTGTAATGTTTTACAGCATATCGCATATTAAAAGTACATGAAAATCCATAAATGAACTAATCACTTCCACCACTGGTACACTAAATTATTTGTTAATAGTACACAAATAAATAGTATGTTTGGAAGGTATGTAACGCAATTAACAAATACCCTTGTTAAAATAATAAGCCTTTTCTCAAAATAAGATAATCATAAAGTGCCCCCTCCCGTAAATGTAAAATAAGTGTGTTTTAACTTAATGTTTTTGTAGATAATGTAATTCATTCGACCACCAGCAGATGGAGTCGTGACATCGCTTTGAGCGATTACACGGCAGTGGGTGGCACTGACCTGGGGCAGCAAATCCAAACTGGAAGCTTTCTGCGGAACACTCTCAGCCATGCGTGAATATAGGGGAGCTCCAGGGTGGAGGGCACATAATGCTTACAGCCCTACCTTTCCGTGACCACGGCATCTGTAACCATGTAGACTTCAAACACGGAGTTGTCTGTCGTGTTGCGGATACAGATATCTATAATACCGAGTCCGTCTCATCCTCACTGAATAAGGAGTCGGGATGGCAGGGGGACGTAGAGGACTTGTGGCCCCTCAGAATACTTTTCTTGAGAATATTGTCAGAAGGTCTAACGGTAAGGCAGCACAGCAGCTTATTTTACAGTTGAGTGGGTTTAATGATTTTCATGTTCCATATGTTTATTTGTGACCAGAGTGTAGAATGTAGCATAAAGAGCCGTTATGCTTTAGATTCATTTAGCGATTTTTTAAATATTCAGTACTGGCTATCTTATGGTTAATGCAGCATGTTCTTTTATTATGAGATTAATAACATAGCTCCGCTTTCAGCAGCCAGGTAGGGAAATGGCATGTTTCACTACAGCTGGAGAACTTGTACCTTATCATTTATCGTTTACCTGTTACATCTGTATACTTCTGTCTCTTATTTACTGTTAATCATCTCCATTGTGATATTATTTTATTATAAATTGCTATCCAGTGTTGATAAGAGAAGGATGAGTTCCCTTTTTGAGTCTCAATCCCAAGGTTTCTTTTTCCAGCTTAGGGAGTTTTTCCTTGCCTCTGTCACCCATGGCTTGCTCATTAAGGACTCAGAACTAAATTGTGCAAAGCCACTCTGGAAAACTGTCAGTCCTAAAAAGTGCTCTATTAATAAATTTGACTTTGTCAGACTTGAGCTGAAGCCACCACCAACTAAGCTCAGGCGCTACATCGGGATCCTTGAGTTGGTTATCAGTCCAAACTGTTCCACTGATTTCTGTGCTTGAAATTTTGCATTCTCTTAATTGCTTTAATCATCTTTTTTTTTCAACTTTTCAGTTTGGACATTATCCCATAGACAGACAGGTATAATGCATCTAGTCAAGATGCAGCATTTACTTTGCTTTCCCCATCCCACTCATCTATTTCTGTTGTGTTTTTCTTTTCAAACCAATGGATATATATATATATATATATATATATATATAACGACAATATAACTACATAACTTACTGTTGTGAAAGTGTCAGATAGCAGGGACGTTTGTATATTTGTAACCAAATCTCAGCATTTTATCTCCATGCCCTAATTTTTCATTTTTTAAAATGAATAGGATTTAGACCATCAACAAAAGTTGTTATTCCGATTATGTTAGTAATAGTCTAATTAACCCTCACCCAACAAACCCAGTCATCACCCAAGGCAAGACACGACACTGTAAAGTGCTTGTAATAGGTATATGAAACTGAATTAGTCTGTGAGGTTATTAAAGATTCCCTTCTTTGAAACATGTCTAGTCAAGACTAGGCATAATCTTTTCTATAAAAACAGTTCTCTTTTGTTATTCTTTACTAGACACCAATTTTGTTTTGGGGAATGCTCAGATTGTGGACTGGCCAATTGTCTACAGTAATGATGGATTCTGCAAGCTCTCTGGCTATCATCGAGCTGAAGTCATGCAGAAGAGCAGCACCTGCAGGTTCTTAACCTATTTGTTGTTCTAGGGCCAAGGAATACTTGCACACTGCAAACTATGCACTGAACTGAAGGTTTTAGCAATTTCAAGGCTAATGCAACCCCAGGATATTAAACACTGTACTGCTTGAGTAAATTCAGTGAGACTCTGATCTTATATCCTCCATGCACTAAAAGTGTGACACTGTAGACATACCAATGTAGCTTGAGCAAATTTGCATTTTGGCAGTTCGGAGGATAATAAGTTTTTATTTTTTCCCTCTCTTAGTTTTATGTATGGAGAACTCACTGACAAGGAGATGTGTGAGAAAGTATGCCTGACCTTTGAGAATTATGAAATGAATTCGTTTGAAATTCTCATGTACAAAAAGAACCGTAAGTATAAGATTGCAACAGTTAAATATGCCAAACCCATGTAAGCAATTTTGTATTGCTCACAAGTTTCCAATGACCTGGTCCCAAACAGGAATGCCAGTGTGGTTTTTTGTCAAGATTGCCCCCATTCGCAATGAGCAGGACAAAGTAGTGCTTTTTCTGTGCACATTCAACGACATCACTGCATTTAAGCAACCCATTGAAGATGATTCATCTAAAGGTTTGTGAAGGGACATCAGATAACATGGTGACATTGAGAGACTGAAAATGTATTTGAAAACTAAACCTGAGGAAATGCTGTTGGGTGGGACAAAGAAATGTTTTTCAAACATTCAAACATGTTTTCTGAAAAGTTGGGCATTTATTAAAACACAATTAAAACAAATATTTGTGATCTAAAAAACTTATATTTATCTGACAAAACACAATGAAATGACATTTAATGCCTGGATGAACAATTTGACTGTATTATCTAAAATCAAATTTTGAATTTGAAACCTGCAACACACTCAAGAAAAAATGTTTAATAAAGTTTACACTTTAACACTATTATAACATTGTGAAAGTTACTTAATCACTGCAAGCAAAGATCAGAATCAGCTTTATTGGTCAAGTATGTTTACATAAACAAGAAATTTGTTTCTGTCCAGTGGTGTCTGTCTTGTACTAAAAAATTAGACACATGTAGACAGTACTATCCAATACAAAACGATATACATAATGTACAATATATGAAACATATTATACAAAGGACTATGCAAACTACAATGTACAATACACAATAGGAGCAATATACATTACTGCATATTGTTTAAATAATGTTTAAACGATATACAGTACTGTATACTTTTAAAATATTGTTTAGTAAATGCTTACATGTTCATGTTTACTGTAGTCAAGTTAATGGCTATACATTTAATAGGTTATTGAGTAAAATTATCATTGTTTTTAATTTAACCTCTGTGAACATTTAAATTCTTTAATTTGTTTCCTTTTTTTTGGTCAAGGATGGGGTAAGTTTGCCCGACTGACACGTGCTTTGACAAGTAGCCGCGGTGTTCTTCAACAGCTGGCTCCTACTGTTCATAAGGGCGAGAACGTCCATAAACACTCCCGTTTGGCTGAGGTGTGTGTGCCTGTGTGTGTGTATGTGTGCTTTCTCAACATAAATCTCTCCCACTTTTGAGGCAGATGCCTACATAATAACAAAGCTGTGAATTGTTCAGTTCCACAATTTACCTGACATTATGTCTTAAGAGGAACTCTTGGATTATCCTGCAAAAACCCTTTGCATTATAAAAAAGGGGTAGTTCCATGTGTCCTACCCCCCAACACATCCTGTTTCTAAGAAAACAGTGTAATAGCCTGTAACTGTTTTGATCCGTTGATAAGATGTCCTGTAAGTATGATGTGTCAAGTGCTGATATATGATAAAGCAAATTGTTATTTTGTTTTTGGTAGGAAGCCATGATTCATTTTTAGCCCCCTACAACAATGACAGTTAAACCTAAATAAAAACATGATACAGAAAAGACTGAATGTTTTGATGTTTAGCAATGCTTCTATACTGCCTAACTGAAGTAAAGGATTAATTAACATCACATATTATAATGCCTGGCATACACATAAACATGTTCTAATTAATATGTACTCCTGTTCAGCTACTGTCATAAGCATTTTTTTACTTTTTCCCTTTCAGGTATTACAACTGGGCTCAGACATCCTCCCCCAGTACAAACAAGAGACACCCAAGACCCCACCCCATATTATCCTGCATTATTGCACCTTCAAGACCACCTGGGATTGGGTGATCCTCATCCTCACCTTCTACACAGCCATCATGGTACCCTATAATGTCTCTTTCAAGACCAAACAGAACAATGTTACGTGGCTGGTGGTGGACAGCATTGTGGATGTGATCTTCCTAGTGGACATTGTGTTGAATTTCCATACTACATTTGTGGGGCCAGCTGGGGAGGTAATCTCAGACCCAAAACTAATCCGCATGAACTACGTGAAGACTTGGTTCGTCATTGACTTGCTGTCTTGTCTGCCTTATGACGTCATTAATGCCTTTGAGAATGTTGATGAGGTGAGTTTAACTAGGGGAAATTTTGTTATTCCTAATTCCTTTTCACAAATTGTTATTAAGCTCCTGGTGTTCTAAAAATATGTCCAAACTGGTTTATCCAATGTTTCTTCTGAAATCAAGGATATTAAAGAGAGAGCTTGTCATCCCCTTTGCTTCAGTTATAGTCAAGTCAAGTCAAGTTTATTTATATAGCCCTTTTACAACTGATGTTGTCACAAAGCAGCTTTACAGAAACCGGGTTATTATTATAATAATAAGTTAGATTTATATAGCACCTTTCACAAACCCAAGGACACTTTACACATACACAGGGGAATGAGGGAGAAGAAAAAACAAACAAACAAAAAAACCTTTAGGAAGAGTAGGACGGAGAAGAAGAAAAGTGCTGATGGAAGAGAAAGGAAGTTTTGAAAGAGGAAAAAGACGTGCAGTCGCAGAGAGATTGTGGTAGAGAGTTCCAGAGTTTGGGGGCAGTAGCACTGATTGACCTGCCACCCATAGAGTTAAGGCGGGTACGGGGAACCTTCAGGAGATTAGTACTAGATGACCTAAGGGAGCGAGGTGGGAAATAGGGTACGAGAAGATGGCTAAGATATGGAGGGGCAAGAACGTGTAGGGCTTTAAAAGTGAGAAGTAGTATTTTAAATTTAATGCAGGATTCAATGTGGAGCCAATGTAATTGGAAGAGGATGGAAGTGATGTAGGATGAGCGTTTACTATGAGTGAGAACTCTGGCAGCAGAGTTTTGGATGTACTGAAGTTTTTGAAGGTATCTGAGAGGAAGACCAGTGAAGAGAGAATTACAGTAATCAAGGCGGGACATGATGAAAGCATGTACAAGTGTATGAGCATCAGTATCTGAGAGGGAGGGACGGAGTCAAGCAATATTTCGGAGGTGGAAGAAGGCAGTTTTAGAGAGCGACTTTATATGAGTGTCAAAATCAAGTGATTAATCAAATAAAACTCCAAGGTTCCTAACAACAGAAGCAGGCCTGACAGGAACATCATCAATACAGACAGAAAGCTGAGTAATTTGGAGGTAGCGGTTTTAGGGCCTACTAGCAATAGCTCAGTTTTGTCGGGGTTGAGTTTGAGAAAGTTGTCTTGCATCCAGCAAATTAGATCATGGATGCAGTTTAATAGATTTTTTGGAGGAGAATCAGAGGAATGGGTGCTTATATATAGCTGGATGTCATCAGCATATCAGTGGAAATTGATACCATGAATACGAATGATTTGACCAAGAGGTAGTGTGTAGATGAGGAAGAGAAGGGGTCCCAGAACAGAGCCCTGGTGAACCCCACATGTAACAGGAGATAGAGGATGAGTGAGAGCCCAGTGCAATGTATTGTGACCTACAGGTTAAGTAAGACCTAAACCACTGAAGGGGTATGTCACAGATACCAACAGAGGCAAGACGAGAATTTAGAACAGAATGACTGACTGTGTCAAATGCAGTGATCAGATCGAGAAGTAAAAGAATGGAAGGGGTACCACTATCAGCAGTAGTACGAAGGTCGTTAACAACGCGCAGCAGAGCTGTCTCAGTGCTGTGTCCTGAGCGAAAACCAGATTGGAAAAGCTCAAACAAAGAATTACTAGCAAGATAAGTGTGAACCTGAGATGCCACAACTCTTTCTATAACCTTAGCAAGAAGAGGAAGATT
Source organism: Arnoldichthys spilopterus (assembly GCA_037974385.1). Classification (NCBI taxonomy): domain Eukaryota; kingdom Metazoa; phylum Chordata; class Actinopteri; order Characiformes; family Lepidarchidae; genus Arnoldichthys; species Arnoldichthys spilopterus. Next base: position 19,843,854 of record JBBPDA010000039.1, read on the forward strand.
AGAGATGGGTCTGTAATTGGAGAGTAATGAAGGGTCAAGTGTAGGTTTTTTAAGAATAGGAGTAACAACAGTTGTTTTGAGAGGAGGAGGAAGATGGCCAGACAGGAGAGAAGCATTGATTATGGTGATGAGTGTAGGTACAATAGCAGGTGAACAGGCCTTAAGAAGGGAAGAAGGAGCAGGGTCGAGCTGACAACCAGAAGAATTAGATTTAGAGAGTAGTTCAGTGATAGAACAGCTACAATTTAGGCATGTTAGTGTGTTTTCTCATGTGAACTGCTCCTGTCATGTCATTCCACAACATTTCAATTGGTTTAATGTCAGAACTTTGACTTGGCTATTTCAAAACATTAACTTCATTCAAATATTCTTTGTTAGATCAACTTGTGTGCTTAGGTATGGTCAAGTAAAGTCAAGTAGAGCTTTATTGTTATCTAAACCATATACCTAAATGTAAGGGTTAACGGCTGCTGAGCCGGCAGGGACTGCCTTTGCGACTGCACCATGATAGGCTGGCTTGGGGCATTTGTCAAAATGTAGCCATGGTTACATAAATCGTTGTCTAACAGGCCTTGCAAAGTCCTTGTCTTGTCGCCGGCTGTACCAGGGAGGCTTGCATTTGGCTTTGCAAGCTCCCAGGTGTGCTCGGTTGTGGCATGGGAGATCAGCACATGTTCCCCACAGGCTCCTGTGTGCTGTGGGTCATGGCACGGGAGGCACGCATTTTGTTGTTCTGAAGTTGCATTTCTGTGTTGTTTGTGCTCTTGCAGCCCATACTCACAGCACTCAGGCCTGCACTTGCGTCCGTAGGTTTTGTTGATTTTTCCCCAAACCAAGAGTCTCATTACCGGCGTCAAACCAGAGTAGGCCCTCTTTGTCCCATGCTAACACCTAGTGGGCTTTGCTATCTATACACACTAACAAACGCTATGCACTGAGTTAAGAAAGTATGGATGTACATGTAAACAATAATTAGGAGAGTTTTCTTTCTGCAAGAGACACTTTCTTTTAAGATTCAGGTCAATAACAGATGTCATGACATTTTCTTTCAAATTTCATTATTTTAGGTATAATTCAGAATACCTTGTTCCTTCAATGACTGCAGACTATGATATTATCACTACAATTTTGCAAAAAGAGAATAACATCTTATGCTGGACTGGAGTGCTTTCCTTTCTCCAAATACTGGGGTTCTTATTTAAACCAAAGGTTCACATTCTGTTGCCACTCACAGATATATACATAGTATAATATTGCATAATACTCTTAATATATAAATGGTCAAGCATATTGTTTTTGTTTTATTTTTAAACTTGGATTTCTTTATGTTTTCTTAGTTTTTGGGATGCCCTGATTCATCACAACTTGGCCTTTATCAAAGCCTCTCAGCTGCTTCTATTACAAAACTATATATATTTGTAACAATCATGCCCCTTGTATTCTCCACGTGTCTATGTTTTGTTTTGGTTTCTGCCACGTGTCATTGTCCTCGTGTTCATGTTTGCCACGCCCTTACCACGCCTCACACCTGGTCCTCGTTCCCCGTCCCCAGGGGTCATGCATTTTATGTGATTATTTAAACTCTTGTGTTTGTGCTCACTTTGTCGGTCTTTGTAGGTCACCCCATGTTGTGTCTGTTATTCATACCGTGTATGTCTTTGTGTTGTGATCTAGCCCTGGTTATGTTCCTCGTGTTTTGTTTTCACAGTTTATGTTTCTTAGTGTTTTCGTTGTGTTTATTAAAACCCCATTTTATTTTGAATCCTCCTTGCACTTGCTTCCTGCTCCAAACAATGCACGATTGTGACAATGTTATTGAAATAAATAAATAAATATATTACATTATATATTACATGTTATATATAGCTAGTCACCAAAAACAGAAAATGTTTATATAAGCAAATAAACAAATCTACTAGTGGCAAAAGTAAAACATACATGCAATTACATCTCATTTTTTTTTTACAGTGGAAGAAATAATTATTTGATCCCTCGCTGATTTTGTAAGTTTGTCCAATGACAAAGAAATGAAAAGTCTCAGAACAGTATC
>JBBPDA010000039.1:19852462-19869997 GCA_037974385.1 Arnoldichthys spilopterus
GTATTTTGAAATCATCTCAGTTTGAAGGCGGTCAAGATGACCTAAAGTTTGGTCAAATAGTCTTAGAGTTTTAAAGCGGAGTGTCCGAATTCAGGCCAAACACCAAGGCACAAAGTTGAGAACATATAAATGTCTAGAATGTCCTTCATGTGCTGTAACATTAACATTACCCTTCACTGGTACTAAGGGGGTGAGCTGAAAATAAGCCCCAGAACAACCTCCACCAAACATGTGACTATTGTGGTAGGTAGGTAGGTTTGCTCCTGGCAAACCCAGATTTATGCATCAGACTACTAGACGGTAAAGCATGCTTTAGTGACTGTTTCCACTGCTTCAGAGTCCAATGGCAGTGCTTTACATCCCTCTGTTTGATGCTTGCTATAACACAGTGATCTTAATATTGTCTACTGCTGCACGGGCATTCATGGTAGCCAATGGCGTCGTAGTGGGGTGAAAAATAGGACTGACTTAAAAGGGCCCAAAAGGGTGGGGAGCTCTTAAGAAAGCTGGAATTTTAAAAATATATATTAATATCATAAATAACTTTCTTAATGACTGTTAATAACTAAGGTAGATTGAATGTATTTGCTAAATATATCGTGTGACTTATGGACTGCATTTTGTATCCTAAATAGTGTTTGAGGCCAGGCCACTCACACCCCTTGCAAAAGCACAAATGGTTTAGTCCACCTACACCGGGCTTTTTGGCTAGTAACTGTTTATCTCGTGTCCATGCTGCTGGGGCGCTCATTTGCTTCTTCCAAAAAAGGGAAATCAGGCTATCAGAAAAGAAGCAATAAAAAAGCAAAACTGCTGAACTTCTTTTCCAAAAAAGGTGAGCACATGTGAAAAAGTGAAAACAGATAACGTGAATTCCCATGATGAATTCCAACGTAAGAGTCAGTGCTGAAAACCACAATGACGTCTAAAACATTTAAAATGTGCCTTGGTTACAGCTGTAATCTGAGGTAAATCCTAAATACTCAATTAAAAATGTTTAATATTAAATTGTTTAATATTTATTTAAGCAATATCATAAAAGGGCTGTTGTACTATCAGGACGGTTGTGATGCGGTCGAGGCACGAGGAAGGCATCAGAGCCGTGCTGATATTCAGCACAACAGCACTCCCTTTAGTGTAATATTGCTTGTATACAACAGTTCTACCAACACGATTTAGTTGTTAATCATAATGAAACACAAAATGATAATTTGCTTGTTTTTGTCCATTATTTGTCTCCGCGAACATAAGTAGTTCCACAACTGGACTGAGGCTTGTAGTGTAGCAGTACAAGCAATGGGCGTGTCTTGCGGGCCGCTACTTTAATTCGTTTTCAACTGAAATGTTATGGGGAAAATGATCATGTTTGTTAGCATTAAAAAAAATTGCCACATGTTCTGATAATCTGCAGCTACATTGCATTTTTTAAAAAGTAATTTGCATTGCATTGAGGATTTTTTCCTTGTTACCTGTAGTTGCTGCTGGTGGTGAACGGGCTATATATAAAGAAATTAACTTTCCGCAAGATGAAACTAGTTAAAAACTATTTGAGATTAGTGAGCCATGATAGACTGAACAGCCTTGCCATTTTCTCCATTGAAAGCAAATTAACAAGAAAAATAAACATTAAGGACCTCATCAGTTATTTTGCCATGAAGAAGACCCATCAGTGGGTATTTTCTGGGGTATAAACTTCAGTATCATGTAAGCCAGCATTTTTTAAAGTCTCAGTGTAAATCTTTTTCTGTAAATGAAAAATGACTGGTGAGTTTTATTTGTATTTATTATATTATATTTATTTTATTTATATGCTTGTGTATAGGGCCTAGAATTTTGTGCTACACTCCTTTTGGTTGTCTCAGTTATAGTGTTGACGTTTCTCCCAGAGACAGTTTGGAAGTCTGTGGTGAGTGATTATACCTTAAGTCTGCGTCCTATGAAAGAGTCACTTTTAAAGTTGCTAAGCTTTTAGTACAACCCATTCTACTTAAAATAATGTTTGTGTAGATTGTACGAGATTAAGTACCTGACTTTATACACCTGTTAACAACGGGTGTGGCTGAAATACATATATAGGGCAGTGGTGGCCTAGTGGTTAGGACATTTCACTTGAGACATGAAGTCTCAGCCCGGGCACTACTGAGGTACCCTTGAGCAAGGTACCTCACTACACTGCTCCATGAAAGTCGCTTTGGATAAAAGCGTCAGCCAAATGAATAAATGTAAACACCTGAACTCCAAATACGTTTGGCCATATAGCATAGTTCATTAGGCTTGTGCGCACGGTTACCATGAAAAAAAATTGCATGTATATATGCAACATAGGCTAAAATGCTGTGGTAGTACTAAGTTTTCACAGCACCACAACATACCTTAGTTTAAAGCATCCCGGCATTTGCCAAACTACAAAATTAGGGCAGAAATGAGTTTGTATTATTTAACAGTTAACACCCAACTTAACACCCAGATAAGCCCCAAATCCTATCATTTATCACAGCTGTCTTTTTGCTTACTTTGTTTTGGTGTAATTGCCAGTGCAGCTTCAGAGTGTGGTAATTAAAGAGGGCTAATTTCTCTGATAGGTACAATAATCAGATTGTGATCACAGAGCTTCTTATCCTTAGAGCATTTCTGGGCAGATACTTGATTAAATCATGAGTTGATGTATAAAACTAATCACCTGTGTTCCTTGCTTTCTAGTTACAAACAGTCTTAACAGGTCCTTTTAATTAATTTCTTGGAAAAGTTAACTAAACCATCATTACACATATCTTTATTTGATGTTAACACTTTGGATTAATCTAGCTATTGTGCTTTGGGTTACAATTTAAAGAAAACCAACATATAGTGATTCAAGAAGTGTTGGGCCTTAACATTACAGTACAGATTCTACAAGTCTCTCTAGAACTGTACTCGAGTGAAGGAAAATGCCCTAGTACTAAACCTGCTTTAAAAAATTACATGATAAGGTGAAACTTGAAAATCTGAATCTAAGTAACACATTATATAATATACTTAAATAAACTGAACTTATTAACCCAACAACCAAATCTGTGTTGTGCTTTAGGATGCTGTGGATACATAAATCCAGTTTTACAATATACAAGCAATGGTTAAATGGTAGGTGTATTTCTTACCAGCAAGGTGTACAGTAACAAAAGGCACTTAGAATTTAGGTTTGAGTAGTCCTTTTAATTCTTTACTTAAACTCTCAGGGGGAAGGAGATTGCTATTTTTAGGTTTAATATACAAATGTGAAAGGCTTTGCTTACCTTATGAGTAAAAAGAGGAACCATATTCATTGTCATAGTAATATGTTTAGATCTGAGATCTGAGAATGTATATGGACAAGTAAATACAGCAAGCAAAACTAATAATGAAAAGCTAGTCAAATATTAAAAACGCATGCATGTTTTTACAAGTTACAACAAAAGGAAAATGGAATAAGTATTACACACTTAAATATGAAATATACACAAGGGTATGCTTGATACCTTTAACTCTAGGGATTTCAGGGAATCCCATGGAGAATCCTTGCATATTACCTGACTGCTGGTCATCCCTAAAACTCCTGCATTCTCCTCCTTTCTCTGGTCTCATTTGTTGAACTGCAATGCGGTGCCAGTTGTTCCCTCTGCCTTTTACTCCTCTCCCTCCCATTAGCTTGCTCACTCACTCCCACCTTCTTTTTCTGTCTCTCTATCCCTTTGCAGTAGTCTGTGGTAAGCCCCTGCAAACGGTAGTCTGGCTACGTTGCCGTACAGCAAGCCCCAAGCAAAACAGTTCTGCACCCCCTGCTTGAAACAGTGTCACACCACCCCCTACAGTGAGAAGAAGATACAACAACCTAAAAGCAACTAAATCCAAGCAATAATACTAGAATTCTGAAAAGATATTTTTACAGACTGTGTTCAAGTAATATTTATATCATTACCAAACTGTGAGCTCTGAAACATGGTTGCTTATAGCAGGGTTACGCAACTGGAGAGCCTCACACCACAACTGGGCCTAAAAGCACCCTTAAGCGAATGGCAAACTGTAGTTTAAAACCCTAAAATTGTTTGCATATAATCACAGTCCACATGTGCACTGAAAGCTAATAAAGCTTGGACCTCTCCATCACACCACAAAAACCTGAGGGACAAGCTTCAGCTTTCCACCAATGCAGCATCACTGGACAGGGTCACAAACCTAGAGGGCAGAGGTGACTCTTTTATGCAGCTAGCAGACATCCGTGCTGGCTAGCATCAAACATTGAGTGGTGAGGGAAAGGGAGGGATATTCTGCATACCCAGACACTTAGACAGTTGCTTCCCTCGAGAGTAAGATGATCTGATTTTAAAGGTTACTGTTCAGGCCCTAATTCTCAATTTTTTTTACTGTCAACACTAGAGACAAAAGAAAATATAAATATACAAAAGTTTTTTCGTGTGTGCCATTTTGCTTTGTAGTTACACACGAGTCTTGACGTAGAAAAGGTTGAGAACACCCTGGCTTATGGCACAGCTAAAATATACTAATGTAGATTTTTAGAGGTAAATTCAATCTTCTGCTAGTGACATAACTGCATTATAATGGTTGTCATGAGTGTATGTCTCAATGTGTGGACACTGGTAAACTGTTTTTTATGTAGTGTTAGTATTTCCCTTTAGCAAAGTGGACAGCAGTTTGGCTGACCTCTCTTGGCATTGTCAATACGATGGAGCATTTTATATTGGTGAAGTGCCGGATGTCATAGAAACAGGCACAGTGAGCCCTGTGATTGGTTGAGAGGCTTGGATCATCCGTTGTCGCTTGCAGGGAGAAGTGCTGAGTGGACCCTCCTTTTTAAAGCCCCCCCTCCCTACTGTCCCCTATGGAGTTCATGGCCTCCTATTATCCAGCAGATTTGTTTTTTCCATCCTGGTTGAACTTTCTAGTGAGAGTAAAAAACTCCATTAGGATCATATATGTGCCTTTGCAGGGACGCAGGGGGCATAACCTAACAAATGTGTGGGGTCAATTGGTAAGGACTGCTTTCCACTTTCTCTTTCATACAGGATGTGATGAAAATATGCATTTTCCTGGTTACAAGACAGCAAAACAGATGGCTAAAATAAAGCTAATCTTTGGCATGGACTGTGAGTACAAATTAGGACTGAATTTGGATTGTGGATTTGAGATAGGACAGAGTGCTGTTTGATCTAATGGACTAATGCTGTTTGAGTTTCAGCTGATATTCCTTAAAAGTCAAGTGCTAAAAACTTACAAACATTATTGGAATGATTACTGCAGAATGTCAAGAAATCAATTTTGTCGATTTTGCCTGGTGTTTGCACCAAATAGTCACTGAAATTCTTTCATAATCTTCATGTAGAGGTTCTGTTTTGCAGTGTGAGTATGACAAATACTATCTTCATCTGGAGTCCTGGGTATGTTAATATTGTTCTTGGGTGACAGGTATACAGGTCTATGCTTTTACTTAAACATTTTACTCAGGATTTCATTTCTGGCAGTGTGGTTCAAAAAGGCCAGGATAAGATAGCAGCAAACTGAAAGAAAAAGTACAGAAAAATTTGGATTGATGAACTAACAAAATTAAGTGAAAGTGACATTCCACAGAATATATTCTGGCCAAGTATTGAAATATTTCAATTTGGCACTAGGTGTGTGTTTGTGTGTATGTGTATTGAACCTGACAACAATCAAAAAAGGCATAAACTTTGAACTTTGGAACTGCTGAAGCCTGAAGAACTTTAAGAGGACCTATAAGGACGTAATGCATAGACTGACAGAAGGTCAACCTTACACTTTCCCACAGACCTTAACTGTGGACACCCTATGGAACCCAAATTAGTTATTGGAAATTTAAAGAGGCAAACATGCACAAATCCATACCCTGAATGTTCCCTCAAGGAGCAAAATAAGGCTGCTCAGTCTTCCCTGACCTTGTTCTGACCTCCAATCCCATGACAGGACATCTCCTGAAAGGTAAATTCAGGGGAGGAGTGAAAAAAAGAAGAAAAACAAGGCAGCTAAACAAACAATGTTGCTCTCGCTACATTTAACATCAAGCCCACCGGGTACACAACAATGGCTTCAGCAAGGCCCTAGCACGTCTAAACATTGCTAGATCTCTCTCTGGCCAGTTGGGCTGTGCTCGACCAGCAAAAGTTGAACAATTGAAGGTTTTATATTTTCCATCGTGCTCAGCAGTCAGAAATTGGTGGGGCTGGAAGAGCTAGGACGTATATATAAAAGCATAGGGCCATTATTCCAGACAGAGAACATTACCCCAATCTGCTAGATTGCTATTACCAAAGAATGTAAGAGAGTTTGGGGTCTGAAGGTGCCGCTATTCAGGAGGCTAAAATTGTTGCTATGGTGCTTCTGTGAGGAGTGTTACTGGTTGAGGTACTGTTCTGTTGTTTTTTTTGACTGTGGAAAAGAGGAGGAGGAGTCTGATATGGGAATGGTAGTCAAATGAGGATGTGCTCATTAGAATGGGCCAAAACCTTCAAATTCCATGCTGTGTAAAAGTGGAAAGACATTCTTAAAATTCACTTCCAGCAGTCAGTTAATGGGAATATTTATAGTTTGCCATACATGCTGTGCCACATGTGCTAGCAGATTTGATTAGAAAGAAGTGCTGAGCTGCACTTAATATAGTCAAAGGTGTCTGCACTTTTCTGTAATCCTGTCTCTTTATATCACATCATCAGTTCAGCAAGATACGGTAAAAAAGATGAGAAGCGGCATGCGGTCAAACATGCAATAAACCATAGAGGGAGGTGTTACCACTACAACACGTATACAATCATATATTACAGAGAAATGTGTAGAACTACTATATTGCAGATTAAATTGCAATACATCTCAGTACAGAATAAAACACACAACTTGCTGTAGTTGTCTTCATTTCTGTATAAGTAACTTAGCTTGAAACCATGTGTCCATAATAGCATGGGAAGAATAAATTTATCAAAAGAAACACCAGGAGTACCAGGAATGTCTTTGTCAGACTGATAGCAAGATAGGAAGAGGAAGAATAAAAAAATGAATTTATCTCCTAATTAGGAACTAAGTAAACTCATTGCTTTTTAACACAAAACTTGCTAAACCTGCTAATTAGAGCCTATGTGGCAACTGTCAGGGACATGTTATTCAGTAGATATTGCATTCTACTGGTTCCAACAACATGGTAGACCTACCCATTGTTCTCTCTTTAAGGTTTCCCAAAGGGACGCTACTGAGAAGCTGGCTCACCAAGTCCCGACCCAGACTGCTGCTGCTCATTGCGGGCTTGAAGAGACCTCAGGTCACCCTCATGAGAAGGAAAAGGATGAAGCGCACAAAAGTAGCAAAGGCCACGTAAGCGGTAAATATGACTATTTTTGCATGTAAGGTTAACCCCTTATTTCAAACTAAGACCCTTTATAGTTCTTAGTTTGAAATAAATTCAAACATGACAAACAGGCTCATGGGGTGAGACCATCCAAAACTGTAAAGAACTAAGACCCACAATTTGTTAATACACTGTGCAAACAAGGCATGTGCCCAAATTTAAGTTTAAATTATGCCTTAAGATTACACAAAATTGAATGAATGTTTGATATTGTTTGTCAGTAGATTTAGGAAATGTTTGTGTGTCTTGATAGACTAGGGGGGAAAAGGAAATTTACTAAACCCAACCTTTTTAACTATGCATATATGAAAAATATCAACTTTCACATTTTTTAGTGCTAAAAAATGCCACTTGGCTTTATTTTCTTCAACACCAGTTAAATGGCTGACAACTGATTCAAATCTGGCTCATGCTTTGAAAGGTTAACCAATTACCAACCAGGTTATATAGTAAGATGCTTTGGAGCTGAGGTATGTTGACTTTTTGCAGTTTCCCCAGTACATTTCACAAGATCATGCTCATTTTGTGGCCAAATGACACTGAATTAATGAATTTATGTGCAGTGTGAATATGAGAAATACCTTTGAAAGTATGTCCTTTCACATGGTAAAAAACAAACCCCATACTTTACTTGTTCTGCAGAACCTGCAATCGAATGCCACATTTCACTTGAAACGTTGACCCAGAGAATAACCCTGCCTGCTCTAAAAATGGAAGAAACCCAAGACACGGAGGAACTAAGTTATCAATCTGTGCCAACTCAACGAACTAAAAGCAAATGCAAACCAAAGAGGGAATCAGAGTTTGTTGTGAAAGCAAGGGACCTGCCACAGAGGTCCAGGCCCCCTGACTAAAATCTGGACCCATCCTCACTCGACACACGGCCATTTATACATCCTTCCTCTTTAAAAATACACATTTGTTATGGTACATGACACTACAATGAGTGTGACTGTATATTATTTTTCATTTCAGTGCCAAACACTTGGTAGAACAGAAGTGCTTTCTACTCCTTTGTTCTCTGGTCAGAGTTTTTGATTTGTTCTAAGTGATTGTGTGTGAGTGGACATAGGCAAAAAAGTGTGGATATCCCTGGCTAGTGGGCTTATGATCTAAACAGCTGAATGCTATGGAAGATGAAGCACAAAACAATCAAAATAACTACTGCTTTGTAATATGAAATTACTCTTCAATAAATCAAACATATTGCCCATATGGAAAGACATATGGCCAAGCATATGAGTAAATAAGAGTAAACATTTCAAGATATCATTTAATATCAAGTTTCATAAATCATACATAACTGCTTTCTACATCAACCAGGATTCTTGAAGACATTTGCTATAGTAATAATTTACAGTGTTTTTTTTTCAGTTACTGCAGATAACTTTACGTTTACACTTTTATGAAGAAGCTAGTGGCTTCTTGATAACTGTGGCAAAAAATGCACTGGTATTTAACTGTTTCCTATTACTTAGCCCATCCAACTAGATCTCTAGAGTTGATGCCAGAAAGCACAATAAGTTGAAAAAATTAGCTTGCACAGTTTGAAAGTTTACATATGAAATCAAACCTATTTTATTTTCTGTTCTTTGTGTTTATACTGTCTTTTATTTTTCCTCTTAGCTTCTATGTCACAATGACATAGATTTGTTGCAGGAATCCGATACGTTTATTTTTTCATCTTTCTCTAGGTTTTACATACTTACTTTTTCATCAAATAAACAAGGTAACACTTTATATTAAGCTGTCCTATTTGTCCTTTGTAATACGTATGTTATAACAACATAATGAACTAAGAAGTAAAGCTTTACTAAATCTGAAAAGTGAAATGAACATTGTTTTTAATTGTTTACTCTTCATATTCTTTATTTTCCTACTAAATTAGTTTTTCTTTTCAACAAAGAAACAATAAGTAAATCCTAGACCACTGCTATTAATATATGCCAACACGAACATCTGCATAGCAAATTAAGTTAGTTAGAACACATTACCACTTAATATAAAGTGTGACCAAATATATATTCAAGTGTGCCTATAAATTAAAAGGATTTTTCAAAATTGAAAAAATGGTCATAAATGCTTATTAATGGCATAAAGAGTATTGTTAAAAAAATAACATTCTTAAACTAAGACAATTATAATAGATATATGTATGTGGCCTGCATTAACTACATGTTTTAAAACATGGGAACACACTGGATAGAATGGTTTTAAATGGTTTTCACATTGACTGTTTTCCATCTCTCTTTTAACCTAGCCCAAAACCTTTTGCAGTATCAATACAGATATTAGAAGAAAGTGAATGATTTCATTTCAAGCAGTGAAAACTGTAGTACACTAGGAAAGCCATATATCATAAAAAATAGGTGTGGGTAGTGGAACCAGTAATTCCATTGCTTTCCTTCTTACTTTTGGGAAACTTTCTGTTGCTTGCATAGTATCATGGTAACAAAGCAGTAGAATCATCAGCAGAACCAACTGTAAACAAATTGGGTGATTTCTAAATTAGTTTAACTTTATGAATAAAATAATCTCTTGTTCAATGCAGAGATCAGCTCACATTATCAACTCTGTTAACACTGTGTAAGCTAGTTGGGATAGCATATTCGCCTCTCTCAGTAATGCACTGACTGAAGCCAAACTGACCAGGACCAGCCACATGTAGGAAAAAGTGACTCCCGTCAGAGTTGATAGTGGTGGTGGTAGTGTTACTTTGCTGTGAATTTCTGCTGGATGAGTTTGTACTTGTGCAACTCGTGCTCAGACACAGATGGCTGCAGGACATCAATGGCCTTGCTGAAGTCTTCGGTACACAGTGTGAGCACACTATCCTCAGACTCCAGACCTGGGTGTTAAAGAGAGAGAGAGAATAAGGTTGAGGTTTGGAGCATGAGAGGAAGAGAAATTAAGATAATTAATCAGCAAAGTAAGGAAACATGCAATGGTTAAGAGGCAAAAAAACAAAATATTTACCATTAGGGAAATGTTGATTTGTTATTTGTTACTGTATTTTTCATTAACTTTACCTATGATTGGATGATCGAGAGTTTTACACTGATTCTTATTAAAATGTTTCATATATAAGGTATTGCACATGAGAACATTTACCCTAAAACAGGCATTGTGCACCAGGAGATACAGTCCTAAACATCCTCTTGCATGCTGATTAAAAGTTTTCATTATTCAAAGTTATCATGCATTAAAAGTCTTGTTTGGTCTTAGTATGTGGGAAACATGAGTTGGTTCATGCCACCTGTCATTGTTTAGTCAGCCTTCTTAGAAGTCATCATGGCTGGCAGTGGTGCAGGACATGCTGACCAGGTGATGAATTTTTATATAGTAATCATAGTTTTTTTAGTTGAACAGTAACATTTCTTTAACTATTGTCTTATAAGGCTGATGAAGAAAAATGGTCAAACAGTGTGTGTGGTGTTTCTCATCATCATCTCATCATACCCTGAAATACGTTGCCAGATTAGGGGTAGAAAACTGGTCATTGTGCGATATTCAAAAATTTTGTTTTCCAACTAGAAGTCTGATAATATTAATGGCAAAAAACATGTCATTATACACAGGTATGTAAATTATGACAGCTCATTTTATGGCAAAAGACTGATGAGTAGAGCAATGAGAGAGCAGATGAGAGTGAAAGAGGAGATGATGATGGCCTTGTACCACACCACTGCAAAATCTCACCCATGGTGCATGTGCAAATAATGGCAAAAGGCTGATAAAGCCATTAACAATTGATTGGTGCTGTATTTCCAATATGCCAAAAGCCTTGGTGTACAAAAATATAAAAAGCTGAAATGTTCACAATGCACATTGCACATGCCCTAATCCATAGAGGAGGAAGGGAAGGGAAAAGAAGCATATTTGAGAGAAACAACTCCAAGACCAGTGGATGATGTCTTCTATTATCAAATGGATCATGTTATAGTTTGTACTAACAAAGATTCAGGTTCTGTCCAGATGGACAAACAACCATCTTATGTCAGAAATGTGGGGCTTTACTGTTCATCATCACTGGGAAAAAGCCCAGGCAACTGCTTCCAAAAATTCAAAAAAAAGGAAGAGGATATCTGAATCTGAGAGGTATTGTTCATGTTTTCCTTCAAAAAAACTTATTTAATGAACTGAAAAATGAAAATGCAATGCACTTTGTTTTTGAAAGTAACTATTAGTCATTGTGAACACACTCTTAAGCACCACAACGAAATGTGACCTCTGCATTTAACCTATCATACATGGAGCAGCAGGCAGCTACCAACAGCGCATGGGGAGCAGTGTAGCAGGACGATTCCTTGCTCAAGGGAGACTCAGTGGTAATCGGGGCAGGATCTGATCCTGCGATCTTCAGTTTACCATGGCAATGTCCTAACCACTAGGGCACCACTGCCCTACTTGCTACTTTTTATTAGGTAGGCTTATACTATAGAAATTATAAAATCAATAAAAAAAAAACAGTATGTTTGATATAAATAAATTGGGAAAACAAGAATGTATCAATTCTGTTCATCAAATGAAGCATTAAAATGTTTAAAATTGACTTTTTCTATACCTTAATAAGGCAAAATATTCTGAGATATACAACTCATAAAATCCTATATATACAACATATATCATTTTTTTAATGTTTTACTTAGGTCCAAATGAGCTTTGTAGTAACATTAAATTCTTAACATTTTATTCATTCCTTAAACAATTTTCTTAAAATAGTATGAAATATTTAAATGTAGTAAAAGTGTTTGAAATGTCAAGTGCAGACTGGCATCTCTTTTATCTTGCCATAGTGTTTTGGCTGATGAAGGGAGAACAAACAGAGAAAAATATGCCTAAGCAATGACGCAATGACATTTAACATGAATGACGTCCAAAACTCTCTGCCAGCCCATTCATAAGGGTGGGGGGACCTTTGTTTTGACATTTTCATTTAGCCCTGGTACCCCTTTTCCACCAACAGGGAATGGGTTCTTCAATCAGTTCTGTTCAGGATTCTTTGAACCTTGCTTCCATGTAGTGAACCAGCCCACATTTCAACCCATTTAGAAAAAGCCTGTGTAATTGAAAGAATTTGGCTAAACGATATGCATCTCATTATATTAATATTATGTTAACATTTTTATGCAATCAGAACAATGGAATCGGCATCTGTATTTATTATAGTCCTTGTAACATCTAAAATCACAGCACTATTTTGTGTAGTCTAAGCAAGGGAATTAAAATTTTTTTATATATCAAAAGGGCTTTGAGGATTCTTTAGGTGTATGTATATAAAATAAGTAATGTCTGGTTTATTTTAGTAGCACGAGTACACTCGTTTGAATGATGTCTTGGTAAGCATACTCTCAGACTTGTCTTCCCAGGGTATTTGATTTTCACATGGCATATTTTGAAACTCTAGTTTTGAATTGTGTTAAACATGTTGGAGGAAACACAAGGCTACCAAACAGGTGTTTCACAAAAAATAACTGTCTGCACTAATTCATCTCACATCAATGTACGCACAGTACACCTATAGACATTGCACAGAAACTCAACTTTTGAAGCTAAAAAAATTGTGGTAGACAACAGTTTGCAGTTAGCTCCTTGCTTCCACTTCTCTTCCACTAAATTTCTCATTTTAGCTTCAGTTGGAAGTGTACATGCTATAGCTGCTACAAACTAGCATTTTACCCAGTATTCTACTAAAGATCTTTGCACAGATCTTTGTTTGTAAACTAAAATCACTAAGTATTTTTGAGAATCAACAGAGTATTGCAAAACATATCACGATGCACAAACACATTAATATTTTCTTCCACTCCAGGTTATGAGTAGAAGCACCAGAAGTAAGGCTGCATCATAAACAGAGGGTCTTGCACAACTAGTGTAAACAGAAGTGGCAGGAATGCAGATCAAATTGATTGCCTACGTGCTTCTGTTCTGTTGTTTCATCCAAAAATGCACAATATTTGTTATTTAGAAGATGAATTGTTCTACATTGCTGCCTTCTGCTTCTACTCCAAACCACAGAATGAAACTCCCATGCATGCGATCACGGTTTGCGCTGGAAAAACAACCATTTTTTGTTTCCAGTTGGGAACAGACTATTTAGGTTGTGAACCAATATATTTTTGGTTGAAGCCTATGTTTGATATTAATAAATAAAGCATGTAGTTAAACAACCTTCACTGATGCACAAAATCTTCCTCTTAATAGCAGACATCATGGCATCTGAACACAGTGAATAGAGATCGGCTCCTGTGAGTTGAAGAGGACAACGTGCCACTATGTCTGAGAGGCTGACATTGGGGTCCACCTTAAACCTAAGAGCAAACAATCACACATAACTGCATTTAAACATTTAAAAAATATTTTTTATATATATTTTTGTAAAATACATTTCAAATTCTATCACTTTATAATTTCAATAGCAAATTGCTCACTTTCGTACTATTGCCTTGAGAACCTGTAGCTGCGATTCCCTGTCTTCACTTATCCCAACATAGACTAATTTGTCAAACCTGAGGAAAAAAAAAACAAAGGACAAAACTAATACTTTATGAGAAAAGCAACACACTACAAAAACAAGTTAGAAACTGACTGGCTTAAGAAGTGGTCATTCAGCGTTCCTACCTGCCAGGCCTAAGCAATGACTGGTCAAGTAAGTCTGGCCGGTTGGTTGCTCCGATCACAAAGATATCACTAGTAGAATGTAGGCCATCAAGCTCAGCCAAAAGCTGAGATACAACCCTACCACAGTAAAGCAAATACATGCCGTTTAGTCTTTAACCCTCCAAGAACTCGGGTAAAGTCTGATACAACTCAAAGAAAGGCATCAGCTTTTAATTAGATATTATTTAGACCACCAAGCGGTCAGCTATCTTGCAATAGACTAATCATAACTGATCACTTTATTTACATTTTTTAAAATAACTGGTTTGTAGCTGTGTAAGCTGGATTGTGTGGGAGGGTTGTGGGTAGTATTTCGAGTTAGACCACTGAAAGGACAAAATGTGAGGAATTTTAGGATATCCCTAAAATTATTATTATTAAAAATAAAATTATAATTATTTTGTTTGGTTAAACCTAAGGAGTTAATAAAATGTTCACACAATGGATATCATGGGTTTGTATTGCTCTGTATTAAAACCCAGGTTTGTAACTATTGACTTATGTAAATGATTTATGGAATAAAGAATTTCTTAAGCCTTTAATGCTAGAGTCACATTTCAGTAAAACTGCTTTGAGTAACAAACCTGTCCATCACTCCTCCTGAGTCTCCATTGCGACCTCGGTTAGGAGCTAAAGAGTCTAGCTCATCGAAGAAGATAATACATGGAGCTGCAGTCCTAGCTTTGCTAAACACTTAAAAATACAAATAGAAAAGTAAGAGTTCAATTTTTGATTTTGATGATTGTTGATAAACACTATGAAGAGCTACATTATGGTTATAAGGTCCTAGTGAGTCTTTTGCCATAGAGATTTATTAACAATAGTGAAATAAGTGGACAAATGTGTAAATTTGTAGAAAATGTTTCTTACCCTCTCTGACATTTTCCTCACTCTGACCCACATACATGTTAATGAGCTCTGGACCTTTGACACTGAAACCAAAAGAAATGATCTTAGTCATGTTCCTAAGAGTAACTACAGAAATGATAGTATTAAGCCCCAAATAGCAAAATAACCATAGCATTTGCTCCAGAGCAATGTAACATTTGCACTAGGAGTGGGCAATATGGCAAAAATATAGTGTCACTATTCATTGTCACAAAACATATATCAAAGTTGGAACAGTTATATCAAATGCTGCATGGCACTAAATTCAATTACACATGACTTATTATGCTCTCTTTGTAAACATGCAGTTAGTCAGTGCTCTAGATGTTCACAATACGCTCAAAAACATAGTGTAACATACAGTGTCAATGTATTGTGACAAAAATACATATTTTAATATTCCCCAGCTCAGTCTGACAGCTGATCACCATTAAAAAAATGAAAACTAAGAGAACACTAACCTTATAAGTGTCTAATAAATCTATAAATTTCCTCCAGACAAGATCTGGAGAAACACAATCCCCAGAAAAATCAATTCTGCACCCCCACCTGAGAAAAGTCATAAAGCATTCTGTGGCCACAGCTTTAGCCAGCAGGGTCTTGCCGGTGCCAGGTGGCCCATAGAGCAGCAGGCCAGAGCGCTGCAGGCTGCGAGAGAGTAGCTCTGGATGATCTAGAGGGAGCTGGATGGTATCTAGGATCTCCTTCTTCACTTGCTGCAGACCCCCTACATCCTGCCACCTTACTGATGGAATCTGTTTTTTACAAAAAGCAAAACTTTAACTCTATACAGGCCAAAGTACAAACTAATTGGCCGTTACATAAAAATGCCAGCTGTAGTGGAATGATTAAATAGGCAGTATATGCAACATTAGTATATTAGTATAAAAAAGCTACAGAAAAACCACAAGATTAAAATTAACATCAATAGTATACATTAAACAAACTTAACCCTTGTGCTTTCACTGTGGAAATTTCAAACTGCCCTAAAGCAGACTTACTGTCGGTGTACCAATAGCTTGGGAGTGGGAGTCCTGCAGAGACTCCAGGGCTGTGGTGAAGTCAGCAGCCATTATGGTCACGCCACACACACACAGGTCCTCCTGCTCCTGATTACTAGCCCCAT
The DNA here is from genome assembly GCA_037974385.1 of Arnoldichthys spilopterus. Taxonomy (NCBI): domain Eukaryota; kingdom Metazoa; phylum Chordata; class Actinopteri; order Characiformes; family Lepidarchidae; genus Arnoldichthys; species Arnoldichthys spilopterus. The sequence goes on from JBBPDA010000039.1 coordinate 19,868,521, forward strand.
ATGGGTAACTACACAGAAAAGCAGACGGTCTTCTAAATTAAAATATGAGCTTAACGACCAAACTTTCTAGTATGTGGTGTTTGGCCTGAATTCGGACACTTAGCTTTAAAACTCTTTGACCAAACTTTAGGTCATCTTGACCGCCTTCAAACTGAGATGATTTCAAAATACACGTCTTTTCTGCGCGTAATCAACCAAGGCCAGATTACACTGACGCCAATGACTTGTTTGTCGCACAAAAACTAACTGAAATGATTCGTGCACACACATAGTGATGATAAACAAGTATTAGCTCAACTTTGCTCTACTTTCCTAAAGTCTCTTATCAACGATACTTCCGTCTGAATCCAGACCTTTTTGCTACTGAGGTCACAACTGGTTCCACCAAAAATCTGCTATAAAATGTATTGTCATTTGTGAGCATGCCAGATTCATTGAGAGACTCGGATCTGTCCTGAGCTCTGTGGGTCTCACTCTCTCTCTCACTCTCACTCTCTCACGCTCTCACGCTCTCTCTATTACTTTGCCTTATTTTCTGCCTGGGATCCCAAATCTTTTGAAGGACACTATTTCCAGACGAGACTCTCTCTTACTCTCTCTCTCTCTCTGTTAAATAAAACTTTTAAAATTCCTTTACGGTGTAATTCAGACCTCTCCTTGAAGACACGTCGACACTCGCCAACATCAAACCACTCTCTGATTACATTTTAATCTGTCAATTATGCTGGAATTGAGAAGAATCATTCCCAGATAATAATAATAATATTCAGGAAGACAATCTTATCTATCATTCAAACATCAGTTTTTTTCGATATTATATAATAAATTATTTCATTTTTTTTACCTATTTTACAGCGACAGTGATAAACTGTAAGGAGTAAGAGAGTTCCCCTGCCAGAAGATTCAACTTTCACTTTTAGTGTTTATCCACCGTACTGTTGATGTTGAAGTTTTACCCTTACTCAAGGTTTTAATGAAAAATCTATTTTTCATCAAGAAAATAGGCGTGTTTCCATTTATCTGCTCTATGCAATTTAAAAGGGTGAACTGCAAAAAAAATGAGCTTTAAAAAAATTCATATATTGCTAAAATGAGGTTATTTTTCAGATGATTCGACTAAGCAGTATTTCTCAAAATGGAAATGGAAACACATCATGTTGGGTTCGGCCTGAATTCGGACACTCAGGCCCAAGGTCGCTCAAAACTTTAGGTCTCTTTGACCGATCACAAACCGAGGTGATTTCAAAATACACGTCTCTCCGCGCCTAATCATCAATCAAGGCCGGACTGTTCGGCGCTTTATTACTATTCACTATTCGCCTCTGACGCACGAGTAGGCTGGAATGATTAACACACACACATAGTGATTCTACACGTGCACGTACCGCGATTAGCTCAACTTTGCTTTATTTCTACGTTAATCTCTTATCAAGGACACTTCCGTCTGAATCCAGACTTTTGGCTACTGAGGTCACAA
>JBBPDA010000039.1:19872880-19891728 GCA_037974385.1 Arnoldichthys spilopterus
CCCCCCCCCCCCCCCCCCCTTCCAAACCCTTTTCAAGCCCTGGGGAAACAGTGGTTATCTTAGTTGGTGGAGAGTGAAGGCTGTGCTCAGCTCGGTGGGGTGTCCACTGTTGGCTCAGGATTTGTTAACTGAGAACCTCTTCATACAACACACCCGCAGGGTGGTCTCAAATGAGTGAGATTAGGACACTGTCATTTAACAAACCTTGCTGCCTCTTGTATCGCACATCATGTCTCTCAGTTGCCCTGGAGGTTTACCTTCCCTGGTCTTCAGGCTGTTATATGTTCAGGTTTAAAACACTGAGAGTTTATTTAATATAATATAACTGACCTGATTTTATATTATCATCAATCATAAAACTAAAAATATGAAAGTGCCCAGGTTTTCGAGACTCACTTTGATACTGGTGCTGTTTTGGTATCTGCGCGGATGTAAGGCTTTACAACGGGGTCTGAATGGCCGTGGTATGGCCATCTTACTTCTTCTCTTCTTGTTCCAAACAGCCTTGCTACACTTGAAGCAAACATGTTAGTGCCTGCCACACATTCAGTTGGCACCTACACCATCAACAAAGCTGCAGTGCAGGGGCCTCCCTCCACCCTGCAATTAAGCAGTCAGGAAAACAAAAGTCTGCCTGTCATTGGTAATTACTCATTCATTTAATGCCCCTGTTGCCTCTGCACACATTAGATTTTTTTTTTGGTTTTGTTATTTGAGGAAACTTATTGATACCTGAAATAATGGTGTTCCTCATACTCTTCCATATCATTCCATATGGCTTCCTGCTGTCTACCCCTGAGCTTTAACTTTGAACACTGAAGATTCCCTCACTATCATTCATGAGCTTATTTCCTATGTCTGACAATTGACTATAACTGAAAACGTTAAAGTTAAAAGTAAACACTGTCATGTTTGGCTGCAAGAAGTAGAGCGTGTTTGTATCATGATTTTCCACTTTAAGAAAGTGATATTACTCGTCTTTTCCCCTTTCGCTCCTGCTGCATACATACACATGCCTCTTTCTCTACCTCCTAATAGGGATGCACCAATCTGACTTTTTCAGTCCCAATTCCGATATCTGGGCTTTGGGTATTGGCTGATATGGAGTACCGATCTGATATCAGTGTTTTAGTAATAAGCTGCACATCTCACTGTGTGGAAGAGCCCTGGATCATTTTTCATGTGTAAGGCACCACCAGGCTTTACTTAAACATTCCAACTTTAAAACAAAAACAAAAAAAAAACCAAAATGTAACAAACACCTTAACAAATTAACTGAATAATTTATTATTAAAACAATAATTTTACACCAGCAACTTGGTAAAAAAAAAATCTTAACAATGAACAAAATTTGTTATTAAGCACATGTACAAAAGCAGAGAATAACAGAACTGAATTGAATAGACTGGCCTATTGTTACCAATACCTAATGCAGGTATTTAAGCTAGTATTGGACCGATATTCATTATCAGTATTAGATTGGTGCACCTCTTCTCCTAAATCATCAGTGTGTAGTCTGCAAGTCTGCAGTTCACACCCAAACCATCTCAAGCCTGTCTTTGTCCTGGATGGATCTTTTAAAGTCATTTTGTCCAAAGCCAATAGAGGAGCTTTGTGTCCTCTCAGTACTAGTGCTAGAGTGTGATGAATGATAGGCCCACTGAAGATGAGAGTAAAGTGATGGTGTGCTTCCTGCTGTAACACAGCCTTAACAAAAAGTTAATGAAATCCCTGCAGTATGCAGCTGTGTTTGTGTCATAGAGGAAATCAGAAACTACTTCTGTGATCAGTCGGGCAAAGAGAGCAGTTCTTGCATCAAAGTAGAGACGCTGACAACCTTTTATATACACAATGTGAAGAAAGGGGTCTATGAGGCATTGAATGTTTTAGGAACTCTTGTATGCTGAAGCAGTCTATAATTAAGCATCTCTGTAATGCCTTTTGTTAAAAAAGTTTTTCTTCGAGGACCATTCTGCACTTAATTTTCTTTTTCAAGTTCTGCCCAAGACAAATGCTTAGTAAATGGTTCTTTCCTTTATTACCACCAGTTGTGAAATGTGCCTTTCCGTGCATTCTGGGGCGAATCTTATGTTTCCCCCTCTGTTTAAAACATTGGTATTTGTGGAACTATGGCATTGAAAGGCAAACTTTAGAGCTAATCTTCATAGTCTGTTGGTTAATGCCACTTTTTCTAAAGCTAGATTCATCTACTTTTTAATTCACTCTCCAGCAGAGTAGGGAGTGTAGTGAATGTATGGATGAGCAGGTTTGGGAACATGTGATGCAAGAGCCTGCCTTTGATGATGCCTGATGCATCACACTGTGAGGGTGAAGAATTACTGCAGATCACCCATTAACATTATTTTTAACCAGAGGGGAGAAACTGTTCACCTACAGTGCGTTTTGTAGATGCTGGCCACTAAGTTACCTGGATAGAATGAAGACAGTTGGCTTCCTACAACTAAAGAGCAGTTCAGTGCTGATTTGAGTGGATCATGCAATGCAGGAATTGGTAAAATTCCTTATTTCCAAAGGACATGGTTAAAACCTTGTCCCATATGAAGTGGAACACTCAGTTTAGCTGAGCTATGGCTATGGCTAGGTGGTTTCTCCCAGTTCTTGGGAGCTTGTAGTTTGTAGCCTGCCCTGGTTAGGATCACTGTATCATATACAGTGGGTAGATGCAATAGAAATTCCAAAAAAATGAAGATACAAAATAATGTCTGCAGGGCTTCTGAGGTGCTTTCATGGAATCTCTAAATATGTGAAGCTGCCATAACATATCTGCTTGAGGAAGCAGCAACCAGTTTTGAGTTTTCTTTGTCTCTACTGGAGTCTGCAAGTTGCTGGCCATGCTTTCTATGATCCTGAAGCACTTGCAGAGTACTCTGAACTGGCTGGAAGCTATTTCTCTTCAGTATTGAACTTGAATGGGTATAAATCTGTGGTTGTTTGGCAATTAATCTGTAAGTCTTGCCTGACTGGCCCTCTCCTCCAACTATGATATCCTTTGCATGACAAGAGTCTGTAGCTTTGTAACTTTTTTAAGTGCCTCTGGGTCCTGCATGACTTGCAGATATACATTTTATGAAAGCAATTAAATATGAGGGCAGTCTCATGAGGACTGAATTAAAACCCATTCTATTCACTTAGAATTTAAATTGAGCTACTTGCATATGAAATAATCTCACCAAATCATATATTCGATGTTTTTGCTTGTTAGTTATTTTGTTTATCTGCTTACTTTATTGGCTTGAAGTGTAATCCTTGGGGAGTCGGCAACATCACAACTCAACAGTGATGGTGTGTTTAGGTTACAAAACCTTTTATTATGAAATGCCTGGTAAGCTAACTGAGTCAATAGTGCCAGTGGAGCTGCCACTCTTACTCACAACAGCTGATAGACTGCTTTCTGAGTTCCACCAAGCCAGGGCCACTAAGCAAACGGTGACCCAGTATATAGAAACAGGCTGTTATTTATGGTCCTAGGGCTTTAGACAGAGCTTGTTTGGTACCTGACCTTTGCAGGCAGTCTGAAAAGAAAAGACTGTTCTCAGCAGCAAGACACCATCTACTTCTTACTTGGGGTCTATTGTTTCAGAGTGAAACATTTTATTGGCGATTTGCTCTGGTTCAGATCTTTCATGCGCCATGTTGTCATCACTACAAACACTCGAAAACAAAGAGACCCTTTAGAGCAATGTGTGATGCTTGCCACAGAGTGCTATACTCTGGTAGATAAGATGATCTATTTATAATGTTCTGAGGTCCAGCCTTGATTGAATTAATGCAGGCTTGGCATGATGGCAAATAGTGTGTGTGTCTGTGTGTACTTGTGCACTGTCTGCAAACACAGTTCTTTGCTCAGATCAGCCAATAATCCAATATGCGCAAGTTTGCTTAAACGGTTGGATGGGAGCTGGAGGTGTCGGACAGAGAGGGCTTTGTTTACCCAGCACAGTGCCGCTCCTTTGAGCTGTAAGCCACTGTAGTTTATGATGTTTAAATAAAGAAGCAGGTCTCTAGCCAGCCATGAGTCTTGTAGATGGTGCTGCTGACCTTCAGCAGACGTCCCCTTACGGTAAGACAGCTGGAAGCCTTTAGCTGGAGAAGATGGAAGATAACTACACACACACTCTACTGCATTTCATGTACTCTCACCTCTCTGTCAGTTTACAGACTTTAACCTCAGCGTGTCAAACAGAGTCCAAGAACTCTTCCAAGAACAGCATATCTTTTGTTTGACCCTCATAATGAAGTATATGTAAACTTGGCTGCACACACTGTGCTAGTTCATCAATAAGTTAAATTTTGTAGTTTTCTCTAGTTGCATTATTCTTTTAGCTGATTAAGTGTAAAGAAACTGAGTTACAGATTTAGCCAACATGGCTGCTTTAAAATTCAGACTAATGGTAAATAGATTTATTTATTTTTTCATCTTTTTTCTAATTGTAAACATTTAGTGTCTCACTTTATATTCCAATTTGTCTGTCTCTCTGGGCTGGAAGCACTGGACTGATTTATTGTGTTTAATCTTTTTTCTGTAGTTATTTTCCATGAGCTTCATGTCTGAGTTTCACGTGTACTCAGCTGTTTTTTCTGAGTGGTGCTTTCCATGTAAACCCCCCCCCCCCCCCCCCTCAATTCCCCTTTGCAATAAGCAGTTGAAAGAGATGGCTAGGTCCACAGGATATGGAACTGCTCATTTCCTTTTGTTTGCTGGGATAATGGCTGGAGGGACACAGTGGCCTCTCTTTTGGGGTTTGGTGGAGTAAAAACAACAAACATGAGTCACTTCAAAGTCTGCAGCAAGGGGAAAACCAACTGAACAATATGACTAACTTCACTAAAAAAGAATAATAAAATTTATTAGCCCCTTTCTTTTGACCTTTTGTTTTAACATGGAAACATCATACTTGCCCTAACCATCTTATTTCTTTGTAGTCTTGGGAAAATAAGCCAAACATTGCAAAGAAAGAACTGTGATGCTTCAAACAATTGAAAATAGGATGCACCTGGAAAGGAGGGCAGTCTGATCAGAAGCCTTTTACATTGCATTCCGCTTTATGCTTTTCATTTAAGGGCTATCTTTTAATAATTTCTGTGTTGTTTAGGTCATTTAGAATGTTTGTAGGGAGTGAACAAATTCATAAATGGTGTGGAGTAGAAAGGTGCTTTTAGATAAGGGTCTTGAATGAAGCTTCAATAAGCTTGTATGCCAAAGTCCATTCCTTTGCCAGTCTAAATAATATTTGGAGACATCTGTAGCCTTCACATCTGTGCAGTAGTCAAAATGTTGTAATTATCCAGAAAACTATTTGCATTCTTAAGGAGCTCAAGATGCCTGTCTGGAGAAAACAATTCCAAAAACTTGGTTATTCTTCTTTATCACTACCCAAGTGATAAGAACCCTAAAAAACTCACATTTACACAGTCAGCGAGATTGTGCCTTGATAAAGCATTTTTCTTATTTCAGTTATTGGCTTTTACAGATTTTGCCTGTTAAATAGAGGTGCGCCCAAACATAAGTACCTCAAAAGATAGCATGCTAAAATGGAGTCTCTAGGTCTTCCGAAGATTTTTTCCTTCCCTACTGAGGCTGTCTGGCCCTCTGTGGGAGTTCCTGTAAGTGGGAGGAGCTTTGAAAGATGAGGTCCTCCTCCAGAGTTGTTGACAGAGTCTGTGACTCCTCCCCCCCCTCTCCAGGCCTATTCATGGGGTCTGGAATGTGAGCAGCAGCTATGTGGGTGTATTGTTCTCGTGGCAGAGAAAAGCCTTCAGCGACCCTCGCCTGCTTTTCTATACTGCTGGCATTTCATTCAGCACGCCGATGCGTGCGGCCGCATTTGTTTTGGAGTTGATCAGACAGCACAGCAGGGAATGGGCTTGGCACGGGGTGGGGTCCGCCCTGATTCACACAAGTGTCACCCTGTCACGTGTGACGCATCACAGGCCACCGAGGAGCCTTCATTGAAGGGCAACTTGAGCATGAGCTGATTCTTATTGTCCAGTGGTAGAATAAATGCAATTATGAAGTGAGAATGGGCTGTTGAGAGGGGATCTGCCTTGTGCCTGATCTCTTTGAACCCTAAAGAAGGCAGCCACATTCCTGTTGCCACAGCGAAAGTTATAATGGTGATGGCTTTGGTGACGGGGAAAGCAGGGGATGATGGAATTCTTTGAGTGTATTTACTTTGCCAAAGTTTTATTAGATAAACTCTTTAACACTCCAACAATTGAGCAGTGGTTTCTTTTTAATGTGTTATACTTTAATTAGTCATCCTTTTTTTATGGAGACTACAGAGCAGGCTGTTTGTAGGCAACACTCTCCAATGTTCTCCTAGCTGCTGTTTCTCTTTATGGTGGTGGGACACCTACTTCTAACTGTGGGAGGCGAAAAAATAAAACTGGTACGACTGCATAGCTGTGCTTTCAGAGCTTGCACAGCCTGTGGGCCTCCTGATGCCAGAACCAGATTATCGCAAGCAAAGCTACAGCTCTAACTTAGGCCTAACTGAAGCCTACAGCATTTCTTCCAGCGCTATCCAGTAAGCTGCTAGCATATACAGGTCTGTGTGTGTTGTCTCTACAGTCCATGTAACATTTGGTGTCCGCTGCCATGGTGTCGCTGGGTGGGACGTCTCCGCTGGTCTTTGCTATGACTAAGTCTTTTATTGCAAAATTGGATGTGCTCTGCTATACCATGTTCCTCAGTTCTGGTGAATTGGTGGAGTCCTAGAAAATCCTCTTTCTCATTTCTTAACTGATATGCAGGTGTTGTTTGTTCTATAACTTGGAAGAGTGCACTGCAACAAAGACTTAAGACTTAAAAGACTGCAGCAGTTAAGAGAGCAGACACTTTTTTCCTTTTCATGAAAAATAAACTAGCAATTTTTTGTTACTGAATATATGACCATTAACAAGTGCAGCTGCAGAAAGCCAATTTGTCCTGGTGAGGAATTTTTAAGAAGTGCTAGTTTAAGAATGCAAATGGGGAAAATTTGCAGGTGAACTCATGGCAAGCCAAGTATATTACATTTTGAAAAAGCAGGAAAGGGAGAGAGTGCATGTGTATGTGTAAGAGAGGGAGACCAAGGTGGGGGCTTACTCTACAGAGCCAGGGTTCATTCCCATGTCTGCTGTGGGATTATTAACAATGAATGCTTTGTGCAGGGGGCATTAGGCTAATATCAGTTCACTCTTTTTATTTGTACTTTCACTGGATAAGAGAAAGGGGCTAGTGTGCCATCCTAAGTTGATGGGGGTTTTATGTGAAATGGTCTTTTGTTTTACACCCTTCACTGCATGTATTGTAGCACAATTCACAGAGTTAGCTGTATAGACAGCACCCAGTCTAAGCCCTCAGTTGGCTCTGTTTTGCTGTCTGCTAACATATGGGTGGATGCAATGAAACTGAGTGCTTCAAATTTCCTGCCTGAAGAATGGTTGTTAAAATACATGGGGTACAGAAGAAGTTAAAATTGTGTGTTCACTATAATGATCATTGTTGTTCATGTTCATTTTTGAGGGTATAAATTAATTCAGTGGGATGCCATTGACCGAACAGGATGAGAAGCAACAAATTAAAGTGGATTTTTCTCAACAATGATGAGTACTGATTGAATCAAACTGACCAATCGTAGACTCTGGGGTCAGAGATTTGCAGGCCTGAACTTTTTGTTCCTACTGAAATTAAATTTTTGTTTACCAAATATTGCTCAAAGAATTGCTTAAAAAAAACTCCTATAAACTTGTAAATGTTTAATTTTATTTTTGAAGCAATACAATGATACAATTATATAAAGCAAAATGGTACATTTTTGTTGCAAGCTGGACTAGTTTACACTACACAACATGAAAAGCCTTGAATGCACTTGAAGTGTGATATTTATTATTATCATGATAATGTCACAGTAGGTCTCAATTTGCTGTTCTGAGCATACTTTGAGCTTTTTTTTCTTTTCTTTTTTCATCAGGCACCAGCATTTACTATTTTTTATTCATTTCAACTTCTCAAATGTCACCAAAAATATTGAGAAATATCCTGTATCATAAACCTATTTTGAAGTATTGTGATAATATATTTTGTGCCATGTCACCCACCCCTACTTCACAGTTGAATACAGAATGTTGTTGTGTTGTTGGACTGTACATGCCTGCTGTCTCTGGCTGGCTGATGTTACTGAGGGCGTAGGACACAGGAATCCTCCAAATCTGGGGTCACTTTTCAGGCACCAGACGGTGTGCTCTTTATCTTGGAGGAAAAAGGCCAACATGGCCCACATGGCTGCACACTCAGACAGTGTTTTCCATGGCAGACGGAGCCCTTTTTCCAAGCTCTGCACTAACAGTGGCTGTCTGGCAGTCTAGTTTGGGCCAAAGATCTCCCTGGCAGCCATACTCTGTGGGATTTCTGGACCAGTGCTGGTCTGCTGCATCTGATAGATCCGGCATGCTCTCTGCACCAGCTCACTTAATGGTCTAAAACTCTGGCTTTCCCAGGTCACTGCCGCCTAGACACATAAATCCTAATTAATGTTTCTTTTTTTTTGTCTGTTTTTGCTGATTTAGGTTCAGCCTGATTTTGCACACACAGCAGTTCAAAAGTAATAAATGCTGAAGCAGTTAATGATTAACTCCACAGTGCAGGAGCCTTTTCTGGGTTGGAAGTATAGGAGCTGTTTTTATGTTAATGTCTGATTCAGGAATGTACGGCTGGTAATGCCTTGTCGTCAGGGTGATGTCGAAAATGCGGCTCAGGCTTGGCCTCACTTGCAGCATGCCACAACACCACAACATTCCTCTTTACCCATTTAGATCCAGCTTCTCCTCGAGGTCACTTACCCTCTGAATGCACACACATACTCACACGCACTCACATACAAGGAAACTGACCTTTTGTATATGACTAATCAATGTATTGATCTGAAATTTAGGCTTTTAGGAATAGTCTGTTCCTTCTCCAGTGTGACACATTTTGTCAAACACCTCCCTAGAACTTTTAGGTTTTAAGTTATATTTACATGAATTTAATATAAATAAGGTTTCACCATTTTTATCTATTATTTTACATTTACTTTATTTTTGCTTACAGTTTTACTTTACTCAGCATTAGGTGCTGTCCATTTTTTCTGCTCTGTTTCATTGTGTTGCTTTTATTATTGCCTTGCTATTATTATTGACTTGATGTCCAAGGGACGCAAGATCGGATCACCACTTTTTTTTCTTCTATTTTCCCCCTTTTTTCACATCGTTTGCTTGTTGTTTGAGACAGCCTGACCCCAGATTGTGGTTGGAGTTTTTAACATACTGGGAAGCCATCCAGCCTTAGCACATTATGGAACCTAATTAGATAATCCTAAATCGCACTTTTGTTTCAGTTCCCGTTACAACACAAGCAAGACTGTAGGCGCTTGGATTCATACAGTGGAGACAGTTTCGTTTGGATACACTCGAGAAGCCGGTGCAGGGTCATTTCTAGTTTCATACAACAACAAGCATAGAACTCACCTTACAGTAACAACATTATGACACCAGTGCCTTTTACTGAGGATGAAGCAACCTTTTAGCTTCCTGTAGAAGCTTCCAACTGAAAAGGCAATAGTCATGACTCAGCCAGAACAATCATACATTATCATAATTTTTTTAATGTTTACACTAATTGCTATTGGCCTTATGTCCATGAACCCATCTGGATGACTAGGCATTGCAGAACACCTCAGTCTCTGTTTAAGGTCTGTAGAGCAGGCTATGTTACTGGTCCACAACATGAGAAGACTTGACACCTGTACTCTCCAGAGAAGCTAATGGGCACACAAAGGCACTAAAATATGGGTTTTCGAAACCTGATCTAGTTTTTCTTGTTTCAGCGGGGCGGCAAGGTGAACGACTACATTGTCATGGAGGGTAGGAGAAGGATCTCTGCCTCTCTCTCGCTTGCTCCCTCTCTCTTGCACATGTGCTCTTTCTCTCTATTTCTATCATGAGTTTTTTCTCTCTCTCTCTCTCTCTCTCTCTCTCTCTCTCTCTCTCTCTCTCTCTCTCTCTCTCGATCATTCTCTCTCGATCATTCTCTCTCTCTCTCGATCATGCTCTCTCTCTCTCTCTCTCTCTCTCTCTCTCTCTCTCTCTCGATCATTCTCTCTCGATCATTCTCTCTCTCTCAAATCTGTGCCAGGTCTATAGATAGCTTACCCCTTGACAGCTGCTGCCTGGGCCTGGCTGCTCTCACCCAGCCAGTTGTCATAACCAGTAACAGGAGGAGTCACCCCCAGGCCTCTCCAACAGCTGAGGAAGATCTGATGGGGAACTGGTTCAACTTCACACACTGTACTATACAAATATTTTGATTTACTCAAACACGAAAGCAATTAAGGTGTAATGTCTGCCTTACTTTTCTTTTCTTTGCTTTTTTTCCCTTAACAAAAAGGTTCTTTCGGTTACTCTTAACATTATAGTATATACTCCATGCATGCTGCCACCTTCTTGTGCCTAGTGTTGCTGACCAGGGCAGACAGCACTAGCCGTAACTTGCCCCAGACCTGAGGAAGGTTCTCAACTCCTGCTCCATTCTCTTGCCCTGGCAGTGCGAAACAGTTGAGATGACTATAATTAGTAGCGCATTCCGCTTCTAGCCGTCCCCTCCCTCGCATTTTCAAATTCAATTAAATAGTTCTGATTCCAGGATTTCCAGCTGGTGCCCCTTACTGTGTAACAACAATTCAGACCATCTGATTCTGACCTCTCGTGATCCGTCTTTTGGACAAGTCCATGACACCCTTTGCTTCTGCATCCCTTTCTCCTTTGAGTGGGATTGCTATTGTGCTAGCAACAGGGGGGAAACCCCCAGTAACCTGAGGATGGCTTAACTGGGAAAGTGGATCCTCTCCTTTTTGTTCCTGTTTTCAGAGTGCACCAGTGAGTGGGAGAAGCATTCATACCAACACTGCGGTGTAATACACTTGGTCAGTCTTAATGTTGAGGATGTGACTGATTCAGCCAAGCCACACCGCATTCAGACTACACCCTCTTTTACCACGCTTGCTTACTCACTGGAGCCATAGCCAGTTGGCTACATAGCATTTGTTCTTTCATTGGTGATCAAAAAATACATGTGACCTACTTTAACTTAAGGATGGGTACTAGTTAGGATCTAAAGCAAAATCTTCTTTGAGAATCAAGAACATTATCATAGGTTAGACAGCCTTCATAGTAGTACTGGAAAAGGTATCCGATGATGGTATATTTGCATTTGTGAAGTTAATGAACCTATTGTTCTAGAGAATAGATACTCGGTCTTGCAGAAATGATATAGATTGTAATAATAGAACACTGAAGGTAAAAATCAGTATTGTATGACCTTAGTAATGTCATATATCTCCTGTGTGAGTGAGCTAAACTTGCGAAAAGGCTGTTGAAATTGCTATGGCTACAGACACACTCCCATTCCCAGTACTTTCAGTCTGGACCCTTGGCATACATGAAAGTAAGAGCTGCCTTCATGTCTGCTATGGTTCTGTAGGCTATAATTAGAAGTCAAAAGGCCCATCAGATGTGGCAAAGATTCTGGGGGTGGGGGGCTTGACAAGTTCTGGGATTTTACCCCAAAGAAATTTAACAATGAAGGTCTCTGATAAACTGATCTCCAGCAGAGTCAGAGAGCAAACACTTATCTGCTTACGATTTGTATATTGCCTGAAAAGTTTTCAGCTTTCTTTTTTTTGCTTTTGGATGTGTGTCCGATTTTTAATTTTATCCCTGAGATATGTCACAGGCTGGGACGCTGGACCCACAGGGATCAAACCTAGCTTAGAGTATAGGAATGCTGAACAGTTAACTCTTTCGTGAAGCTGGTCTTGGTAGCTAGGAAATATTTCAGATATTTTGGACACAGAAACAAGTCTTAAATTATACTTCTCTGGCAATGAACAGAGTAGATTATTTGAAGAGTAAATATCAAGGGTCTATCAGTATTCTAAATAGAATGATGCTGTGTCCTAACAGCCAATGTTTCTGTATTAGATTTTGTGTCTTTTTTTTAAGAAGGGGTGTGTGTACGTGAGCTCTGCACAGAGCATTCTGAGACCATGACAGCTGCTGGATTATTCCCAGTCTCAGGATCTTCAGTTTGCTAATTATTTTTAGCCCTCAACTGCACCTGCAAGGCCTGACACTAGTAAAGACAACAGGCTGCATTAGTGGCCTACTGTCTGCTCCTGTCAAAGTATACTGCAAACACAACCAGACCTTTCAGTAGCTTTAGAAATGTCAGGGTGGTTAACAGACTTTTTAGGATATAATGATTGTAATAATACAGTTTAAAGTTCATGTCCCTGCAATAATATAGTTTCTAGCTGATGCCTCTTAAAATTATGAATCCAGTATGAATTTGTATAAAATGAGTTTAAAACAAAGGATTACAAAAATAACAACAAACTTTTAAGTTATAGCACTTTGAATAATGAATAGAATATAGTAGAATGTGCTGCTTGCATTAGTTTTGCCCATGATTAAGCAATACATTCTGTAGTTTAAATACTATAATTATTTTCTTTTTAATTGATTGCCTTCATTTAATGTTCTTGGTTACGCCATGTGAATTGCTTGTATCTCTCAGTTGCTCTCATTGTGATGCTAGAGAAGTTATTACAAAAGTTTTAAACCTTCTGAAAATGACATTTTCTTTCTCAGCTTTCCATCAAAATAAGATGCTGATGTCTGTCATGTCACAGAGGACTTATGTGTGGCCCTCTTTATACATGGCCCCATTTTTTGGAATATTTGGGACACTTTGTAAAATGCAGTAAAAACAATTCTCTTAAACTTTTATTTAACTGACAAACATATAAAAAGAAGTTTTCACTGAATAATAAATGAATTTTGAAAAAAACCTAATTTAGAATTTGTGGTCTGAAATACACAAAGTTTGGTCAAAGTCAAAGAAAGCGGGATGCTTACCACTTACCACTTACTGTTACATCACCTTTCCTTTTAGTTACACTTTTTTGGAATTTTTTAATATTTTTGCTTGATACAAGGCTTTACCTGCTTAACTGTCACTGTTCACCATTGTTTAATTCTCCTTTAATAATGTACCAAACATTTTCAGTCGGAATCATATCTAGAATGCTGGCAGACCACTGAATTAAAACCCCCATTTCCACAAAAAAAATTTTTTCATAAAATGCAATGAAAACAAAAATGTGTTATTTGTTAACTCTCAAACCTTTATTTAAATATAAACAAATTTAGATGCTTGAAACACACTGAAAAACAGTTGGGGCAGAGGAATATTTACCACTTTGTAACATCACCTTTCCTTTTAATTACACTGTTAAATCGTTTAGAAACTGACTAGGCTAGTTGTTGCAGTTCTGTAACTGAATATTTGCCCATTTTACCTGTTTCAGCTGCACATTTGTCTGTGGTGGCTGTTGTCTGGAGCTCCATGTATGTTCAGTAGGAGACAAAAAACTTAAAAAACTTAAAAAAAAGACTTAAAAACTGAACAGTTCCACTATTTTTCATTTATGTGAGATGAATTTCAGTATAAAACTAAAGTTTGGCTTTCTCTTTGTGTAATAGTTTCAGGTTGTGTTTCTTGATGTAGCAGAGGACTGTGTTTGGTGATTGTGGTTTTTCAAAGTTCCCCTTGAACCCATGTGGCGATATGACTGTAGCATAATTGTTTCTCCTGCAGTGTCTTCTAAAGACTCAAATGTTTCCTACAGGGACTTAAATTCTAAATTCTCTTAATCTTTTCTGAATATTATGTACTGTAGTTGGTGAAACTTTTGAACATTTTTTGTAATATTTTTAAGAATGTTTGAACTGAGTTCTGTTTTGAAGTTTGATATCTAGTAGTGAGCCACAAACCATCTTTGCTTGCACAGAATAAGCATTTAGTGGATGCTCCTTTTATATCCAATTATGATCTCCTCACCTGTTTCCATGTTTCAGAAAGGCATTGACACAATCTTGAATGTTATATAAACATTTCACTCTTGTTTAGCTCCATCCTAACATTTTTTTTAAGTGTTATGATTTAGAATTTGTTTATATTTACAAAGCACAATGAAAAATTTTTTTGGGAGTTTTTTTTTTAAATTGCCAGTTAAATGGTTTAAGAGAAATTTACAAATAACAAATGTTTGCTTTTGTTGCATTTTATAAAATGACAATGTACCAAGCTTATAAAAATTATATACAATTAAATATATTTACATGTATATGTATATTTAGTTAATTGTATTATGTGTGTAAAAAAAAAGAAATGCCAATATTTATTTATTTATGCTTTTAATTTAATTATTTTTTGGTCAAAGTCAAAACAGGACTTTATTTTAAACAAGTAACAAAATAGAAATAGTAATATTACTTTCTCTTTATTATTTTTATTTTATTGTGGTCTGTTTAGGAACACTATATAATCAGTGAAGTACACAGATCCTTTACTTGATTAAAAGTGGCTACCTTTTGTGAAATGGAACTTATCACTCTACTCGTTAAATTTACTCAATGTGGTTTCACTACTGAGCTTTTATAAATATCAAAAGGAAAAGTACTGCAAGTTATTCCCAGCAACAAAATGTAATGGAGAAGAACACATACACACAAATGTTACACACCCCTGATCTGCACGTTTATGACAGTTGCATCTGTCCAGCTGTGTTTTTCTAATGTGGGTGCAATAGGTCATTCAGTTGACCCTCTGCTAAACCCTTCTGCCACCTTGGTCACCTTTGCTGTCTGACAATCTGTCGAGCATGCTGTTAATTTAAAAAAACTTCTGCTACTAAAGTGAAAGCTTTTAAATTGCACAGGAATAATTAATTTTTGTACATTTATCTAAAACCAGATATGATCTTTGTTAAAATAGACAAAAAAAACACTTTTGTAAGAGTTTTATTTTTCTGTACTGTCACACTAACAGGAAGTTTCAGGTGCTATGTCCATCTGGCTGCTGTGAGAGTGGGCCATTTGAGGGGGGCTGTGTTATTTCAGTGCTGTTGCCCCAGATTCAGCACCACCAGTCATTGTGTGTGTGTGTGTGTGTGTGTGTGTGTGTGTGTGTGTGTGTGTGTGTGTGTGTGTGTGTGTGTGTGTGTGTGTTGTAAACACCACAGTGCTCTCACACAAACATAGCCACGCGTCGTTCATTCAGTCCCCATGTGTCTACTAATCTTGTTGCGTGCTTAATGGAACTTGCATGCTTAATTTCTGCTTCTTCTCTCAAGCATCAAAAAATATGCTTTTAAATTGTGGTTGGCAATATTCAAACCCGATTTCTAGATAAATTGGGACATTTTGTAAAATGCAATAAAAAAAGCGTAAAAGCGTGTTTACAAGCAATCTATAATTCATCTTGTGTTTAGTTTCTCGAAATACAGATAGCAATCCACACTCTGAAAAGCTTAGTATAATAAAGTATGTCATAACGTTGCACTGCACACAAGCCAACAAGTCATTTTTCTTAAATGTAGTTTAAAAGACTGTCCTTCACTTTCTATGTGTTTTTCACTTTTATAAGAGATCTGGTTTGGATCAAATGGTCTGGTATATATACAACCTCCCTAATGTTTAATTAGCTCTGGGAGGTAATGATATAATTGTCATTATATTTTCATGACTACATAGTACTGTTTACAGTTAACAATACATGATGATAATACATGTAAATGTTAACCAGACAAAAAACTACATTTCAAGAGAAGAAACATACTACTTATTTAGTTTGTATGTATGTTTAATTGTTCTGTGTGCCTAAATTTGAATAATTAGAATTGGCTCTTTAATGGTATATATATATATATATATATATATATATATATATATAGCTTGCTATGCATCGTGCTGCTGAAACAAAAATTCAATATCATGATACTTGTGAAGAGTATATTTTGTCTATTGTTACATTTCTCTAGCCTCTTACAGAGATGGAAGCAGTCTTCAGAACTGATTTGTGTTGTATGTTAAGACCCATAGCAAGCCCCCTATATTCAAAGAACTGACCCAAGACAGGTTTGACCTGTGTTAGCCTGGAGCACAAGACTTAGGGGGTCTATCCACAGCTGCAGGACAGCTGCCCCACCCAGACCCTGAGGCCCCTCTCTCCCTGCTTCACAGTCCACCCCCCCTATCCTCTTAAATCTCTCCCAGTAGAAAACACTGCAGCCAGCCTGTAACTCAGTAGCATAAATCAACCCTGCTGCTGACATCTATCACACAACCACAGGCCCTCTTCAAAATCCTCTCTATACTTTTGTCTCGCTTGTCCTAGGTCACAGCTTCCATTAGGACACTAGTCATGTCAAAACCCATCCTCCGATAAATAAATAGTGAAATGAATAGTGAAAGTGACTGTCATTGTGAACACACTCAAGCACAACAACGAAATGTGACCTCTGCATTTAACCCATCACACGTGCACACGTGGAGCAGCGGGCAGCTACCAACATGCCTGGGGAGCAGTGTAGTGGGACGGTACCTTGCTCATGGCTACTTCAGTAGTGCCCGGGCCGGGACTCGAACCTGCGACCTTCAGGTTCCAAAGGCAGTGTCCTAACCACTAGGCAACCACTGCCCAAAAGGTCTGTGTTACTCAAATACTAAGTAAAAAAACTGATACAGATACACATTTTTCCACTTGTGAGCATTTGTTGGGGACCTAATACATGAGTGTATATAGGTGTATTGTTTTTTTTTTTTTTTTGTTTTTTTTTCTTTTATCTAGCATTAGCAGTATATTAGTCTGTAATCCCTTAAAGTTACGTTGTACAAACGTCAGCAGCTGGCTGCTGTTGTGCCCCAGAGAACAGGTTTCCTGCTCTGCCAAGGTCAGGTCTCAGAACAGCAGGAAACGGCTAATCTTCCCAGTACTGTGTAAATAGGCCCGAGTGAGTCACACTGGGCTTGAGGCCCTTTTGTGCGTGCAGTGACTCACTCTGCCTCCACTGGCTCACCTCACCTCGGATTTATTCGCTCGGCAGGGTTT
The DNA here is from genome assembly GCA_037974385.1 of Arnoldichthys spilopterus. Lineage (NCBI taxonomy): Eukaryota > Metazoa > Chordata > Actinopteri > Characiformes > Lepidarchidae > Arnoldichthys > Arnoldichthys spilopterus. The sequence continues at coordinate 19,889,874 of JBBPDA010000039.1, forward strand.
GTGTACAAACAAGCTCATACAGCTAAGGAACTTAAATCCTCTGGGTAGAAAACTTCAGTTGAAACTTAATCTGTCCCAAGCCTCTTTCACAGCACATGATTAGTGCTGTGATTTTTATGTTCATAAGTGCTCCTGGTGATCTAGGGCAGGGGTGCCCAATCCTTGTCCTGGTGATCTACCACCATGGAAAGTTCAGTTTCAGCCTGCCTGACTCATAATTTGATCGCCCTGAAAGCCTTCATTACCTGGATCAGGTGTGCTTAATTATGTTTGGAACTAAGCTTTGCAAGTGGTGGATCTCCTGGGCCAGAATTGGGCACCCCTGATCACAGGGTTTGTTAGCATAGTTTGGGTTACTGTAGGGTATTATGTCTTGCCATTTTTGCAGTGCTGCAAATGATGAGTTGTGTGAACGAATTTGTGAAACAGAGTAGAAAACAATGTAATTACCATTTTGTGAAGCTTAGAGTCCTTGTCACAAGTACGGTCAAAAGTCTGTATGGAAATACACTTAATAAAATCCTCACTATAAAAAACAGTCACTACTTTCTAGAGTGCACAGTATGGTGTAAACTGCATGTAGGACCTCGTCACAATAATTGAATGGTCCTTGGAATATTTTTCCAGGGACCATGCTAAGACTTTCATGAGCTCACTAGATCTGTTAGATTTTGTTAATATATTTAAACTGGTTTATTGACTGCAGGTCAATGCAGCTACTGACGCTAAGCCTACTTGTCCTTCATTTAGTGCTCTCAGCATGATACAGAAAAATGCAGAGAAGCCGGAATTTCATGTGGCTTCTGTTTGGATGGAAGGATACATTTAGTCTTGGGTATGAGAAGTGCTGTACTGCTGTCTGATTTATGCCTTACAAAGGGGCCACTTTGAGGGTGTAGGTGTATAGGTGTTAGCTATGACTTACAGTTAGAGCTTGTGATAAACTGTCACAATATGCTTTTCTGAGCATGTCTTGATATCGTTAGTACTTAAATGCTGTCAAACTTCATGTTTAATTCTAAGGGGAGTGTCTTTAGTTTTGCTTAAGCGAACATATTGTACTGCGGTGTGAAAAACAATGAATATAAATTATTTGTATTGTACTTTTTTTAATATGGCACTGTTGGCTCATTTTCCTTTGTTCCATCTTAATACATATTATGACATATCAGGAACATTTCTCAAAATATCATAAGATATTTTTGCTGCATTGCCTACCCCTACTTACAGCGATTTTTGTGTTGTGTAGAGTGTAGATTAGGCTAGTTTGTCCTTATTGTGATATATTTTATATGCTGAATGTTATTTATTTCAAATGCAGATGTTTTAGACAGTTACTTATTGCAACCTTAGTAAAACCATGCATGCTTCGTGTTGATGAGAGGACTCTGGTATAACTTGGTTAACGTGTGTGTGTGTGTGTGTGTGTGTGTGTGTGTGTGTGTGTGTGTGTGTGTGTGTGTGTGCGCGTGTGCGTGTGTGTGCATGTGTGTCTGCAGTCACGTGGAGAAAATCACTACATGGCATGACCCTAGGAAGACCATGACGGCCAGCATGAATCAGATGAGCCTGCACGCCCAGGCCACCAGCAACAACGGCAATGTACAACAGCGATCCATGGCCCTGTCCCAGCCAAACCTTGGTGAGGCTTCATATTCACACTGTTTTCCAACTACACTCATCTACCCATCGCATTCTCTTCCACATGTCCCTAACCCTTAGAAACGTACAGGTCCTTCTCAAAAAATTAACATATTGTGATAAAGTTCATTATTTTCTGTACTGATAAATATTAGACTTTCATATATTTTAGATCCATTACACACAACTGAAGTACTTCAAGCCTTTTATTGTT
>JBBPDA010000039.1:19891828-19921795 GCA_037974385.1 Arnoldichthys spilopterus
AATTTTGGGTTTTCATGAGCTGTATGCCAAAATCATCAATATTAAAAACAATAAAAGGCTTAAAGTACTTCAGTTGTATGTAATGGATCTAAAATATATGAAAGTCTAATGTTGATCAGTACATTACAGAAAATAATGAACTTTATCACAATATGCTAATTTTTTGAGAAGGACCTGTATGTGGTGATAAAAGCATGGTGTTTTTTGTGTTTTGTTTTTTTATTCCCCAAAAGTATATAGACTATTTCAATACACTTTCAATACACACCAGATACAGGTTTGCGGAAGAAGTGATGTTTATCATTTGAACGCAATGAGTTACTGTTGTGAATATAGTCTTAAGTTGCAAAAACACATTTTTACATTTTTTACCCATTTGTCATGTCCTCACATTGAAACAAGTTGGAAGTGCTAACCTGACGCTTTCTATACAGAATGTAGATAAAACTTGATTGGTCATCTAACTTGCCATGTATTTAAATATTTAATTGCATAATTGCATATATGTAGACTAGCAAAGCCTCTCAGCTTATATGGGTAGTAGGGCCTGCCTTAAAATTCTCACTTTTTACTTTTATTCAGAATATTCCTATGTAAGAAAATAACTTCATTAGGTTTAAAACCCTTATGTTATGGATGCCTTGATGATGACTTCTTCATATTAAGTACTGCAAACATTTAAGCTGCTTGTATAATGTTGCAGCACATTGTTTAACAGGTAAATCTCAAAGTTCCACACAACATTGCAGAAACATGATTATGCAGCATACAGAGAAGCTTGTGCAGTTGCCTTGGGTGATTTAATGGTGACATACCATGAGCATTCTTTAGAAGAGGATAATATTTATCAGAAAAATAACACACCTGTTAACTCTCATCTAAGTGATGCAGTTAAATAGAAAGTGCCAGGTTGTCTAAGAGCTGCAGGTGTGGGTTTACTTACTGTGGTAATACCAGATGGAATAATATTATAATATGAGACAAAAAACTACATTCATGTGTTACATTACATATTTCGATTGTACATACTGAACACTACCCATCTCTGGTCATAAGCCTGTAGAATTATTGTATTTTATGACAGATGAATAATAAATTCATTCACCCAACCACCCGTGCAAGCAGCTAATGTCTACAAAGAGGTACAGTTGGGCAACAAGGTGAGGTAGTGCTCGACAATATATAAAAAAAATGAATTATCAAAACATTTTCTGAATTTATCATGGTATGAGATATTGCTAATGACTGCGTGCTTCCAGAGTGCTGCTGTTCTATACTGTGATATGCAATTAGTTCTTTACTTAAAATGACACCAAACTTTACAAAAAGTACTGTCAGCATTGACAAGGCAGATAACATCAGAAACAAAAACTTGCAATTATTTAAAGGGACCATATCATGGAATGTATCAAGTTCTAGAAAGCATTTTAACACAGACTATTTTTTACAGATTACAACAACAGTCAAAATACACCCATTGAGTGACAGAAAGACTTAAGTTTTAGTGAGTACATTAGTATTCAGCTGGAATGCTATAAAAATCACATCTAAAATGGGGAACAGCTGTTGTGTACAAATATAAGTGGAGAAAGTGACATTATCTACCAGTTAGTGTATTAAAAAATGAATTATTTACTTCATGGCAATTTTGGAATAGCGTTGAGACCTGTTGGTTAGTTTTTCTGTAGCGTGAGACATTGTCTAGTCTGTCCTGGAGACAGACAGACTGAGCTTTTGGCCAGTGGCACAGGCTCGAGATCCTTTTCTCCTCTTGAAGCCAACAGCAAATTACTTCCAAATGTGTTTGCCTTGTTTGGCCCTTTTCTCCTCACAAATCCTGATTTGTGATGAAATGGAAAAAGGTGTGTCTGCACTTTGTTGCCAGCTGTTTAAAGGATTCCAGAGAAAGTGTGGGGGGAAAGAGAACCACACATTTTCCTGTCATAGTTCATATGTTCAGTGTTCATAGTTCATAGTTTTATATGTTCAAGTTTTACAGTTTTTTAATATTTCCGAGCTCAGTAACCCAAGCTTTAGTAAAACTGAAAAATGAAATTGAACTGGAGGGGAGTGGAGAAGGAGAATATGTAAAAAAGACTACAAGCTGCATAAAATATGTTATGTTAATATATATTGTGTATACAGCATCTTGTGTACAATAGAGTATATTGTACATTGTGTCAATTGCACCTTAAGGTTGTATAGTGTCTAATATGTTTCGTATTGTACAATTTGTTTGTTTAAATACTAGAGAAATAACATTGAAAAACCAATTTCTTGTGTGTGCAAACATATTGGGCCAAATAAAACTGATTCTGATAAATATTTAGATTGTATTGAAGGAGTTTGGGTTTTCTGTAGTATGGTGTGTAGCAAAATAATAATATAGTCAACACTCAAAGTGTGGTATTTCAGTACTTGATGGCAAAATAAATTGAAGAAAATTTGAAAAAGGCGTGAATGCATGTTTTTTTTTTTTTTTACAGGATTATTGCATTGAGCATATAAATTATTTTGCGCATATTTCCTGCTCATACGAGTGGTGCTTTTTTAAATAAGGTGCGACTGGGTACGTTGCTAGTAGCTTGTTGCTATTTTAAGGTAGTGAACTGCTTTTGACCAACAAAACCATGTGAATTATTAAATAGTGTTCTAGAAGTGTGCAGTTGCACAATGGTCATTATGGGCACAGTTGCACACACTAAGTGCACTTATGGTTTTTTTTGCCAGAAAAACACACCATTCTGATTTATTTTCTGGTTTATTGCCTGTTAAGCCCAAAATATATTTCTGAGTGATTAAGAGAGTCAGAATAACCTTTTGTGCCGGTTTTTTGTTGTTGTACCAAAATGGATTTGGACATGCCCGTTAGCCCATTAGTGCATTGCTTTGCGTTAGATAAAAATAGAGCCCCTTCTTTCTAAAACTAAAGGTCTAAATGAAACTACTCACCTGTGTTGACTATGGGGATATTAGTCCACAAAATTAAGAATCTTTTTGATTTTGTTCATTGTCTTTTAATGTTCGTTTAACTCATAAAAGTACAAAAAATGTGTTTTCACTGGCCATATTAAATGTATTTTGTAAACAGACTTTGGTGGATGTTCATTTTACAACCCTCATCTGTACCTCAGTGTTTTTTTTCAATGTGCTGCAAGCATAAAACTCCAAATTTTGTTCTAAGTCTTTGACAAAGTGAGAGGCAAAGCCAGAAACCACTATGTAATGTGCCTTTGAGCCCTCAGAAGGCACTGCATGAGAATACAGCATTCTACTGTGTTTAATATATACACATCAGCTTGGAAGTACTTCAGAAAAGTTTTTCCGCTTAATGCAGTCCAACAGAACTGAAAGCCATACATTAATTCTATGCAGAAATGTTGGTGAGTTTTCTGGGCCCAAGCTCATTTCAGATGGACCAAAAAACAGTGGTCAGAGGACTGTACATTTCAGCTTGTTTCTGTTGAAAAAAAAAAAAGGCTGTTGAGTTCTCTGTACCAAAGACAATATTGAATCATTCACACTATTATCAGTGATTTGTAAAAGCCAACATTGGTAATGGTGTGGGAGTGCATCAGTACCCACAGCATGGGTGTCTTACATATGTGGTCTTAGTTGTTTCAAGACAATGCCAGACCTCTTTCTGCACCTTCTACAACAGTGTGGCTTTGTAGATACAGAGTGTGTCCGATTGACTGCATTTCCAGCAGTCTAGATCAGTCTCCTATTGAAGATGCATGCCACATCATGATGAGTAAAATCCAGCTACAGAAACTATGGACTGTTCAGCAGCTGAAGCCTTAATGAAGAATGGGCAAACATTTCACTTGCAACAAAACAAAAACTGCAACAATAAGTTTTCTTAAGTTAAGGAATAAGTTCCCAAATGATAAACATGTTATTTAAAAAAAAAAGTTGATGTAACAGTGGTAAACACACCTCTTTACCAAGTTGAGTGTGTTGCAGACATTAAATGTATTTTTTTTTATGCTATTGTTAGTTAAAAAAAAAAACTTCAAGAGAATTAAAAGATTTCAGTTTATTTGTGTTTTATGAGATGCTTCAACTTTTCTGCAGCAAGAACAAAGAGTTCAGAAGCAAGAGTTCACTGCTGTCTGGGCTCTTGCAGGGCCTGTGTTTATGTGAATGGAATCGTTCAGCCTGAAGTAACATTGTGTACACCATCCTGTTTGACTTGTTCAAACAACTTATTCATGGGGATGTGTTGCTTCTCTCTGCCTTTTTGAAAACTCAATTGGTTTTGGAGTAGTTAACAAAAAAATTTGGTTTCAGGCATTACATGGTACATTTAATGATGGCACATAATATTTTACATATATGATTATTAGGACTTTTTATTTCACTTTTCACTGTTAATTAAAACTACTAGTGAAAGTGTAATGCATTTTCTTGAGATGCAAAAGGATTGATACCTCTGACTCAGTCTGCTATCTACATATTATGATGACTTATTCAGCTATTTGTTTGTTAGGGTGGTTGTTATATACTGTTTTCTAGAGTTGATTAACCACCCACATAAGTGAACAGTTTCATTTACTAACAGCCTTTTGACTCACGCTCATTGTCTGTTGTCACTGATATCTTCAGAGTCTGTGCTGGACATCATGGCCATGGGCATTTGCAGACAATAGACAGTCCACTAAGCCTAAAGCCCTTTTTCTTTTCTCGTCTCTTCTTGTCTTTTCTTCATGGAGATGTCTTGTCTTGTCTTCCCTGTTGCCCTTAAAACACTGCTGGCTGACACCCCACACTTGTCAAAAAGAGTTTTCTATTTGCCTTCAAAAATCCCCCTTTCTTTGTTCTCCCCTTTCAGTTTAGATATTGACATATTACCTTTTCTCTCCAGAGTTTGTATAGGCACCAAACATTGCAACATGGAGGGATTGATCTTGTGTCACAACATGGTCACTATGACAGTAGCTAATCTTTTCAGGATTAAAGCAAAGTCGCGTCTCATTTCAGATCCGGGGCACATTGTTGATAATTTTTGGTCTTGTTTTGGTTAACTCAAACCCTGAGCACACAAAGCAAATCTCAAGTGAGGCACACTTGGTTGATCTGGAGCTGTTGTTGTGCTGTTGCTGCTTAAACAGGACAGCTGCCGGAAGGCTGGGAGCAAGCAGTCACCCCTCAGGGAGAAATTTACTTCATTGACCACAAAACCCAGAGCACATCATGGCTCGACCCGCGGGTGGACTCTCACCTCAGTAAGTACTGTACCCCCCCAACCCCAGTTCCCGCTCTGTAGACTTTTGAAGGCAGAATGGCCTTCTGATTGATTAGCCCTATCCCACTACCCTTCACCACCTGACCCTACTTCTCCACCTCTCACTCCTCCAGGTCCCCCACTCCTTCACTACCTTCACCATGACCCAATGAGATAAGATCACACACACACCCACAAGTCCTGGCTTGTGGACCTGCTCTAGCACGCTTGGCTTTGGTAGTGGCGTAGATGGGTGGTGATTTGATATTGTCGTGATCACTGCACTGTTTGATCCACAGTAGTTTGGTGTCATAGAGTGAATCACATCTTTGATCAGTAATAGAAGTGTGATTAAGACCTAACATAGTATTGCTCATGAATGCTGTAAGTATGCATTTTGTGTGTGCCCATGCGTTTGTGCGCGCATAGCTATAAAAAGACTTGATAGACTGCAAGTTGAATAAAGGTTGTTTTCACACCTTTAGTTGTTTTCTCTGGTCGAAATTAATTCATGAGTTTTAATTTGCAAACCAAAATGCATCACTTAAAAACATGTGGCAATCTCTCTACATCTTCTATCTGGTCAGATAAGTCTGGGGCAGGAGCAAGAAAGTAAATACAGGGAGAAGCTTTTATGTTGTTTTGGACTAGTGCTTATTTTTGTGGAAGAAATGTAGCTAGATTCAGTTTAGCGACAGGATAAAAAGACCTTCTGTTCATAACCCTGCTGATTTTCTGAACACTGTACCAGCAGAGTGCAGAATGCATTTTGAAGAAACCTCTTGAAAATGCTAACCTGCTTTATACTTGTCTGAGCAGAGCAAGGGAGCTTATTTTGAGCATATCAATGCTGATTGAACTGTCAGTAAATTAAACCAAATATATGTTTGGTAAGTGTGACGTGATCATAGTCTTTTCTCATCTGTTCAGCTCAGAGTTGCAGAATATAACTGGTAGTTGCGTCAGATTGACGTCGGATCACGTTCAGACAAAAATGAACCGCTTCAGCATTTGCTTGAAACCAGACTAAGACCACCTCCAGTAAAGGGTCTCTGAAAGATTTTAACAAAGTCCTAATAGTATATAAAGAGAACCCAATTGAACATATGAGACAAGAATATTATACTTGGTTATTTATTTATTGAGGAAAGTGATCCAGTATTCCATATTTGTGAGTCAAAAAAGTATGCTAATTTCTGAGATTAGCAGTTAATTTGAAGGTGAAATTATTGTTGTTTTTTCAAGCACTGGGATGACAATCTGTTATATGTGGGTGCCCTGTTTTATTAAAAAAAAAAAAAGTCTGATCTCCTTTATCCAAGTCCGATCTTTGAAACATGTTTGTGGAAGTGTGTCATGGCACAAACAAATGAGATTTCTGAGGGAAAAAGCCTTGTTGATGCTCATGGATCAGTCAGAGAGACTGTATACACATTGAAGAAATACAAGACCATTATTATTCTCTCTGTTTTATGAAGGTTTTTGTACATTCTGAGAGTGTTACACCAAAAAGAAACTGGTTAAACCGAAAACGAGGCCTTTGTAAACATTTCATGAGAGAGGGGAGAGGATAGGTAGGGCATACTGAGCATGCAAAGAGTGTTCTTGCTGCAGGACTACTTCCCCACTCCCTCATCACATTCGCTTATATACTTGTCCATACTTCCTCATGACTTCAGGCTACATAGTCTTCTGCCACAACTCACAGAGGCATACACACCCTCACCCTGTATGTCCTGCAGTGCTCCTCTTATACACTTTTTTTGTTAGGAACATTGGGAGGATTTTAATGTGTTACACATTTTTGGGACTGAAAGCTTTTTTCCATTCATTTTTTTTGCTGACCCTGTTGGACAGCTGACGCTGTTTCTGGGAAATAAATGAAACAAGAAGGCCTTTGTTGGCAGTGATACACAACTCAGACCTTACTGTCTCACCACCCCCAACACCTCCTCCTCCTTCACCTCCTCCTCAGTTTCTCAAACACACATGCTCATTCTGTCTGTCTTTGTTTATTCCATGCTTTTGCTGTTGCTCTTTGCCTAACCCCGATGTTCTGCCATTCTCCCACCTCTCTCCCTCTCTCCTACTCCCTCGACTTATTCTTTTTCTCTGCTGTCTCTCCTCACCCCTCACCCATCTTTTGTGACTAAGCGAGGAGAGCTGGTGTGCTTTCTCACTCCTCTCCTTGCATGTGCTTTCCATCATGGAGATTTCTTGGACACTTAATGCTAGCTAGTGGTAAGGTGGTCAGCACACTGGGCTAAACTGAAGCTGTTCATTTCTGTACATACTGCAGATTGCATGAGCAGGAAGTTGTGTATGCTAGGGCCCTCTTCACCTGTTGGGTTGGGTCCTGCAGGATGTGTAAACCGGTCTTGTTGGGAGGGGAAATGGTAAGCCATGAATGGTTGTGTAAATAGTATACTCTCATATATTCCTTCAGATCAAAGTTACTGCATTTCAAAAAATACCATAAAGGCCTGGATTTTTTACCAAATAATTGGGAAATTCAGCACATTCAGCACAGGGATGAGCTACCCTAGAAGCAGTAAAAAGTCATGAACTTCATTCAACACTACATCTGCATGAACATAAACAATAATTTTTAAATTCAGTTTTTATACTACATTTGACACTACATCTACACTATCTGCATTTCCCTTTTCTTTGGCAGGTTGGTGAGTTCCAAAACAGCTGTAAAGTGCATGTATCTTGTATTGACTGGTTAACAAAATAAAATCTGACCTTCAAAAAGAGCAAAAAATGTTTTTATAATTGTGCATTCTGGTTATTTTCAAGTGAGGTGGTGCTATATCGGAACTCTGGCAAATGTAAATCAGTAAGCTGAGCAAGTTGCAACCAATTGGTGTAATGAATCTGATTGCATTGTTTGGTTGGGGAAATTTTGTTAAATCATTCATTTTTACTGGCTTTCTATTCACAAAGACTCACCATGTGCCCCTTAATAAATGGGGCCTTTTCATGAAGGCTTACTTGCAGAAAAAAATGCATGCATGAGAGAGGAAGCTGTTATTTGAACAGTATTGTGAATAGTATCAGTTTAGAACATTTAATTTTCTCTATTACCATACTGTTTTTCTTCAAATACCTCCTGAATCTATGCTTCACCTGTTAGCCAGCTACTGTGTGATGCCTGCTGCATGTGTGTCTGAGATATGCCTGCAATTCCTGTACCTTCCTATTATGGGCTATAACTTCTTCTAGCTGGCTCTTCCCCCAAAGTCCCAGTTTTTGGAGGAAGTTAAGACGGAAAGATCATTTGTCTGTCTAAATCCTGTTGAAGCACCAAGGTTCAAGTCATAGAGGCCAGCCAGCCCATCGGATTGAAAAGGCGCCGAAGCTTGTGCTTATGTGTGAGGTGCTGCCAAGATGGAGCTTGAATACAGCACCGGTATCTCTACCCTTAGACATACTGCTTTTATGTGCCGTCCCACCACCGCCCCATCCACATCTGGCTTTTACAGGAATTCTTTCCCCATGTGAGAGCAGTTTACACAACAGATAAACACACTGCACACACTGAAACATACACACACGTTGAACGCTTAGCGAGTTGGGCAGCCTGCTCTTTGTATGAACTGTGGCTTGGGCCTAAATCTGTAATGTAAATACCATTCACTGAACGTTCCTCTATGTGGACGGATCCCTTCTGAATAATGACCTTGCCTTATTAGTCCATGAAAACATACACTTCATGTGGAGTGAAGTTCATGGGGGAGTTCTGGCTATGACAGCAGAATAAATCAAACACTTTTGTGGCTCATTTAAATTCTGTAATGCGCTATCTGGGGGGTCTGCATTAGGTAGGCCTGGTCTGTCCTAAGCTTTGCCTCCACATTGTCCTTGGGGCATGATGTCTTTTCTCACTATTTGTTCATAGTAGGATCTCTGAGTACATTAGTTGTGAAACAGTATAAACTAGAGCTGAATTATTTTATTGTTCATCTCTGTAAAATAATTCAGACTTTATCTTATTTGTGAGCATTGAATCAGCACAAGTTTAATAATCTCTCTCCACTTTGTACTTTTGGGTGCGAAGCATATTTAACTAATTCTAAAATTCTAAAACACGTTTCAATGTGTGACCTAGATCTTTTTGACTCGTAGTTAGTTAGTATATAGTGTTATATTGATTAAGGCTGTCATAATTACTTAGAATCAATTACTCAGTTAAAATTAACCTTTTTGATACATTTATTTGGTGATTAATTTGCAATGTAAATGTTATCGATCCTTTATATACTCTTTAAGTATGAACATTCTTCACAAGATTAAGCTATTAAAACGGATCTCACAGAAGCACGTTTGTAGCAACCTATTTTCATCATAACTTATAAATAAAATAAAGCATTTAAAAAGGCTGTGAACACACTCAGTCTCACACAAAGTGCATCAAAGCAACATCTACCTTCTTCATTTAACCTATCACACATGTACACGTAGAGGAGCAGGCAGCTATGACAAGCACCTGGGGAGCAGTGTAGTGGAATGGTACCTTGCTCAAGGGTACCTCTGTGGTACCTGGGTCAGGACTTGAACCTTTTGTCCTTCTATTCACAAGGGCAAGGTCCTAACCACTAGGCTGCCAGTGTCTATTTACTGTTAGAAATTGCATCTGTAAGGTCACACAAATTAATCACTAGCTTTTTTGATTACTCATTAAAACTATGACTGCCCTACAACAATAAGGTTATTGTAAGCAAGTTGACACTGTATAGTTGCTGAACCTAGTTTCCAAATTTATGTTAAAATCTCCATATCAGTACTGACATTTGCAGGAAAGACAGAAAAATGCCAGATTGGCCATTTTCATATTCCCACAACCCCCACTAATCATTAAACCCCACAGCTTGATAATTGTCGTGCCTACTCCAAAGAATCACATTAGCATAGTATTCTACTGTTTTGAAACTAGTGCTTACCTCCCTGCCTGTTCACATCTGCAGTGCTGTTTAGACTAAGTGGGCCTGCTGTTTGTGTGGGAGAGGAAAGCCACCCTGATCCGGTACAGTCCTGTTCTGCAGACTGGACTTTGTCTCCTTCCTGCAGCCACTATGTGCTTGTTTGTGAGTAAGTTAGTAAGAGAGCAAGAGATCTGTGTGTAGGAGTGCTTTGCGTCGTCATTGATGGTAAACACTCTTTGTTGCTGATGGGGTCTGGGAGCCGTCTTAGTGTGTGCTCTGTGTACTGAGATGCCTCAGGTGACCTGGGGATCATCCTTCATTGTGCATAACCAATTTCTCACCAAATGCATAGGATTCGCCAGTGTGTCATAACTCTGCTTTGTTCGTTTGAACCAAGCGTCACCACCTTGTGAACAGAATGATATTTTACGGCCGATCTTTTTGTGTCACCTCACAGTGATGTCCCAGCATCAGCATCACCAGCAGCATCTCCAGCTTGCCCGGCAGCAGCAGCAACAGCAGCAACAGGCACAGGTGCAGGCCCAATCTCAGGCCCTGGGCTCCAGTGGCTCTATGACCCAGCAGCAGAGTGCTCAGCCTGGCATGATGAACATGGCTAACTCCTTGAGCGCCCAGCAGCAGCATCAGCAGAAGATGAGGTTGCAGCGCATCCAGTTGGAAAGGGAGCGCATTCAGAGGAGGCAGGAGGAACTGATGAGACAGGTGAATTGATGCTTTTTTGTTCTTTTTTCATGTAAAAAAATATTCCGCTAAAAAAACAGGCCTGTTAAAAATGGTCCTGACCGTTTAAAAAAAGTTACACATTATTTCTTATTATATAAGTCAAGGTTTTACTAAGAGGTCTCTCACATTCAGCTACCCAACTACCACAGCTGGACCAAGTGAAATTACATTTAATATTAAAAAATAAATTAATTGAAAAAAATAAATTGTTTCTGTCTGATCAGAACTTTGTATATCCAAATATCTTTGCTTTGTGACAGGGTGCATTATTCAACTGAAAGAAGCCTCTGCTAATAGGGAATACAGTGGAATAATAGGCCACAATATTAGCCACCTTCAAAAATCGGTGCACTTCTTGCCAAATACATACCTTCTGTTGACCCTGTCATTGGTTTTAATATTGTTGCTGATCGGTGTAAATGCTGCAAAAGGTTTTTATGCCGGTTGTACTTGGTGTCATCATAAAAGATGTTGATAATAGTTGGGAGGGCTTCACGCAACAAGTAGCAAAGTTTATAGAAGCATTTAACAGAACTCAAATAGCTAATGCAACACAACTATAGCAAAGTACTTAAACATTCTGTTAACATCAGTATAATTGGTTTGGTAACATGCAAGTGGATAGCTTGTGGAACTGCAGTTAAGGTGCTCCATGCAAAATGTCATCCTCAGTATAATGTTAAGAGATGTAGGAGACATGTCTGTTTTCCCTTAGAGAAGAGCTGCAGTATAACCTTAAAGCATCAGAAAGAATAAGTCACAGAGAATTGCTAAAAAAGAAGCACAGATAGGTCTTTTGTGTGTGTGTGTTTGAAGTGTACTCTTCTTCCTTTTGTTTCCTGTGCTTTTAATGGGTATACTGTGTGTTGTGTATGTGTGTGCGCTTCACACACTTTAGTTTCATGTTATCAGACAGAACAGGGTGCTTGGAAAAGGGGGTGGCTTGGAGTCCGAGGGGGAAAAACACAGAGCCCCATCCAATAAAAACTTGTGAGCCACATGCCTTTTGTTTAGAGAGTCAGCGCCTCCCTCTGCTGTGTGCTCTGCAGGCATCCTGTTGAAGTCTCCCCCTCTGTTTATGCAGTCCAGGACAGGAGAGGCCTAATCACAATCACTTAGTTAGTCATCTCTCCTTTCCTCCCTCTTTCCCCTTGCTCTAACACTTGTTCGACACAGCCGCACAGACAATGCGTCTCTCAGTGAATCCTGGTAAAGGTCGTGATTCTTGTTGCTGTGAAAAGGGGCCTTGTTTGGATTAACTTTTCTCTCATCCACCAGTGCTGGGAAGCCGTCTGGCCCCAAAGAGTCTGCGCAATCGATTTTGTTGCCCCCTGGTGGTGGGTACATTATGTTCTTGCTGCAGTTGGTTTACAGCACATGTCCACATCAGAGAAAGAGGGCAGATTTACAAGAAGAGTGTTTATACTGAGCCTGCGTAATTCGTCACAGGACTGTTTACAAAATGGCTGCCAAAATGGCTGTCTGTGAGGTGCTGGAGTTTTAACTCAAACTGGAGATGTTTGGCTCACCCAGAAGCTCTTTGGGTGTTTTTCTTATGTACTATACCCAAGCAGATCTAGACAGTGAGAACTTTCCACAACTGTGTTAGAGAGGGAGAGAGGGAGGGAGAGAGAGACACCAAGAGGGAAGCAGAAAGAGACGACCAATGTGGGCGCACACACACAAGAAGAACGCGACAGCAAGGAGAGCAGAGGTGAAAACATCTGTGTTTCTTTTCCTGGCCTGTCTATGTTAAATTGATGAGTCAGTCAAGTCTCGTCAGCTTTTGGCACTGGAAGATTTCCACTGTTTTTTTTTCCTGAGGACTGCAGTCCTGCAGCTGTTCAGCTGGTGGCCTGCACCCTAAAAAAGAAGCACTGAGCCCTGTTAAAGCACATTCACACAAACACAGCCACAATCCTTTGCAGCCCCAAATCATACATGAATATTTTCGGTTGGGAGACTTTTATATTTGTGTTTAACTGCTATTGGACACTAGTGTGTGCTGCAGGACAGGTGCAGAATATAAGCTGATAAGGAGAAGGGCCAATGGGGCAGGTCTGTTCTGCCCTGCCCTCTGTACTTTTGGCGGAAGGCAGAGACCAAAGCAGTCACTCCAGCCTCTACCTAAACTGTTACATACCTGCTATGAGTCAGCCTAACTCAAAGGTGGTAGGGAGATCCTGTTACCTACAGTTTTTTAATATATTAATATATACATGTACACAAGGTGAAAGTGATCTTTCTCTCTGAATTGTTTGGCCAAAACAGCCCTTCAAGCCGCAGGGTCAGCTCAGAGTCTGGGCCTGGATATTTGAGAAGGTTATTGTCATCATGTGTTCTTTTGCAGCATGAAATAAGCAAAAAAGAAGAAAAAAAAACATTTGGGCTCTTAAGATTTCCTGTGAAATCTTGCACCATCATTACCAATGGTTCTTAGTTTGCATTTTGCATAATTTGCCCAAGCATTGTCTAAAATGTTTTTAATGATCACAGGCTATAAAAATTAATTATTGAACATGTATTATGTTATGTCTAATATGCAGTCAGATTCACATATCATGCCTTTGCAACCAGGTTACAGGGTTTCTTTTCCCTTAGGAGGTGGCGCTTTGCAGGCAAATGCCAATGGAATCGGACAACATGGCACCTGTGGCTCCTGCCATCAATCCGGCTCCAATGAACCAGGGCACCATGCCCACCAGTGGCTCCGACCCTTTCCTTAACAGGTAAGCTCTCTTTTACCTATCTATTAAATCTTCAGTTTCCTGATGTTTTATTCTGTAGGCTTAAACCATGTCTGGGAAACCAGCCCTAAGTCTTGAACTAAATTCCAAAGCATTGGAAACTTGTTTTAGTCTAGCCTCAGGTTCAATCTTGGTCTTGGAACTTTATAGCCATTAATTTCATGAATAGTTCTAAAAAAAAATGGAATGGAATGGGCATTACCAGAGCAGCCGGATGTTTTGTTTGAAGGAATTTCACCAAGTGGAGATGTTGGTTACTTTCTGAAAATGTTTCTTCATACTTGTTTAAAACATGTTTCTTGTGAGGAGCAAAACTGCCTTATAGCAATGGAAACCAGCTGTAAGGCAGTTTTGCATTTGTGCCATCTTGTTCATGTTGAACCCCTTGTCTTGAACTGACATTTTGGTTTTTGAAAAAACAAAACAAATGCTTTGAAGTTTTCAGATTTGTGTTGCTTTAATACTAGTGATTAATCCAAGGGTTTTATTTGTAATTGCATCTTGGTTTAGTCTAAAGAACATGATATGACCACTCAAAACATAAAACTGTGACTTTGCCAGTAAATCAGTAAGACAAGTGTCTTTTTGCACTGTTAATGACTCCAGTTTTTTCGCCAGCACTCTGGCTGCATTGCAGTTATGCAGATAGCCCTCAGCTCCTTGTAAAGCTTGCCATTCTGACCCAATGCAGTCCACTTAATTTGGCCTTCTGATTCAGGCTTTAAAAAGTTGCCCTTTCCCTCAGTTTTCAGGTGTCAGAGCTGCTGCTACAGCCACACTAGTCTCTTTTATGGCCCTACATTGGCCAGCATCTAGGAAAAGCATGGCCACAGGCCAGTGGAGCTCTGATGCTTGATCAGACTTGGCATAAGTGCTAAGGAGCGTTGATGCACTGTTTGAAGCTTTGTGGTGGAGTTGGCAGCAGACAGTAGTCCTATTGCTGGTCACTGGCTATATGAACTGTTATGACGTGTGTTTTGTTTTTTTTCTCCTAGTGGACCGTACCATTCACGTGAGCAGAGTACAGACAGTGGCCTTGGTCTGGGCTGCTACAGCATCCCCACTACTCCTGAGGACTTCCTCAACAACATGGAGGAGATGGACACAGGTAAAAACCTATAAATCTCATCACAGCAGTCTCTCGCCGGTAATAAAAGTTATGATTAAAAACATTTGTGTCCTAGTAATGTACTGCTTTGAAGCGGGCAATTCTAACTTTAGCAAACACAAGTTATTCAAGAATTGCTGGACATTAGAGCCAGGTGCAGACTTGGGTTGTCCTGTTTATGTGCAAATTTGTAATTAAGTTTTACCAAGTCCTTAAACAACACTGATTCACTGGAGACTATCATTTTACTAAATGTAGTTCCGCTACCAGTCTGTAAGTGTTGTGTGTGTCTGTGTATTGTTTTAGTTAGTACACAATGGTGAAAATACCATTGCTTTAACATGATGGTAATTCAACACCAGTCAGTCAATATAATGCATTGGAAACATAAATTGCAAATTATTCATTCAATAGAAAAATGTGCCAGTATTTAGAGGAGAAGTGGTTGTTTTTATATTAAATAGCTGCAGTCTTTTACTCATGAATTCCTTAGCAACAATTAAATGTATAACTTTTGTGAGAAAAGCTCTATGCTTCTATGCTTCTTGTTTGAAGCTGAAAGTTTACCCAAAACCAATTTAGAGTTCATTAGTTGATTTTAGCAATATGCTATCTTAGACAAAAAGTAACATTTTAGTATATAGTTTTCATTGAACAATCTAAACTATTTGGTTCCCATAGGCTTCGACACTTAGATCTGCTTGTGGTATTTCATTAGTACTAAGCTCAACGTAATGTGAAAACTTGCACACTGCTGCCCTACATTTACATTTATTGCTGGTACAACTGGCACTGAGGTAATGGATCTTTAAATGCAGACTTAGAAATGTACATAAACCGACTATCGGATAAAGCCATATTTTTTTTTTTTTTACCCGAAATTGTTGCCTTTTTTACCAAAATATTTTCCAACTTCTCTTAATCCCTCAGAATTAAACAGGCTGTGTTTGTTATTGCAGTTTGAAGGCTGATCTCTGTAATAGAGCTTTGTTCCTGATTGGCTGCCCTGCATTGTGATTCAGTCACAGATTTGGGCCTTTTAACTCCATCTATTTAAGAATTTAAGGAATTTAAGACTAACAAACTGGTTTTTGTCTCTATCTGCAGGAGATAGTAACAGCATGGTGCCAGTCAACATGAACGTTCCCCAGCAAAGCCGGTTTCCTGACTTCCTCGACTCCATGCCAGGCACTAATGTGGACCTGGGCACTCTGGAGGGCACAGATCTCATGCCCATCCTTAACGATGTGGAGTCTGTTCTGAATAAGAACGAGCCTTTTCTCACCTGGCTCTAAGGTTGCACTCCGCCAAGAAAACACTAAAGACTTTTAGAATCTGTGCTACCTTTCTGGATTTTAATTCAATAAGTCTCTCCCCTCCACAGACATCCCCTCTCTCTAATTTGTAACTTGTCTGTTTTGCTCCATTTTTGACCACTACTGGTCACTGTTATTTTCTCTGAAATACTGAGCAAAGAGGACATCATAAACCAAAGTGTTCAGCCTAAGAACAAGAAATAAAATGAGCATATGTCAGTCAGATTTGTTCAGGTAGAGTGCAGTTAATGGAACAAAAGTCAGAAAATTTTGTATATACTGTAGGATAGAGTAGAGTTTTACCTCCACTGTGTGTAGGTCAATCAAAAATATGCCATTCCCCTGTCTATAGGCATCACTGAGCAGTGTGTATATTCAGAGTTAGTCTAGCTGTCAGTGTCACTGTTGGTGTTGGTGTTGGCACGGGGATGCTCGATAGCCACCAGCAGAGGGAGCCACTGTTTCTGCCTTCAAATGGAGACTTGGCTTCAATGATGTTGGCATACACATATCAGCCAGTTCAACATTGGGGGGCTTTACTGTTCAACTAAGCGGCCTTATGAACAAAGTTGTTTTCCTTTTCTTTACAGATACCAAATATGTTTCCTACTGTATTAAACACTACTCTGAAAGCTTTAAGTTGTGACTTGATAGGTTAGTTAAGTTCCTAAGGAAGCAATATTTTGTTTATACTCAAGTTGATTCCAGTTAGCTAGTGTATCAGGTAAGCTCATGCCTCTGAAATGCGTCAGTGTGCATTTGTAGACATACATTTTATACCATGAACTTTTTATGTACTGCTACAGTATTCCTTTTTTACTGTAAAATAACCCTCAGTGTCCCCTGGCATCTGGTGTATCTTATGACTTTTGATATAGAGTTTGCATTTTAGTATTTATCAAGAGCTATGATTTTTAATAGTTTTAGATTTTTTTTTAATGAAATTGAAATTTCAAAGCACTACAAATCAGTGAGGGATTGAGTTCGAATTTAAATGTTGAAGTTAAGGTTTTCACATAAAGTACCTACTTTGTGTTTCTTTGCCTTACTGGTAGGTTTTTCAGTCTTCTGCTTAGTGGAACTGCCTTCAACACAGTGTTGAACAGTTATCCATAGTATCTGCAGGGAATATGCAACAAAGAAAGTATTTTCTAAAACCAGAGATTGTGTCTAAATTTGGGAAATTGAATGAACACTCAAACTGGATGAGCAGGGGTGAACACGTGATCTTGCTTTATTTCTTAGGCCTAGCAGAAATCCAGTGATTTTTTTTTTCTTTATAAGCCTACTATTTTTGTATTGGATGTTAAATGAATTGTTTGCTATTGCTAGCATTGGTGGCCTATAGACCCACCACATAGTGACTAAGCAGCGTATGGTTATTTTATATATTGGTGAGAATGGGGTGGGGGCTAAGGAGAATTGGAGTCTGTGTTGGGAGGGACAGATTCATGATGACAAGTTGATTGGGGGGGGGTTGGGGGGTTCGAATTAATTGTGTAATACTGAGCCCATGACGTCCTTCAGACAGGATCGAATGGTTAAGTACTGGGTAAAAACAATTAAAACATACTGGAACCCAGATGACCACTTTTTCAGAGATGCCTGTGTAAGATGAAAGAGGGAGAAAGCAAGAGGGGAGCAGGACTACACAGGAAAGTACAGGGTTTTTTCCTGTAGATCTGCTCAGTGAAAAGGCCTTCAGGTCTTCAGCTAAGCTGATAAGCTCCTTCATTACAAATAGTGGCTACTGAGTGGCTATTTATTTTGTACTGTTATGAGCTGTTCCTGCAGGTCTAAACTATGCTAGAGGATTGGAGGGGGGTGGGGGTGGGGGTGGGGGGTCGGGGGTGGCACAGGTAATTGTTCTTATGTTTGGAATATGGGCAATATGTTTGCATATGATCAACTGTGCATGTGAAAGCAATACAGTTACATAAAGCAATGTTTTTTTCCAAAGAGTATAAGTATGAACAATAAGTGCTCATGTAACGTGATGTAGTGTGGAACACGTTTTGACTAGTTTACTGAGTGGTATGGATTGGGCAGTTCTCTGTAGCATTACATAGGGCATGGTTGTATAGCTCACTGCTTAGCAACAGTAGCATGGGAAAGCTCTTTTTGTAGGTTATGTGGATGTCGGAAGCATGCTGGTAGGCTTGGAAAACACATACACACTGAAACTAAGTGACAGGTTACTGTACTTGGGGAAATATGGAGATGATTCTGAAAACTATAACCTCACAAAAAAAAACTCTGCAAATGATGTGTAACTTGTTGAACAATAAAAAAAATTTTAATAAAACTGTGTTACCACAAACTGATGGTATTTCTACATATTTTGCTGGTTTCAAGTCAACCTAAAATCAAACTGAACTTTATATTAAATTCATGTCCCAAGTCTTCTGAAGCAGAACTAATCATATTTTAATTTTCATTAGAGCCTGTATTATCAACAATATTGTTTCAGAAGTTTTAAGTGAGGCAATTAATAATAGCTTGTGAATTGCCTGTCAGACTAATCAAAAGTATCAAACACCCATGTTCTGTGTATAATGAAAAATTAAACTGCAGCCACAGTATTAGTCAGGAAAAATTGCTATTGGATAGTTTGCCCTTTATTTGCCAAACCAATACCCATCTTTGGTCAAAATGTAATAACTTCAGTGGGCTGCTTTAAAATTGTTTTAATTATGTCACTGTGTACCAGGTCTAATTAAACAATAATTGTATGTTCATCTCTGGCTACCCGCACCGATCACTAAGCAAAACACTAACATAACCATGTCATCTCATTAATATAAAAGTGTCCTGTTACTACTACTGGTAGTTGTCATGGCACATGCTACAATATGTGATGTCATGGTCACATGGAAATTAAGGTTATGACATGAAGCATCTATTATGAAAATTAGTGGTAATGGTAACTAATATACAAACCCCATTTTCAGAACATACAGGATATTTCCAAAATGCAGTAAAAAAATTGATAATTCATGTGAACCTTCATTTAACTGACAAAAGTACAAAGAAAAGATTTTTAGTAGTTTTACTTAAGATCGTAAATATATTTTGTAAATATATGCAAATTTAGAAAATTTAGTGGATGCATAACACTCAAGTTTGAAAAGAAGCATTTTTGCCATTGTGTTATCACTTTTTCTTTTAATAACACTTTTCAATCATTTTGGAACTCAGGATACTAATTTTGCAATTGTTCTCCACTTTTGCTTAATAAAAGACCTTAGCTGCTCAATAGTGTGAAGTGGCATTGTCCTGCTGAAATAAGCATGGATGTCCTGCGAAGAGATGTCACCTTGATAGCAATATATGTCTCTCTAAAATCCTAATATACACCTCAGGGACAATGGTACCTTAACATACATGCAACTCACCCATGCGTGGGTAATGATACACACCCATACCATCACAGATGCTGGCTCTTGCACCTTTCATTGATAATCTGGATAGTCATTTTTATCTTTGGCATGAAGAATGTGGCATGTTTGTTTTTTTGTTTTGTTTTGGAAAACAAGATAAAATATGGACTCATCTGACCATTGCACATGGTTCCATAGTGTTTTGGCGCATCTGAGATAAGCTTTGGCCCAAAGAACCTGCTGGCATCTCTGCAAAGAGCTGATGTATGGCTTCCTCCTCTTTTTTAACTCTGTCTCAGCTTTTGTTAAGTGTGTTGCAAAATATAAATAAGTTGGACAGTAAAACTACTAAAAAAAGGTTTTCTTTGTACTTTTGTCACTTAAAATGTTTTTCACATGAATCATACATCATATTACAGATTTTTGCTTATATTTGCATTTTGGAAAATATCCCAAGTTTTCTGGAAATATGGTACAGGAAGCATATGACATCTACCAATGCTTTATAGCATTGTAAGGTAATGTTATATACTGAGGTTCAACTTAAGTTTTACTGGCAAATGTGTTATAATTGTTGATGTATGAAGTCTGATGATGAAGTCAAAACTCAATATGTGATAATTAAAATGTATAATTACCTCCCCCCAACATACACACATAAACACTTTTATTTTCTGTTTTGGAATGGGAACAATGTAGACAATCTTTCTGCTTCTGTCCATCAGAGCTCAGCATAATCGCATGCTGGTGAAATCCCCAGGTTGAACTAAAGTTCCACATCATTTTTGTAGAGCATGTCAGCACAACCACAAATTGAGATGCACTGGACATAAAATGTTATTTACATGAAATAATATTTATATTATTTACATTATTTTGTGGCAGAAATGATCCGGTATTTTTGTCGCATGCAGTTCAAACACTTCGTAGATTCTTTGTCTACTGCTGAGAGGTCAAAGTACTTTAAAGGTTGTTTACAATTAATTCAGTCTTCTGCTAACACAGAATTTATTACATGAACTCCTACCTCACAGTGGACAAATGTTTTTATTTAAAGGCCTACATGAAGACCACACATTTCGTGGCTGCGTTTCCTGCAGCAACTTTCTAAGGTGTTGTGCTGGCTATGTGCCTTCTGTCATAAAGAGACATCATTGCCCTCATAAATCAAATGATAAAACAGCAACACAAAAGCTAAACTGTAAAGCACGAGGAAAAACTCAATATTTACTTAGTGTAACTGGCTAACAATGTCCTGTTTAATGATATGAACAGCACAAAGCAAAGTTTTAAAAAAGGCATAACTATTTGTTCAGGCAGAAGCAAAAACTTTACAATGTCAGCAATTAGACCTTGCATATATGCACTATATTTTTCCAAGGCATAGTGTTTTTCAGTATATATTTTACGATTGTGTAGTATTTGCTAATGCAGTTTTAATGCTTTTCAGTACTACTGTCTGTGAAGTTGGAGTCTGCTGATGTTGGCCAGATGTTGTTTTCAACAAATTCAGGCCCTTGGAGGAATGCCCCAAAGGGACCGTCATGTCCTGTAGTATTTTTTTGCTCCTCTGTCACTACTGTTTCCTGTTTTTCTTGAAGAACAAGACGTGCTGAGGGAAAATGAAGGCAACTTCTATGTTTAACTTTCATCCTTTTTTAATATTAAAGGACCTATTTAGTATCAAGCATTTAAACAAATGTATATTTCTCACATTCAAAAATAAAAGGATACTGTCAATACACACAGCAGTTGCAGTGATTGATGTGATTCTGTGTAAAACACTGCATATAAATTAGATTCAAAAAGTGAAAAAAAAAACTTAAAATGGACATGAATAATTTTTTTTAAACATTTCAAATAAATATGACATTTCACTTTTGCCATCATAAGCTTTGCCATCAAGCAAAAGATGCATATTAATAGAGAGGACAATGCATACTGTAGAACTTGTACAGCTGTGCTTATTAGTGAACAAAGAACATAAACAGTATAAATACAAAGCAGGGATTCAGGGAAATTCATATATAATGTGAATCATTCTCATGTAAATCTCATCACTTTTTCTGTACACTTTAATTTCCACCCTGTGGAAGAAAAGAAAAAAAAGGAAGTACAGTTTAGGCATATAAAACAACTTCAGTGCACAACATCATTATAAAGCCTCTCCACTAGACAGTAGGGGCCTTGTTATGTGCCCAGTAGAGTTAAATGAAAATGAATAGAGTTCGTTTGACACTGTTGATTTTCCTGTGTAACTGTTAATGATAAACTTACACTATCTAATAGATGAATACCTCCAAACTTGTATGTCAGCAAGGGAATCGAACTGACCTTTCTGGTCAGTATTTATGCCTAGGGGGAGGCTTACGTGCAGATTTTATCTCTTTAGATTTTCATCAGCAGTAACACGCTACTATGTAAAGTGTGTAAAAGCTCATCATACCCCACAGCAGCCACAGCAGTCTCCAAAGATTGTTCCGATCAAGCCATTGATGACCTGGAACCCACACAGCACCACCTGCACCAGGCCCATAATCAGCAGCATGGAGAAAAGTGTCAAGTGCCATGTCACAATTCCTGAAGGCTCCAGGCACACATCCCACATAGTGTGGTTGGACAGGTAGTTGCTGAGAGAAAAGGACAAAAAAGCATTTAATAAGGGACAGATGAGCCACAATTATAGTAATTCTGCTACAACCTCACATATGAAGTGCAACAATATTCCTGATATATCTTACAATCACTGTAGGTCTGAGCCAGAGGTGTCAATTGTATTTTCAGAAAAACAGACATAAGTGAAGTGAAAATTTGTCATTGTAAAACACACTCAAGCACCACAACAAAATGCAACCTCTGCATTTAACCCATCACACGTGCAGCAGCGGGCAGCTACCAACAGTGCCCGGGGAGCAGTGTAGTGGGATGGTACCTTGCTCAAGGGTACCTCAGCAGTGCCCGTGCCGGGACTCGAACCTGAGACCTTCAGGTCTCAAAGGCAGTGTCCTAACCACTAGGCCACCACTGCCCATAAAACAAACAGTGTGTCTTAACTTTTGCCCAGACCACATTTTATGCTACTTTTCTTTTTTACCAGTATTTTAAATTTAGCAAATAAACAATAATTTTGCATGAAACTGTTCAGAAGTGTGTTTCCTATATAGAATGTGTACTTATTTTCATTTACAAAGTCAACATAAATTTGACCATAGGTGAACAAACTTTTGCAACAGACAGTTATGAATAATGTTAGATGTTTTACATTACAATGTACAAAATGGGTATTTTAACTTAAACATAAGTTACCAGGCTGCCTTAATATTTTGAGTTAACAGAACTTCTGATAATAAGTTAAAATAATTTTTTTTTACATTCGGTAAACTTATTTGAAGTTCAGTAAAGAAAAAATTCTATGGCCGCCTGGAAACTAATTTTTTTAATGTTTAGGCACTTTTTTTTTTCCATCATACTTAAATCCATTTCTACGCTGTACTTTATGACTTTCTAAAACTTACTGAAATATCCTAACTCAGTCTTATCTTCAGTGTAACACTGACTACAGTGACTCTTACTTGAATTGATGTCCATTTTAACAATGCTTATTAGTGCTTCAGTGTGATTATCAGGAATGCCCCTCTGATTGTCCACATCAGTATACATTAGAATCAAAATATATATTTAATTTTTTTCCTTATAAATGAAATTTTAAAGTACCTACCCTTCATTGAATGGGTAAACATATGTGCCATTTAATGTATTTGTTAAACACTTAGGTCCCCGATTGATGGCAACTGCAGACACAATGAAAGAGTAACCAGCTCCTAAAACCCCCACTCCAGCGAAGATAATGGAAAAGAACATCTAGCGAGAGGGAGAGAGAGGGAGATTAAAAATAGGCAACAACTAAAAAAATGCCAGTCGTTGATGATAACGTTTTTATTTGGCTGTTTCCCAGACACAGGTTAACCATAAGTCTGGATTCAAAAGCATTTCTATTGATCATTCACTACTGCAGTGCAGTTTAGTCCAAGACTAGGCTTAAAATTCATGTATGGGAAATACTGCATTGCAAAAGACATTTGGGAAAAAAACATGATTAAACAGGAAAATATCACAGGTTTTATCCAGATGCATCATGTGGAATCATCATGTGCACTGCTAACCCTTGGGAGATTTTCAGATACTGGAGTTACTTTGTTGGAGTGTGGTTTGGAGGCTGTGTGTTTGTGAGTGTATTTATGATGAGAACTGGGTGTGTCAGGGTGAGAGAAGGAGACTGCTCACTGCAAATCTTTTTCCACAGCTCTCATTGCCACAGCAGCCACAGCAGTCATTGTTCTTCAGACCGAGGAAGACCAGCGCTGGAAAAATCATCTTTAAAACAAGAACAACCATCATCTTACATCATTCAGGCCAAGCAATTATCAATCACACCCCAGTATCACACTGCCACCAGAGTGATTACCATAAAAATCATATTATTGGTGATTTAATAGGTATATGGTCTTAACACTACATATTTCATCCTTAGCATTTTCCATCCTTAATGCACAACTTAACATCACTTGAAAAAGCCTAGTTTGAAATACCTTTACAGCAATTCAGCAAGTCAACACATTTTTTTCAAGCAGGTCAGGCTACTCACCAGTACACCAGAGCCCAATATGCCTCCAAAATACCAGACCTCATCTGTAATGTTCTCATTTTTTGAGGCAGGTTTACCTCCAGGAAAGAGGAGCAAGATGTTACACAGGAAGGAAAGAATAGCCAGGGGAATAAGGGTGATCCCCAAACACTTAGCAAAATTCCCCGAACACATGTTTCAGTCTTTTCTCAAGTTTTAAAAAACAATGACAGTCCAAGATGGTCCAAATGTCTGTTCAATCCCAGGGTAATCTTCAGCTCCTGGTACCTGCAATGATTTAAGGTGCATGCCTGTGTGAATATATATACCTTTGTGGTATGATGTCACTACTTCCATGCATCTGTTGCACTATGACAACGATCTGTCTGTTAATGTTCTACCACTGCATGTCCATGCCCTGCCCTCAAATTGGTCACTCTGTGCTGCTTTTTTTGGGTGCTCATCCCAATGCTTAATAAAAGTTTGGCACATCTTTTTCAAAATTCCTTTGGAGCTAAGAGATTAAGACTCATAAATCTCATAATAGTTGTTCAAAGTGATGTACAGCCCTTAGAATTGTCTCTTTTAGCTGTCTGGAAAAACTATTACAAAGTTATCTGCCTTCTTCACATTCATTAATAGTGACAGTTACTGTGAAAAATTACATTGTTGTAATTTGGTCCACATATGTCGTAATTTGGCTATATTGATCAGTTTTATATTTTAACATGCCATTAGGTCTCGCTCTCTCTCATGCTTTCTCACTTACAAAGTCTGTTATTTAACAGCATTACCATGTGCATCCTAATGAAAAAGAAACACATGTAAAATAAATATGTCAAATAAGTATGAAAATGACAATTAACATTTGTAGAATACATACTGCATTGAAACTTTGTATTTCACATGCTCGTGTAGTTCTTTTCTGTATTGCTATAACAGGCCAAATCTGACATCTTAGTACACCCATTTTGTACAGTCTACAAGTAATGGGGTCAAAATCAGATTTCCGCATGTTCACAAAGCAAGACTACATTTAGTCACAGCATATGAAGCAGAGTAAGGTTAAACTGTAGCAGTCACATTCGTTTATGGCCCTGTTGTGTAATCAGACTTTGTACTCTGCAGGATCTAAAATGAGCATAAGGTAAGACATGGATCAGGATTAAAAATTCCAACAATAATAAATATACTATACTAATAACTGACAATAATAATATATTTCGATACCTATCGAACTGAATTGATAACTGCATTCTAACAAACGCCCGTGGGGACCTTGTAAAGGTTTACTCTACCAAGCTGCCTTTCTCAATCGCACACCGAAAACAACGATTCAGACAGTATGTGCAGAAGGCAGCATGTTTGCGCAGAGTACTGTGTTGCGTTCAAATGGAAACTTGTAAAACTCAGGGGTATTGTGAAAAGTATGTATGATATAAGATATCCCTATCTTTAAAGCCTTTGTGGTGTGTTTTAACCAATATCCAGTACCTAACATCGACTGAACTGGCTGTTCCCCTACAATAAAGGAATGGCGGGCCATATGTAAACAAATAACTAGAAGTTTCGGATTTGTTTTTCTTTTAAAGGAATGAAATGCAAGACACTCTGGTGTTCTCTTCTCACCGATCACCAGTCATCTGCCTAAACGGGTGCGTCGCCTCCAGTCAGCATCTAGCGTCTAACATTGGACTTGGTGAGCGCTCAATTCATCTGTGATTACTGATCATACAGTGTCGCACCGATTATGGCTGAATCTCAAATGGTCCCCTGCTTCATTCGTAGTGCACTACGCAGTTCTTAAAATAATAACCGATCGGTGCATAACATGTCTAACAAAGATTCATTTGGGATTCGCCCACTTGTGCACAACTGCCTATACATCAAATAGTGCGCTATTTAAGCTTAGAAGCCAAATGCACTATATAGGGTGTAGGAAGCCATTTGAGATTCAGATTTTACTTTATTCAGAAGCATCAATGGTCTTAAAAATGGTCTTATGTATCAGAATCCTGAGGGACATTAGATGTTCTAGGAACTAGAAACGTGGGCAGTGGTGTTGTTTACTAAAATAACCCTGTATTGCTTGTTTTCTGGCACAGACATCCTGAAGAGAGGCGGCAATGCCGCAGATGCTGCTGTGGCTGTGGCAGCTGCTCTGAATGTGACAGAGCCCATGAGCACTGGTCTTGGCGGCGATGCTTTCTGCCTCTTCTATGATGCTGTCACCAGACAGGTGCAAGGACTTAATGGAAGGTGAGAGAAGAATGTACGAATGGGGGAAATTATTTGGTTTGTGAAGAGTTGTAGTGGACAACCGCCTACATCTAACATGCAAGGTTGTTTAAAACGGTGTGCTTGTTATTGTTCTGGTTTTGTGTCTCCAAGTGGCAGGAGCTCCAAAGCGCAAACACTGGAGCTGATGGTGAGGCGTGGTTTCAGTCAGAATAACCCACCACCTACCTTCCATGCACTTAATGTCACTGTACCTGGAGCTGCAGCATGTTGGTGTGACACAGTGACTCTGTTTGGAAGTAAAAAGGTACTCCATCCTTAATATTTAGTTATGATATCACTGTGTTGGGAAAATGTGCTAATTTCCTGAAATCAGACCCCATCATATTATAATATTGTATTGTATTGTATAAAAAGAGGTTCATAATGCATAGTCTATTACTGCAAAGTATGTCCTCTATAATATATGATCTCCTTTTGAATTTAAGACTTTTTCAGGTACATCTTTATATCAATATGCCAAGATTGACATATGATATATGAAAAGTCAGTAAGCTACAGCTTAGTCTGTGGGGCATGTGAATACAGCTTAAATCACACTGTTAAAATGCTGTACATTTGTAACAGAAATCCTGAAGTAATTTACTGTATTCCTTAAATACAACAAATTACTGTTCTGATCACACATCAAGCTTCTTCTAAGCTACTACTAAGAAGTTGAAATGTCAGATTTACCCAAATTAGTTGTTATTTGCAGATCATATAGGCAAAAGGACGGTAATTTGTCTTTATTGGTCTCAATATTGTTGGTCTGCAGGCAGAATTGACCAGCAATTTCTGCAGTTTTGGTATAGTTTTGCTATATTGTTCATATTTTCGGTTACTGCCATTTGCTACAGCCTTAAACCAGACAGAGATGCATTTTGTAGATGATGCACCTGCTAAACCAGGGTTTCCACTGGTAACATTCCTTGACTGGCACAGCAGAAATCTCAAGGGGTCTAAATTTGTAATAATGAATATAGTAAATGCTGACCTGGTCACTCATCAACAAATAAAAAGTTATTGGCTAACTTGCTCATTTATTCGTAATATATGTTCTTGATTGAAAACTCTAGCTGCTAGTGTTGTACTATGAATCACTACAGTAGATGACAGACTACTATATGAAGTAAAACCTTATTCTATAAATGATGACTGTAGCAGTGTTCCTGTAAAATACAGTAAATTGTTGTAAAGTTGAGAAAATCAGGGGTATTATAAGAATGCAATTTTGGAAAATGTATATGTTTGAAGGCTGTTTAAGTTGAAAGGCCCCACCCATATGCCAGTGCTATAAAGGAATGCCTACTATTTGAATACTCCAAGTGCTTCACAATACAAAAGTGTTTTAAATACAGTTCCTAGTGAACACGACAAATGTTGCCACACCCTTGCTTTAAATTTTAGGCATCTTCATAGCAGCTAGTGGTGTATCAGTGTTAACATGTGTTCTTCAATGGAACAGTTCCAGTCGTATGTGGTTTCCTCCTGCTTATACTTTTATGTGCACGGTGTGGATCATTGTCTGCATGCACGGTAAAATGTGTTTGTATTCAGATGATCGAATGTGAACATTTTTAGAAGTGAATGTTAATAATTGATTGTACTTGTTAACTTGGTAGCTTTCACTAGCTGACCTGCTGCAACCGGCTATAGATCTTGCTCAGAGGGGCTTCCCTATAGCTGAAATTACAGCATACCACTGGGCCATGGGTACCAAAATCCTGAGGGCTGCTGGGAGGGAACTGGGTGGAGATCTACTCATCAATAACCAGCCGCCCAAACATGGACAGGTCATGACCAATCCCAGCCTTGCACGCACTTTCCAGGTATGCAGAATTAAATGTTATTGTTAGTTTTTAGATTATTTAACAAATTGTAATATTTAATATTTTTTAATATTTAAAATAGAAAACATTTTCTAACACAAAACTTTTTTTTGTTAGTTATTTTAATTTAGTCAGTATTAACAACTAACTTGAATAAAGCTAAACTTAAGAATTCTTAAGAAAATTGTCTGTTTTTTGGACATCAAGTAAAAACATCAGGTAATGCAGAAAGAAAATGCAGTATAGGTGCTGTGGCAGTTCATGCTTATCTGGATTAAAACAATTCTGCAAAGAGGAGTGGGCTTGAATTTCTCCACAATAATGTGAAAGGCTGGTGCCAAATTACAGGAATTGTTCATTTAAAAAGACAGTTTGCATGTTGCACAACTTTGCTCCTTAAATAATTTGTAATAATTAAAAATTACAAAACAAAATCACAAGACTCTGTTTGTATAAATACTAATATTACTTCAGTGTGACAAATATTATAGACTCTGTATAAAAATGCAAGTCTCAAGTTGATATTGTCAATTTTGTATATCCCTTTTTTATGTTAATTATGTAATTAAATTACATTTATACATTTTATGTATTGTTAACATACGTAACACACACAACACTAAAAAAACAACAGCCAACATCTCAGCCAACTGAAGAGAAGCATTATGCATTTGCAGCTGTAGAAGGCTCACTAAAGTTGTAGGAAATGTGTGTTTGTGCATGTTTGCTGGAATTAACAGTGGTCTTAAAAATTGCTCTTCAACTATAAAACAGCTTGGACAGATGAACATTTTAATTTCATTAGTTAAGCTTAAGCTTTGTCAAGAGTGGGCAAAATTATTTTCTTCCACTTCAGTATCTCACCCAGCATACTGGGCCAGTATCAGCCTGATACCAATGCTGTGGATTAGATCAAGACATCCCTAATAATTGCATAATTAGTACTGTAGTTAGTAGTCTGTAAAAATTATATTTGCATTCCATATCAACAGTTTTTCTGCAAAACAGCAATAACTTAACAGATTTAACTTATAATAAAATGTCTCATTTTCAGCTTACTAAAAGATATGTGGTTTTGACTGAAAACTACTGTAATCTAGTTTTTTGAAATTTTTTTCAATGAGTGAAAAAAGACATTAAATACACGGCATGCTATATATACATTTGTCCCTGGAGGTTCTGTGAATTTATCTGACAAGTTATTTTTTCCTCTTATCAGTGGACATGTTCAATGTACACTAGACACGTGTTCAGTGAAATGCATAATCCAACCCCACCTAAGATTATTTTACTGATCAATACTACACACAGATACTGTAGACAAACTATTAATAACTGACAACACACAGGGATACCCCTGGTGATAGCCTAGACCAGAGAAGACATACAGTGGTGCCCCCTTCCTGATTTTTTATTCTTTTGCATGTTTTTCATACTTAAATGTTTCTGCTCATCAAAAACCATTAACTATTAGTCAAAGATAACATTATTGAGCACAAAATGCAGTTTTTAAATTAAGGTTTACGTTATTAAGGGAGGAAAAAAACTCCAAATCTACATGGCCCTGTGTGAACAAGTAATTGCTCCCCTTGTTAAAAAATAACTTAACTGTGGTTTATCACACCTGAAGGCTGATTACTGCCACACCTGTTTCAATCAAGAAATCACTTAAATTGACATGAGGGCATCCTGGGGCATAAGGCAGCCCAACCACTCGACTGTCAACAAACCTGAGTGAACACGTCAGAGTGGGGGGCGACAGCATCCAAACATCCCAGTTTATC
>JBBPDA010000039.1:19921895-19938906 GCA_037974385.1 Arnoldichthys spilopterus
GCTGTAAAGGTCTTGTGGCCTTCAGAGGAAGACCAGCAAGGAGAGAGTTGCAGTAGTCCAGTCTAGAGATGACAAGTAACTGGATGAGAATCTGAGCAGTGCTGGTGGCGAGGAAGGGACGGATTTTCCTGATGCTGTGTACGAGAAACCGGCCTTCCTACATCCACATACATCCTTTGAACTTGCCTGAATATGGATCTGAACACATTTTTCAAATTCATCAAACCATATGGCTAATGAAGTAAGCTGCTGAACGTTAATTTAATTCTGGATCATTTATTTCAGAACACTTCTTATTTAAGAATACATGTTTGATAATGTCTGATGCTAAACATGACTCACAAACTTCAGAATGACTGGGCAGCCCAGTGCATTGTGCTTTGTTTTGCTGTTTTTTTTATTTCCAAATTAGAGACATTTCCCAGGGCACAAGTGAGGTTTTGTTCCTTAAATCCCCTCGGACCCAATAGTCAGCAAATGAAAGAATGATTAGATGTATTTTCCACTGGGAAGAAAAGGGTCTGTTAGGTTACATAAGCCAGTCAGAAGTTGCTACTACCTCATTACAAACCACCACTTTCTTCATAATACCAGATTTTTCCAAAGGTTAATCCCTGATCATGCCAACAGTTGGAAAAATTCAGACCTGCGCACTCCATTCTCCAGCATTTACACCTGTTTGTCCAGTACAAAGCCATGATATTTACAACTCATGTTTGTTGTTAGCTTTTCAGATTAAGATCAGGGGTCGCTGTTTCTGTTAATGAACACAAGAATATCTTCACCCCCCCCCCCCCCCATACTGTAAGTGACTTTTTACAGAGCTGGGCTCATGTTATGAATCTGTCAGTGGCTTTAAACCAGGTGTATAGGTGTTCATTTGACTTTGTTAAAGAAGCTGACGCCATCTATAGTCACAATGAAGAACTGTTTTAGGGCAGTTATCCTTCAGATAAATTCAATTTTATTTACATCGCGCTAACAACAGACCATCAAGCCACATCATAGACATCCAGACCCACATTCTTAATGAGCAAGTCAAGGGCAAGACTGAAGCCCTAAAAGCCTGTGGACAAAACCTGTAAAAAACCTCAAAACATAAAGAACTCATTTTATTCTGGTAGACACTGGATACTAGGGATGGGCAACACCACTGACTTTTTTAGTCCAATATCAATCTGTAGCCAATCCAGTACCAAGTAATTCTAAGACAAATGTCCAAATTCCGATACTTTATATTGTCTTCTTGTGTAAAAGATTGTGCTTGTGTTTATAATTTTTAGTAATTTTGATATCATAAATTATATATAAAAGCCAGTACCAGAAGGTGTTAAGGAAGGTAGTTTCTATCCAGCACATTTTTTTTACTACATTTACTACTTTTCATCACGTTAGTATCAATCTGCTCACCCTTATTGTTGAATGAAATTAAGTACCAGTGAAAAGGACATTTGTCATTTGGCAGACATGCTTGTCCTTAGTCCTAGGAGTCTTGCCTGAACTATTACTATTTTAACATGGAATCAAACCTCAGTCTACTGAATAACCATTCTCCACCAATTGAGACTTAAAGGGTCACTTAGGTCAAATAGAAGAATCTTTAAGATAAACCTCTGATTAAAGCTTACCATGTTGGACTACAAACTGTGATTTTATGAGAAGGAAAAAGCATTCTTAATTTATAACTTATGTTAATGTAAAGTGATTTATATTTCTATCTGTCCGTTTGGCATAAAATTTAAATATTGGCTGGAATTTTTAGATAGTGGGGGATAAGCATTTTCATTACTATACATTTATTACTAATTGATCTTGTGTTAGTGTGCTTCTGTGTTTTCTTTAACATTAACTCAATGAAGACAGCGTCCATTCTCTCCAGATCTGAGAGAGGATGCAGTTGTTTGGAGAAAAAAGACAAGCTCTGGACACCCCCATGGGAGTTTGTTAAATTCTATTTCTAAAGATTTCCTTTCCCATTGGGGTACGTAAGTCACTCCTGGCCACTCTCACCTCTTTCCTTCATTCCAATTCATACTGCCCAAAATGGAAGACATTGTGTCATATCCCTTACACCAGTCTATGGCTGTCAGCGGGGATGTATGGGTGTGTGGGGTGGAGGGGTGGAGGGGGAGGTTCTCTTAAAAAGCTTACACTTCTCTTTGGCCTCCCTCAGTTTCCTTCCTGGATTACAGTTGCAGCTGCTTGCCTGAGTGTGGGAGTTAGTAGCTGTTCCCTGTGTTCTGCTCCCTCTCTACTTGGAAAGATGTGCTCTTTGGGGTTTGCCCGGTCTCTGGGGTTTGCCCTGATCCCGCTGGCCACCTGCTGCATAGTGGCCAATGTGCTGCTCTTTTTCCCAGATGGACAGATGGATTTTGTGAAGGATAACCATTTGACTAAGTATGTGTGGTTCTTCATGGGAATAGGAGGTGGTGGTGTAGCTGTAAGTATTACTTCAGAGTCTTTTTTATTTTGTTGAAGGAGAATCAAGAGTGAAACTTGAGGTGATCTGTGATGTGTGACGATGAATGGAAAACATAGAGACTGCAGACAGAAATTAATAAACAAAATATATAAAAATTGTGTGGCTATTAGTTCACTGAAATATACAATGAGTTGATATTGTGTTCATGCAGACTTGAAACAAATACACTCAATGCTGTTTCAGTGTTTAGTCCTGCTTTATAACACTTTCCTCAATTAATGCAGCGCATGATGAAATAGAACTTGTATGTCGTTATTTTACACTGTAAACATTAGTTATGTTAGTTAAACTACTCAGCTAATCTTGTCAAACACTACTCAACTCTGCTTCAAATTCAACTTAAAATGGGATGAATAATACTGCAAAACTAAAAATACAGCTTGGACAATGGAGGCCTTGTCTTCTAAGCATGTAAGAAAGCTTGCCCTCTGGGGGAAGCAAGGAAAACATACATGCATTCAACATTCTGTTTGAAAATTCCACTGTAACTACCAATATAGATATGCTATTATTTATTAGTTGCCAATAACATTCTCCCTTTCTCTGCAGATATTCATACCTGCTATTACTTTTTTATGCATGTCGAAGTGTGCATCCTGTGGAACTGAGAGCTGTGCGGTGAGTACTACATCTGTCTATAGGGAGGAGTCCTCTATCTACTCTTATGTTGCTTTGAGCTAGTCTGGCTTTGTTCACATCCTGTTATCTTAGACTTCTTCAGTTCTGACCAGCGGGAGATAACCTTTAAAAGGACATTCATGTTGTCTGTTGTGGTCATTGGTTTCTTGTCTTGATTATGTGCTTTGTTGGCATTTGTGCAGATGTGTGGCTCTGTGCTGGCTGCTCTCATTGGACTGGCTGGATCTGGATATTGCTTCATCATCTCAGCTGTTGCCTTGCTAGAGGGGCCATTTTGCTTTACCTCCTTGGGATGGGGATCTCCCTTTGAGGCTGATGGACCAAAGTATGGATCTGATACCTCTTAATCATTAAAATGTACATTTATGGCATTTAGCAAATGTTCTCATCCAGAGAAACTTTTAAAAGTACTTTATGGTTTTATTGGAAAATGTATCCTTAAGCTAGACCTATCCAGCTAGAGTCTAATCATTTTTAGGATGTCAACAGTGCAATACATAGATAAAAAATACAGTTAATATGTTTTATAATTTATTTCACTGTAATATTAGTTTTTATTTAAATGCTTTTAAACCCTTAAACTTCAGCTTCTTACTCTTATAACAATGTCATTTTTTACACTGTGTAAGTAATTTACTAAATTAATGAATAATAGGCCTAGAATTTTAGAGGTTAAAATGTAACATGTTTTTCAATATCTCTTTAAAACTTTATCTCTGTTCCTATTTTTCTCAGATACCTGTTCACCAGAGAAAGTTGGTCTGA
The DNA here is from genome assembly GCA_037974385.1 of Arnoldichthys spilopterus. NCBI lineage: Eukaryota > Metazoa > Chordata > Actinopteri > Characiformes > Lepidarchidae > Arnoldichthys > Arnoldichthys spilopterus. The sequence goes on from JBBPDA010000039.1 coordinate 19,925,782, forward strand.
GTGCATACAGCCTGCTCATATTGTGGAGTGGAATGTAACATTACTCTCCATACTGCTTGGCCTCAGTACCTTGGAGTTCCTCATCTGTGTCATCCAAATTGTCAGCGGATTGGTCAACGCTGTGTGTAGGCCCTGCTGCTATAAGCAGGAGTATAGCCTGAATGCTTGAAGATATAAGCTGTATCCATCCAATATTCTCCAACAAACACCATTGTTTTAAAGTTGGGCTGTTGGCTTTCAGAACATTCAAATACAGAACTGACCGACTACACTATGACATTCTACAACTCATCAACAATTACAGGCAAAGCACACTGATTCAACCTTTGAGTTGTATGGTGTTAATTGGGGACATTTGGGTCAGTGTTGCACAGACTTGAAGAACCTGTGCTAGCCCAGTCAGAGCAAGTCTGCTCCCACTCATCAATAGTAAAATGTAGCATTTGCATACAATCAAGCTTATCTCTTCTAGTCAGACCAGAAGCTTACCACTTCATTATATAAAGCACTGTTTCTCAACTTTGACCCTGAATACCCCCTCGCGCTGCACATTTTCTTTTGCTCTCAACATACCTGACCCATCCAACGAATCAGCTAATTTAAGCCTTTTTTGAATTGGTTGGGTGTGTAAGAGCAGAGAAAATACTAAATGCATATGGCAAGAGGACCCCAAAGACCAAGGCTGGTGCCATTAATATAAGGCAAAGGTTTGTAAATTACACACTACTGATTTCCTACACAAAGGACTTAGTAAGAGAAAATTCTACTGAGCGCCTTACTGAAATACTGTAACCATAGGGATAAACCAAGAGAATGCATCTTCTGTCCAGTGAGACAGTTGTTATTGCACGCTACCCAACCTTTAGCATGCATTTTGTTTCAGAACAAATTTATTTTTTATGAACTGTGTTTGTTTTGTATGTGTCATTTTAAGAAAATGATATTGTAACTTATTTTGTAATCTTTGAGATAAATAGGCAAAGAAAAACAAATTGCAATGTTATTTTCTATAGCTAGGACAATTTGTAATATTTTTATAATGTTTGTGCTGGCTTAAAATAAATAAATGTGTTACATCTTAGACAGTAACTGTTATTTTGTTTTAATATTTTGTGTAAAACAGCAGAGAGAGTATGAGGACCATCGTAAAACCGGGATTATATGGCTTTGCAGTAAGAATCTGATTAGTGCTTAGCTGCAGGGGCCTGTACTGATAGTTCTTTCATAAGAGCTTATTCCCGAACACTGCTCTTGCAAAGTCAGGTATTTGTTATTCAGTAATGGATCAGTTGTATTAACTAAACAAATGTTAAATAAAATTGTCTTTGACCAAAACTGATATATGTTTAGAATTAGACTCATGGTGTATTTTTCTTTTGTACTGTGGCATATTTCTGCATGAAACATAGAATAATTGAGGGGCTCTGAGCTACCTGAACATTTTATTTGATGAAAGACAGGGGGTAGTGGGATGGAGAGGTAAAATATTATATTATTGGTTGATATTATTGTTGCATTCTTTGTGCAAAGTGATGCAATCAACACATAGTCTTAGATGCAACCCCCAAGTCTTCTCACTCTTCCGCTTGTTCTTTCATTTGAGAATTCCTTACACATGCATGCATTTCTCACAACTACATAATTTATTTCTTGCATCATTAGTTATAAATTATTACTTTAGTGCTGAATTAAATTCAAGTACACTACTTATAGTGCTAGCCTAGCCCTGTCCCAGGGTTTTACCTGAGTATTTTGCTGACATTTCATTTATCCAGTGAATCAGTTATAGTGACACCAGAGTCACCATTACATGTTGTTTTTTAACTTCAAGTTCACAACACATCTTAATGTAATCAAGCTATTATCTGTAACTATTGATTCTGGAACAGTTCCCATTGCTTCTTTTTAGGTTTGCGTAATTCACACGACCTGGAAATTCCAAATCTGTGCAACATGGGGAGACAATGTAGAAATATGGTCACTAAGTTTAGGTAGAAAAAAAATGACATAAGCACATTAATCTGGTAAAACCTATACTACCTCTGATATTTTAAGGTTTAGACTGTAGATGTCCTGCAGCTTAATTTGTGAGTCAGTAGTTATGCAACTACCTATAGAGTTTATGGTTTGTTTCCATAGCTATCCACATATGACATTTAGAGAATATCTGAACTGGTCCAAGGGGAACATATTAATCAATTTTTGTTGCAGTCCCACTATTAACCTGAAACTCTCTTTTAAGATAGCAAAACATTCTCCAAAACTGAGGACTTCATCTAATCTACCATTTCAGGTTGTACGGGACAGAGGACCATATTAGTCAACCACTCTGATACCTTTGTACATCTTGCTGCTATTGGCTGACAGGGGACACCATTTTATCTTTAAAAGGAATGCAGCAAACAGTTAGAAATTCTGACATCCAAAATCCTAGGGGAGCAAGATGGGGAGGCCACAGTGGAATCTGATTGAGCTTTTCTGCTGTATTGGGACTGTGTCGTGTATCACAAGGGAATATTTTATAGCAATTAAAGAGGTTCAGTGGGATTATGCTCCTACTGGCATGAACCTGATTCAAAACAAGACCCTAAAGGAAGATGAGTGAGTCTGTCATTTTTTACTATATAAACTCTTCACACATTACATGACCAGCATAAGGTGTATAATACAACTTACTGCCAATGTCACATTACAAATGTTCTTTTTTCATATACAGTATGGCAACTGTTTTCAAGGCTATATTATATAGTGGTAATGGTTTTGTGTGTAAATTGCCTAAAAAAGGATTTTGCAATGCTTTGTGTGTTTCAAATAAAATGTTAAACTTTGTTTCAGACATGCAAGGACATTTTTGGAAAGGGGAGAGCAAAGGATTGGTCGTGTGTATAAAAAAGCAGTGTACCTACAATACACAGATGCCACCTATAGGCAGGAGATAGAAAAACCCAAATGGCTAGGCTTTTTGGGGCCCCTCATTAGCGCAGAAGAGGATGATATAGTGATTGTGCATTTAAAGAACATGGCCACTCGTGCATACTCCATTCATCCGCATGGGATGAGTTACAATAAGTCCAATGAAGGTAATGACTTTGGAGACCAAAACATATGACATACAAAAATAAAACACAGACTGCTTCACTACTAGCCAAAAGTTTGGACACAATATAACTATCTTTTATTTTAGGTTATTTAAGAAATTACTTTGATGCAGCTTTACTGCAGAAAATATTGTAAAAAGGGTTGGGTTGTGACTGGGCTATTACTGAACTCAGAACACAGGTGGTGTGAATCTAATCCATCACGATGGACTGGTCCATTCAGCCCTTATTCTAGCTTATACTGACAGGAATGCTAAACCTTTTACCCCTCAACTGGTTATTACAGTGCTTTTTTCACCTGTAAAAATATTATTTAAATACACTAAGGATGTACACATAGATGTGCTCTCCTCTAAATATAATTAGGATGCCATAATAAAAACCAAACCTTTATGCAGTTTTAAACATAATTACATAAACATTACAAAAATAGATTTTACATTTGTACTAGCTTTTAGAGGTACACCATCATGCTCTTCAAAGAAAAGAGGAAGAAGGAATGTAGTTAAAACTGACTGGTAAATAAAATAATAAAGAACTAGGCTATACTATAGGAGGTTAAACAGGTAGGAGGCTATTCAAGGATTTAAAAGTCTTGTTAATAAATGTCATTGCATGTTTAATTTAAAAGGTGTTTTGAAAAATAAAATCTTATTGGGTATCAGTATTTGTCTTAAAAATAATTTCATTTGCATGTAAGTCTATGCTTTTCCTTTAAAATATTCAAGATTATTAAAAAACACTTTTTAGATAACTGTGTCCAAACTTTTGAAGTGTATATGGTCTGCAGAATTTGTAGACCACTGTAGAATGCCACTGACCCCAGATAAAGTCAGTCAGCCAAGTTTCGTGTGCAAAATTTTATTTAGTTTAGAACTGGAGCTGCAAGACTAATGTTGTTTACAAACTGGAATCGGTGTTCATCTGGAATCACTGGTCATCTTTCATAAGACAGCCCTAAAGCTTGTTAAGCTGTCTTAAAGCTTAAAGTGCATCCAACTCTTTGTTAAGGTGGTACAGATTTGTTGATGTGGTTTAGTACACAGGATGACTTACTGTAAGCTATAAAAAGAAAATGTCAATGTGTAGCCGAACATGTTGGATTGCCTTTTAGACAACAATATCTTTTTTTTCACAAATTGCTTCAGGAATAGCAGGACTATTCTAGAATCATTTGTGTGACAATGACCATCATACAAAGGAATCTGATCTAATCTGATCTGCTGTGGTCTAAAATATTTGTCTGTTGCAGTGAAATTTTGTTCATTTTTTATAGATCACAATGATTCTCACATGGTCCCCACTAAAATCTGAAGATGTTTTTTAGGAATAAATTTTTGGGGACTAATGACTTCTGGTGTTTATTAACAACATTAGGCTCACAGCTCCAGTGCTAAACTGAGTAAGCGTAATTTAGACTCCATATGTGTCTTGGCTGATTGACTGCATCTGGAGTAAGTGGAAAATAGTGTCATTTTTATTTTTTAAATTCACTTTGTAGAACCATATCTTTTTTTCAGGAGCACTGTATCCAGACATGTCAGAGGCAGCAGAGAAGCTTGATGATTCCGTTGCTCCTGGGAAGTCATATAGTTACATTTGGCCTCTGGCTTCCTCTCATGCTCCTGGCAAGGATGACTCTAACTGCCTGACCCGAGTGTACCACTCTCACGTCAATGCCCCAAAAGACATTGCCACTGGGCTTATTGGTCCACTCATTATCTGTAAAAAAGGCAAATATGTTTTTGTTAATATTTGAACTGGAACATAATACACAATAATTTCCATGTGCCATATTAAGGTATATATTTTTGGTTGTGTAAGATGACCTCAATCACTGTCTTGGAAATTAGAAATGCATTGCTACTAAGGTAGACAATAACAGGCATGTCTTCCATCGCTAAACTGACCTGTACCTAATACAATGAATCCATACATTTGCCAGCACTACAAGGAAATGTTTAGAATAACAAAACATTTAAACATACACATCTGGTTGTAATTCCTCAGGTACTTTGGATGTGCATGGGGATAAATCAGGTGACTACCTGTATGCCCTCATGTTCACTGTTTCTGATGAAAACCTAAGCTGGTACATAGATGACAATATCAAGACATACTGCACTGTGCCTGCCAAAGTCAAGAAGGATGACGAGGACTTTGTGGAGAGTAATAAAATGCACTGTGAGTAGATGATATCTCTGTAAAATGTCACTTTAGGATTGTTTTCTGAAACTGGCAAGACCTAACCACTTGTTCTTTCTTTGCTCAATCACTGTTTTGCAGCTATTAATGGTTATGTGTTTGGCAACCTACCAGACCTGAGCATGTGCATGGGCAATAAGATTCAGTGGCACTTGTTCGGGATTGGGAATGAGGTGGACATCCACTCTGCATTTTTTCATGGTCAGGTCCTGACGAACAGACAACACCACACAGACACAGTCAGCCTGTTCCCAGCTACCTTTGCCAATGTAGAGATGGAGGCAGACAACCCTGGCCAGTGGTTACTTAGCTGCCAGGTCAATGATCACCTGGAGGGTAAGGCTGGATAGGACCTCCCTACTAAAAAGTATTCAGAGTTACGGACATGCTTCAATTTATAAAATTTGGTCAGTCATTGCTGAACAAAACCTTGTATCTCCAAATGGTAAACCTAAAATAGTACCATTACAAGAGAAGGAGAACACTTTCCTAATTTATAGTTGAAGTAATTTTGGAGAACTCTATTAGTAGTTAACATAAAGGTTGGCTTTTTAAAAATGAGGTAAAACCATATATATTTTGTACGTTTGCATTATGGTGATACTTATGGATACAAAGGGTGTACTTTTACCTGTAACAATATCAGTAAGCCCTAACTTGTTCCAATTTTAGCGGGCATGCAGGCAATTTTTGAGATCAAGAAGTGTTTCCCAAATGTCCATAAACCTCGACCATTTGGTGAGGTCAGGCAGTACTACATAGCAGCTGAGGAGGTCATCTGGGACTACGGGCCTACACAGATCAACCAATACACTGGCATAAAACTAGAGGATGACAGGTGAGGACTAAATCTGCTCAGCATCCAGCTCAAGTTCTGAGAAATCCGTAATGCTCAGTATGTTCCATTGTTGATCCATAGTATGGCAGACCCTTTCTTTGACAATCGTGATGACCGCATTGGAGGAAAATACAAAAAGGTCCAGTATGTGGAGTACACAGATGACACTTTCACCAAGCGCAAGGAAAGAACGCCTGAGGAGCAGCACCTTGGCATTCTGGGTATAGTCTTTCTGACAATGTATGGCAATGTTACAGCTCTTTTTTTATGGGCACATACCAGGAGAAAAGAAAAGACTCCATATTAAAAGTGCACATTTACATCAAAACAGCTTTAATGTAAGTGAGATAACCTAGCCTTGAGTGTTTTGGGATCAACAGAGCATTTTGTGGTTTCTCTCATAGGACCAATCATCAGGGCAGAGGAGGAGGACACCATCAAGGTCACATTTAGGAATAAAGCAAGCCGGCCTTACAGCATTCAGCCTCATGGTGTGCAGTACAACATTGAGATGGATGGTACACTCTACCATAATGTTCTAGAAGGTAAAGAAAAAGGCAAATAACAATGATTAGTGAGAACAATGATAACAAGCTTACTTTCAGTTTAACTTCAAACTGGTTTTTTGTTTTTGCAGAATCATACACTGCTAAAAAGCTTAGAGAACTGAAGAAAGAAGCAAGTAAGTACAGTACTGCTCTTTACTTTCGAAAGTACTGAGAAACAGAAGGGTTATGTAATCACAAACCCTTATTCAGAGAGTTTTGTCATACATTTTAAATTTCTGTTATAGCTAGACAATTCCATGTTCTTCGTTTATTTGTTTGTTAAGCTTTGACACTGATCCGTTAGCTAATTGATTCTGTTTAAAAAATCCATCAACAAAACAATTTTAGAAAAGTAAACTATATATATATAGCATATAGTGCACAATTTAAAAACCTGAAACAAGCTTTATTCCACATGCATTTATAGGAGTTATTGAACCTCTTCCTGCTGCCATGGTTCGTCCTGACACTACTTTTAAGTATGAATGGGTGGTGCCCAAGGGCGGAGGTCCAACTGACAATGATCCTGACTGCATTACCTACCTGTACTACTCTGCTGTGGACCCAGTTCGAGACACCAACTCTGGATTGGTTGGACCTCTCCTAATCTGTAAACCCAAAACACTCAAAGCAGGCAAACAAGCAAGTGCAAAGTACTTATTGAGACATAAATCAACAGAGTTGCATAATGTGGTTACTTAATTGTGGACTTTAACTTTTCCTCACTGCTCACATTGCAGAAAAATGTGGCCAAAGAATTCCATTTGCTTGTGACAGTTTTTGATGAGAACTTGAGCTGGTATTTGGATGAGAATATTAACCGATATGCAAAGAAACCTAAGTCGGTGAAAAAAGATGACGAAGGCTTTGAGTTGTCAAATAAAATGCACTGTAAGTACTTCATAAGTGTTGTAGGTGGCCTGGATTGCACAAAAATACAAACAGTTCACTTGAAAAATGTATTGTATCTTCAGCAATCAATGGATACATGTATGGGAATCTCCAAGGACTGACGATGTGCAAAGGAGACAAAGTGTCCTGGCATCTTTCTGGTTTGGGTTCAGAGGGGGACATCCATGGCATCTACTTCCAAGGAAACAGGTTTCTCTACAGAGGAACCCGGAAAGACACCATAAGTGTATTCCCTCACGTCTCGCACACAGTCATCATGGAGCCAGACAGCATGGGTATTGACCCTGTTTCAATATTGTATCCTCTGCAAAACAACTTCCCATATGCAATCAGTGCACATAACATATTTTACTGCATGAGTTTTAGATATCATTTGCACTACAAATGCAAATTTTTTGTGTAAGATGAAAAAAACACTAATCTCTGCAGAGCTGAGGTCTGAAAGGAACCAAGTTTGGCACCTCTGATTTAATCACAAATCATTCCTGAAAACTATACATTCATACAAATATGACAGCATTCTTCCTCTCTTTGCATGTCTGGTCACTACAGGGCAGTTTGAGGTGACATGTAAGACTGCTGACAATAACCATGCAGGTATGAGAGCGAACTACACAGTGGAAAAGTGCAGTATTTGGAGCAGACAGTCAGAGATGATGCTGCACCAAAAGAAATATTACATTGCTGCCGTGGAGATGGATTGGGACTACTCTCCTACTCGAACCTGGGAGGAAAGTATGTTCCATGGCCTTAAAGATAGGTAATATTGCAGTGCGTTTTGCCTTTTGAAAACATTTCTCTCCTGTTTAATATATGGTTGGGGTCAAGTTTAGCAATAAAAATTATAAATCTTAAATAGAAACTGCTGAAAAACAGGCATGACTTCTTCAGGATTTGCTGTGAAATTACTCCTAGATGGATATATAGATACATGATGTTGTATGTAGCTTTAAATAATAGGAAATATTGTTGATTTTTCTGCAGCCCAGGCAACCCATTTCTTAAGAAGGAGGGGAAATTTATTGGGTCCAAGTACAGGAAGGTCTTGTACAGGGAGTACACTGATGACACTTTCACCAAGCCAAAGGAAAGACCTGCTGATATGGAACACTTAGGGGTTATGGGTAAATATTTTACAATGAAATGTCGGAGTAATAATATACATAAAGGATTATCATAACTATATTTGAATTCAACCTCCTAGGGCCTATGATCCATGGAAACGTTGGAGAGAAAGTAAAGATAGTATTTAAGAATTTGGCTAAGAGGCCATACTCCATACATGCACATGGAGTAAAAACTGAGAATCCTCAAGTCATCTCAACACCTCCAGGTATGAGTATGTTCTGCTGCAGTCCTTTAATTGGCCACAAATCTTCTTTTTTGATCTGACACCAAGTTATACTACACACAAATACCTAACCAGAGTCTAATTAATATCTCTTTGTCTAACCCTAGCAAAGTAGTGTCCATTGTGGAGATGTATTCAATCTGTTATATTGACCCCATTACAAATATATTAGAACGTTAACAAAAATGTTTTCTAAAGGACAAACTCAAACATACACCTGGTATATTCCCAAGACCGCTGGTCCGACAGAAGAACAGGAGGAATGCAGTGTTGGAGCCTACTATTCAACAGTAGATGTTAACAAAGTAGGTTCTATTATCCAAAACGTGGACTATAAGGCCACATACTCAGACCCAGATTTATTATGACAGATATGAACTGAGATATTTTGAATCCTACAATTTGTGCCCTTTTCTTTCAGGATTTGTACAGTGGGTTGATTGGCCCTCTAGTTATCTGTCGTAAGAGCTTACTAAGGAAGTTAGGACTGAAAAAAGAGATTGAGGAGTTTGCACTGCTCTTTATGGTGTTTGATGAGAATGAGTCCTGGTACCTGGATGATAACATAAAAACACATGTCAAAAACCCTCCCAGCAACTTAAAGGAGGATGTAGCCTTCATTGAAAGCAACAAAATACATGGTGAGTAATAAGTAAACTTATTTGTTACTACTGTAATTGATGTTGTTATTTTGCCATACATTTTTCATCCAACATGCTGGTGCCTCTATTTCTTTCCCTTTCCCTAGTTTATGATGATAACAATGAAGAAGATTATTATTAGTAGTATTATTACTTTGTGTACTAAATACCAGGAATACATTTAGTTACAAAAATAGAAATAATTATGGTGGCAAATTGATGATCATCTTTCTTATGCATTACAGGAATAAATGGCCTTGTCTATGGAAACCTTCATGGTCTAAACATGCAGGTGGGAGATAAGGTGTACTGGTATCTGATGGGAATGGGCAGTGAAATAGACTTACACACAGCACATTTCCACGGCCACAGTTTTGACTACAAGGTAAACACCCTCTAAATTCCAATTTGCTGAAAATTTTAAAGGGTCCATGTTCCATTGAAACCAGTTGTTCCACTGCACTTGTGCTAGTGCCTGGATGGTGCTGAAGTTAGGAACCATCAAGAGGGACCCCCCACCACCCCACAGTCCTCTTATGATGTTTGTGTAGTTTTATTCACCAAGTGTCTAACCTCTCTTAGCCCCTTTCAACTATACATGCTGTTTTTATTACTGTGCCTCTGTTTAAATTGTGAAGCTGAACTGAACATATATACAAATACAGTGAGGAGTAGTGGCCTAGTGGTTAGGACATTGCCCTTGTGAACTGAAGTACGCAGGTTCAAATCCCGGCCTGGGCATCATTGAGGTACCTTTGAGCAAGGTACCGCCGCGTTACACTGCTCACTGCTGCTCCATGTGCGCATGTGTGATGGGTTATATGCAGAGGTCACATTTCATTGTGGTGCTTTCACTTTACTATGAATGCACTTGTTTTTGTGGCATCATGACAACAATGAGTTTGTTTGCTGTTTTTCCAAATAATTTTGCATTTATGTACCATATGGACTAAAGATTACATCTCATCCAACCCTAGCAAAATGGTGTCCATCGTGCAGATGTTTTTGATCTATTTCCGGGCACGTTCCAGACAGTTGTAATGCGTCCTCAGTACCCAGGCACCTGGCTCCTACACTGCCACGTTATTGACCATGTGATGTCTGGCATGGAGACTACATATACAGTGCTGGACAAAGAGGGTAAGTATAACTAAGAGAGCATAATGATAAAGACTTAACATGTAGCATGTATGTTTACGCTTCTCGAGGTTTGGAACAGGATTTATATTCATATATTCAATAAGGGTCTTTAGGAAAGACTTAGTAAGTCCTCCAAACCATTGGTCTATTATGTATTGAAAAAAATCATTTCGATACAGTGTTGTTATGGGATGTAACAATATAATACTTCTGTCTTGTTTACAGGAAAAAAGAAGGGCTTCTTTGGTTTGTTTGGAAAGAGCTAAAGAAATTCCATTTGATACAAAGTGTTAAGGACTCAAAACCTACTGTACACCAAAACTTTTGCACATTATAAATAAAAATTTATGTTGTGTACTAAATGTATGCGTTTTGTCATTGCACACTAAAAAAGACCAAACATCTACAACCTCGCTGTCAAATAAAATAATTGGAAATCTGGGTTATTAACAAGAATAAGAGCAGGAAATATAAGCATGTCAAGCTACAGCAACTCCAACTACAATCCAGATTGTCTGAATCTAAGAACAGTTTTATGCATTCTAAACTTTAAATAAATAAAAAAAACAGTAATAAACGTGATACACGCTGCAAAAGCTTTGTATTTTACTACAATAAAGAATAACAGAAGAAGAAGAAAGACATGAAACGCTTTGTCTTACCATGCATCCAGCATTTTAAATATCAGAATATGTAATACAGTGAAACTGCATTCCTTCACACTCATGTAATTTGAGATGACTCAAAGTAGCAGAGCAGAAGCACAGAAAACTATAGTACGTTATATATGTTACATGATATGCATTGGCTCATTAAGCTCTCACATTGACTCAACCAGTGCTTGGGGATTTTAATGGTTAGTTTGTAAACTTAATTAAACTTATAAGAGAAAAAGTAAGCTTACATTATGTCAGTTTTTACTTAATGCCTGAAAACCAAACAAAATACACTAACAAAAACTATTCAAGTGATGATCAATTCCTTCACAATGTGATGTGTGTCAGAGCAGGTGAAACATAAACTGAGAACTATTGAATTTCAGCAATCTTCAGCAATATATGGTTAAAAGCAACATACAATATCCAGTTAAATACAAAGCTTTTTTCAAACTAAAATCATTAGCACAGTCAAAAGTTGTGCAAAACTGGTGACCAGCAATGTTGATCATGTCACAAATGCATTCCTCTTAACATTTTATTATGTAGTATTTTAGAATATTTTTAGTAAATAAGCCCTTTTAAGTTGTGGGCCAGTTTTCTTTTGGAACATTGCTTTTATTTCTTTACTAATATATGAACAATAATTTATCTCAAGTAATAAGATTTTTCTGGTTGCATTCCAGGAGATAAGGCAGGAAAAAGTGTGCAGTTCCATCATCAGGCAATAAGTCCAAAAACTCTAACGGGTTCAGCTTCATGGCCACCACCACCAGAGTCTCTAATATAAAAACATTAGGAAAAAACAGGTCACATAACCATAAGCTTAGAAGAATTTTGTTAGAAGTGCTAAAAAATTTCCTTTTTGTATCCTTTTAAAATCCTTTCCAAGTCAGAGAGCACCTCTGCTTAGTAGGGGTATGCTGACACAGTATATGAAATCAATATAATTATTTTGATACAAAGAAGATTTAATTAGCTAAAAATCACTTTGGCTCAGAAAACAATCTTTTTTTAAAAGAAAGTTCTTCAAGTGCAGTTGGCCTATAAAAAAACACTAAACCTGTATTGCCTCATATAAAATCTTACATAGCTTATGTCCATTTTCAACCCACAAAACTAAAATATCAACGTGACAAAATCAAAATTAAAATGTCCTAAATATACACCACACAAAAAAATCTAGAGTAAGTCTTACCTAATAGATACTACTCAACAAAACATGGCAAACAAGGTAGAGAGCCTTGAAAGAGGCTTTGTTTTCAGTTTGTTTATACTAAACTGAACCCCCCCCCCCTTACTGCTTGAACAGGTTTTACCAGCACTCCACCTGTGAGCCCAACTCTCGGTTACTTTTATAAACAATTACCTTTTAAAGCAGTGAGCAAAATGCTGTTCTCCCCTGAAGAAACTCTTGTTCTCTCACAAAGCGCAGGAAACAATTTCTGCCACCACAGAGCCTGAAGAGAGCATAAGATGTGAATAAAGATGCATTAAAAGTAATATCAAACTTTAACATCTGTTACAATTTCAACATCTGGCATACTGTTGTATGTCTATATACAGTGGGTTTGGAATGTCTTCAGATCCCCTTCAATTTTTCACTTTTTGCAGCAGCCATTTGCTAAAATCATTGAAATAAAATTTTCCCCTAATTATTGTACACACAGCACCCCATATTGACAGACAAAAAAAGAATTTTTGAAATTTTTGCAGATTTATTAAAAAAGAAAAAC
>JBBPDA010000039.1:19945630-19955870 GCA_037974385.1 Arnoldichthys spilopterus
AAGGTTGTCTTTTGGTATTGGCCCCAATATAAGGCACACCTGTACACAATGAGATCATTACATGGAAAACACAAAATTAATTTATTACCCCAATACAATTGCCTCCCTATCCTAAAAATGTCTGAAGTGAAACAAACACTGTATGTATGACATAAGTCTCTCACAATATCCATAACTTATTGTGAGTAGTGTATATATACACACACACACACAGCACCTCACCCCACCATAATGAAATTCATTAGGATGTTAAAAGCAAAATTCTATTCTAGATGAGCATTTGACGTTGAAAAGTTTTAATCTTAAAAAAAGAGTCACATCTATACAAGTAAGAGTTAACAAAGGTTTCTTATGTAGTTTTAGTGCCCTCCAGAATTATTGGCACCCTTGCTAAAGATGACTGAAATGGCTTTTAAAAAATCAAGTTATCTTACCTTTATTTGTTGTAAGTTTAGTTAGCGAATAAAGCCACATAAAACCAAAAGTCTTGTAGTGTCTCATATTTTGGGCTAAGCGAGCTAAGCACTAAGGGGAGAAGAAAAACTAAGGAACTGAGAACTTCACTTCTATGTTTCTTTGGTCTTAAAAATCATTACAAGAGAACACTGTGTTGGCACAAAGGGGTTGAACAAAATACTAAATTAGAGAGTGCCAATATTTAAGACAACTATTTTATGGATCAATGTTCTTTTTTTATTTTCTGATTAGCTGTGACTTTTTTCTTGTAGTAATGAGCTTATCTAGAGTTTAGATAGTTTCATTATTTGTTAAGTAAAGACAACATTTGATAAACATTAATTTAAGAATTTATCAGCCTTTTCTTCCACTTATCTTAAATAAAGGTGCCAGTAATACTGCAAGACACTGCAATTTTGCAGAAGGAAAATAGGATGTTCAGTATTGAAAAGTTCAGGCAGGTCATGGGGTATAATGGTCCATTTGTTGAGTACAATCTGCTATGCATGACTGAGAAGATTTACTTAGATTATTAGTGGAACAGGGGGATGACTGCTTAGGAATTCAGTGTTGTTGCTTAAATGGTTCTTTAACAAGAACAAGACCTACTGACATACCGTAATGACTATTCGGAGATAAATTAAGTGAACCTGTTGAAATTAAGCAGTTAAAATGTGACCTCTTTCCCAGACTGATAATATAAGCCGAATTTTGACAATTATTATTAGCAGCTGATGGGTGTCATGTGATGGAAAGTTCTGCATTAGGGCCTCCACTAAATAGTTAGGGCAGTGGTGGCCTAGTGGTTAGGACCTTGCCCTTGTGAACTGAGGGTCAAACTGAAAGTCCTGGCCCAGGCATCACTGAGGTACCCTTGAGCAAGATACCTTCCCACTACACTGCTCCCAAGGCACTGTTAATAGCTGCCTGCTGCTCCACGTATGCACATGTGATGGGTTAAATGCAGAGGTCACATTTAGTTGTGGTGCTTGAGTGTGTTCACAATGACACATTTTCACTTTCACTTTACATACTATTGAGTAAACTGCCAAAAATTATCCATACTATTAAGCCTGAACAATTTTAATTTCCTCTGCACAAATGTTACTGAATAAATGTAATCCTTTTCCCTCCATAAAAAAAAAAGAAAATGAAAAAAGCATTTGGGACATTGTTAGATTATGTTAGCCATCAAACATGGGTAAGTTAGTGTTATTTTAAGGGAGGTTTCAGGATCATGTCACTATAGGGTGAACACAGGGCTGACTTACAGGAATGACCTGGACAGGAAGCTCTCCAGAGCTGGGTTGGTCGATGGCTCTATACCTACCGCTAGGAAAATCCCTGTCAGTGCTTTGTGCTCTTTTGATTCGCTACAATACAGAGCATTTACTGGGCATCAATGCATATGAAGCATAAATGCACATGATGAAAGACAGTCAGCTATGATCAGCTACAAACATTTTTCAGCTACATAATGTTGGGCAAAGTATGCTTATAGTATTGCAGTAATAACTTAATTAATAATAAATAACAAAGCATTCTTGGTATGCAATGGTATTCATAGAAACACAACAACCTGGTTGTATCACACTAAAACTTTGTGCACAATATTATGATGCATACTATGAAACATAACTATAGTAAGAAGTGCAAATAAAGGGCAGGAAATTTAGAAAGGTGATTAGAAACATTTGCCAAACTAAAGCAGAATAAAGCTAAAGTTATCAAAGGGCAAAGTGCTGAATTTTAAATATAAAAAGCAAAAGCTTTGTCAAAAAGGAAAGACCTACATAGTTTTTCTGGCTGCACGCTCTGTTTCCTCTTTGCTATGCACATCAGCAGCTGTGAGAAGAATGATATGGTTGCCACTGTGGCACAGAGTCTTCAAGCCAATGAACAGCTGGATACGCAGACCACACACCTCCATGGTGAATGGGGGACAGGCCTGGACAGAGAGACACAAATTGACACAAAAGGAGGTTAACCATCAGGATTGGCAGTTAGTGTTGGTGTTAAAACAGTGAGGTGCAGTTTTATATTACTTAATTAATTCAGTTCAAATGCACTGACCTTGATGAGATAATTGCTGTGTACACAGTAAATCAGAAATAATAAAAAACATTTTTGCCATTTTGTCCCTTTACATAAAATAAGTGTGTTATAGTAAATGTAAGTAATTAAATATATAATTACATTGAAATAACATAGCAAAACTAAATTCTAAGAGTTAATATAATAAAATATTTTATTCACAAAAAACGGCCGAACCTTCTGAGACACAATGGACACAAAATTTATTCTCACAATCGACTGTTTACCAGGTGATCCACAGCAAGAAAAATATAGTAAAAAAATAGTAAAGTCAGGACGGCCAAATTGTAATTTCACTTACTTTCATGGTAGTATCAATGTAGGGGTCCTCTGCACGAGCAGCCACAGCACTGCACCTCACTGAAAAGCACTGCAGAGCATTTCTACAAAGAGCAAAAAAAAAACAAGTTATTATTGAAATAATGAGCTTTTTTTAAAAATCTTACCTTTGCAATACTGACATTGCAGAAGACTGCAAAATACAAATTTGCCCTGTAACACATTACAAAACCTTTTACTGTGTGTTGTAAACACCCTAGACAATCTCAGACATTGCTGAGGAGTGTTCTGTAGGCATGGTGAATAAAAGCATTCACCCTATAAACATAACGTCGGTCAAAATAATGCAAGAATATCTCTAATCGTGCTGCATCAAGAATTCACCAACGTGTTTTTAATGTATTTCAAGGCATGTGGGAGTCACAAAATAAAGCTACAACCCCAAATCGAAAAATTTGGGACGGTATGGAAAATGCAAATAAAAAAAGAAAGAAGTGATTTCGACATTTACACTGACTATATTGTATTTCATTGCATACAATATGAACACAAAATATTTCATGTTTTGTCTCGTCAACTTCATTTCATTTACATCCTTTCCGGTCATTCAGACCTGCAACAGTAAAGCATTTACCACTTTGTTATGTTGCCATTCCTTTTCACAACACTTTTGGGGACTGAAGACACCAAGTGATGAAGTGTTTCAGATGTAATTTTGTCCCATTCTTCCTGCAAAAAAGTCTTAATGTGGGCAACAGTATGGGGTATTCATTGTGGCATTTTGCGCTTCAAAATGCACCACACATTCTTTTATGGATACAAGTCGGGACTGCAGGCAGGCCAGTCAAGTACTCGTACCTTCTCTAATCACAATTCTCAGTGTGTGTGCTCAGTGCTCCAGGTGAGTAAAATGCTTTAGTAAATGGGTTTACTAAAGTATATAGAATAATAATAGGTAAGTACATTTTATTTTTTTTTATAAATGTTTTACAGTCCTACACAGCAGTATATTTGCTAACCTCTTAAAAAGATGCTATATGTGGTGAATCTATAGTAATCTATAGTACGTTACAGCATAACATTAGCTGTTTAGTGTTGTTTTCTGTCTGACCAGGACAGGTATCATACCTGGTTATGACATACAGAAACTGGTCACAGAGCACAGCCTGGTGTGCCTTCTCTGGGTATTGGTAGGTGGAGATGAGTTCTACAGTATTCTTCAGGCTGTACATATATCCAGCATTGGGTAGAGAGAAGAAACAGAATATACAAGCAAGCTCACTCCCTTTAGTGTCACTGGCTCCATCCTGATTACCTGAATAGAAACAGAAAGAGAGTGTCAAAATAGCAATGGTGAATGCATCCTTTACATGTTTTTCAGGCTTATCATATTGAAGGCTCCACATACAGAAAGCCTACCAGTGAACATGGGGTGGAGTTGCAGAGAATGTAAGCAAGTCTCCTCCACACTACAGCCCTGGAAGAAATCTGGGGCAAATCTCCTAGAAATGAGAACACAGGACAAAATAAAAAAGAAAACAGAATGGATATAGTGCCATTTCCATAAATACAATGATACTTCAGCAAACATTACAACTATTCTATGTTCTATGACAATGCATACTCATACACTTCAAGTACTGCATAATACCAATCACACACTCTTGGAACTGTAAGAACTGTAACACCTCAGAAGCTCTCGAATACAGTGGCAATGACTGTGCCACCTTTGGAAGCCCTGGCTAAGTCTCTTTTTGATTACACCTGTTACAATTCAGTGTTCTTTATGTACTGACACACATATACTCAAAAAAAGCCTGCTATGGCATAACTGTGACAAAAGCCTCTCTGTGGGCAGTAGTGGTCTAGTGGTTAGGGATTTGCCAATGTGATCTGAGGGTCAAAGGTTCAAGTCTCAGTCCAGGTACCACTAAGGTGCCCTTGAGCAAGGTACCGTCCAGGTACACTGCTCCCCAGTCGCTGTGGATAACTGCCTACTGCTCTACGTGTGGATGGGTTAATTGCAGACGTCTTTTTTTTGGTGCACTTTGTGTAATTGGATGTGTTCACAAGGACAAATAGTCATATTCTCTTCATATTATTTTATCACCCACTCCTACAGAGAACTCAGCATCTTGCCAATGGTATCATACCTATATAAAACATACGCAACTCCCATGTTGTTCCTTGCCTCTGTCTCCATTCCAGTCCACTCTAAAGACACAGAGACTCCACAGTCTTTTGCTCCCTCTCCCAGCAATTCCAAATGCTTTGGGAACACAAAGAAGTCATCTGGCTCATGGGGACTAAGTGGTTCTTTTTTCACATCTAAACATAAGAGCGAGATGGTCATAACTGCATTCACACATCTAACATTTAAAAAAGAAATATATATTATTAATCCTTATTCATTCACAACTTCAGTTTGCACAATTGTATGCACAAATTTGATCAGCCCTGGTAAGATAACATGCTTATTGATTTTATAAATACGTTTACCTATCCTATACAACAAAAAACACTTTATTTTAGTGAATCTTTTAGTGAACAACTTTTTATTTTTTGAGTCAAGCACTTCCCAAAAATATGTCATAAAACATAAAATGTGTCACAACTGATCTGCAAAGGACTGGCAACCTGTCCAAGGTGATTTGCCTTATGAGCGCTAAGCTCCAGTGTCCCCCCAACCCTCGTTAGGATAAGCAGCTCTGAAAACTTTTTTTAATGTTTGTTTTTTCCAATATGCTAAATTAAGGAAATAAACAGTAATTAAACATTAAATGTATAGAAATGAATTCTCTGTAGAGGATATGTCATTATTTTTACTTAGAAAATAAATTTGACTAGAGGCATCCAAATTTCTGCATACAACTGTGTATTACAAACCTAAGTTTTATTATACAGCATAAAATCAATGTCACACTGAATTTAAATAATACCATCTTCAAGTAGGCTTGCTGCAGCCCTAATATCACCAGGCAGCAGTGTATGCTCTTCTGAGGGCAGACATGCCTTCTCCAGCTGCCACAATTTTACCACCAGCACTTCCAGCTCAGTCTGCAAGGCCACATATCCAGCACAGAAGGCCACCTGTGATGGGCTCCAGCCAGGGATGTGGAGGATGAGCACCCTTTCAAAGTCCAGCACAGCCACCTGTTTGCTCAGGGCTTGTGTCTTCAGGCTGAACACTACCAGGCTCTTGGCACACCCGACCAGCAGGTCACCCGTCAGGGCACAGCAGGCCATACACATTGGAGGCTCAAACAGCGGGATCTCTATGATCTCCATTTGCTCCTTTGGAGCTCCGCCAAAAGAGGAGCCACGCAGGAAGTGGCCAAGCAGACGCACCCCAACGCGGGTCTTCTCAACAGCCTGGTAGCGCCAGTTGGTGTAGGCCCTGAGGTACGTGGCATTGTTTTTCTCCTCAATAGTGACTAGGTAGTCTCCTAAAAGTAGGTAGGAAAAAAAATTTAAGCCAAGATCATACACAGTCATGAGAAGAAATCGGAGCCAGACAAGATGGGCATCTTCCATACAAAACGAAGTATGACGTCACCTTATAGCCAGCTGTTTGGGCTTCCCCGCTGATGCTCGGAGAAGACTCCTCCATACTTTTGTGGTTTTGTAAAGACTATGACAACAGCAGTTCACTTTGTACTCACCCATTTGACTGTGCAGAATGCTGTGGACTGTACCCATGGTGGAAAAGCGGCATATAAGAGGACACTGATCTTCTTGCATCTGATACGCCTCGATCTTGCATCCTCCTGCAGACACCACGAAGAGAGCCCCTCCACCGCAGCACACTAACCCAGGCTCTTGTTCGGTCGGAACTATATGCTGAGAAGCGAAGGGGTGGCAGTTGTACACATGAACCATTTCTGCAACATGGACGTTGGCTAGACTTTCAGCAGGTTAGACCTTAGGGATTCTTCTCAAAAAACTTCACCAATGGGTACATCGACGTGTCGACTGGTCCCCAAAGCGCGATCGACATCACATGCTTTGCCGTCTTGTGATAATCAGGCAAACATAATTAGATTAATAGCTTGTCACTTCCGCTTCCAGACTACCTAATTTATTCATTTTAATGATACAAAATAACAAAACGTCAAGAAGCCTTTCGTATGGGCGCTGTCGATAGTATGGAGAGTAAATAAAATATCTCGTCGGATACTTCCGGTAAGGCAATGCGCTCCGGGGCGTAGCCTCCACATAGAAGCGGGGTCGCTCATTGGCTCGTTTTGCGGTCAATAAAGCAATCTGTATTTTGATTCGTTACTCTCTCTCTCTTGCTACATCGAACGGTAGGTTAGAAACTGAACTTCATGGTGCATCACTAAGTATTTGTTCCTCGTGACTTTTTGTGGGCAAAAGTCAAACCAAACTGATTTACATTAAAAAACTGTAAAATAATTGCATCAGTGGGAATAATCACATTTGCAGTAGCATTACTACTTAGTAAACAGTCTTGAATTGTCTTTTTTTAGAACCTCTGTGTTAACAGGACCTAGAAGAGAGGCTTGGGATGACAATCCATTGATTTTTAATCAGAGGCTGTGTCTTCTGCAGTTAGAAGTCACAGGGATGGATGGGGGAGGTGGAGCAAGTACAAAAACGTGTTTTTTTTAATAATGTTAAATTTTGAATTAGACTACAATTATTAATATTAATCCATCTATTCATCTGTCAAAACTGACCCTGTCTCCTGATACGATGACATTCTGACATTTTATAACATCACATTTAACCACGTAATCTACTGAACGTAATCCACTGACACAGAAGTACCCATTGTAGGGTCTTTCATTTGGATTGTAAACTGAAACCCAGTAAGGTAATTAGGATCTAATGAACCCCAGTGAGAAAAAAAAAATAATATAAAAAGCTAACTTGGATATTATATACTGTATTCAGTTTAGGTTCGCTAACAGTCTTTTTAAACTTTGGGGATTTTTATAATTTTTTTCTTTCCACAGTTTGAAATATCCGTTCTCTTTGGGTAGGAAAAATAGTATGTTGAAATTTCACTTAGTATCTTTTGACTTAATTCATTACTTTTTAAAAGATGTTAGGTCAGAATTTTGATGTACTGCTGTCAGAAGCACAGAAAGAATACAAAAAACAGTAGGCACAAATGTTTCCCCCTCTATGTGGGAGAAATTGGCTTTCATAATGAGCTAACAAAACAGATAATGCAGAAATGAGAACTAGGCAAAGTTTTTTTTTAATGTTAAATATAAAGTAATCTTGACATTAATATGCTACAAACTAATGTTAACTAAGTTATTTTCTTCTCACTTCCCTCCTGCATATTTCACTGCATCCTTCTCTAGGGCTTTTTTGTTTTTTTAGTTCTCTGGAGAACATTGTTCATCTTTACAGTAAGTGCAAGTATGAATGGGGAATAATGTGTCTTGAGAAGAGTAAGATCCTGTTAAGATACTATTTGGAAATTGTCTGCTATGTTGGTTAAGCAAGCTAGGCTAATGGAAAATGAGCAAGTACATTTCAGTCTCAAAACTAATGCAGTGGAAGAAATCACAAGTGGTCACTGGCAGTGCGTTTAAAATGCTATGTGTAAACAGCTATGTGGTTCTGTTGTCCCTTGTGTCAATATGCACATTAATGCCTAAGTGACTCATTAAATGAGCAATTATATTCAGTGAGTCTGGGCTGTGTTACTTGAAAAGTGGCCCCTGTAAACACTGTAACATTTACATCTTGACACAAAAAGGAAGTGTAGGAGAGTAGAAGTGAGAGTAGGAGCTTTAAATGTTGTCAGTATGACTGGTAAAGGAAGAGAGCTTGCTGATATGATGGAAACAAGGACGATTGATATCTTGGGAGTGCAAGGAACCAGATGGTAGGGGAGTAAGGCCAGGTGTATCAGAGGAGGGTTCAAATTGTTCTACCATGGTGTGGATGGGAGAAGGAATGGGGTAGGGGTTATTCTAAGGAAGTGTTTTGAAAGTGAAACGAGTGATGATGAATGTTATTAGTGCATATGCTTCACAAGTTGGGTGTAGGATGGTTGAGAAAGATGAATCCTGGAGTGAGTTGGATGAAGTGCTGGGGAGTGTACCCAAAGGACAAGGAGTGGTGATAGTTGCAGACTTTAATGGCATGCTGGTGAAGGGAATAGAGGTGATGAGGAGGTGATGTGTAGGTATGATGTCAAGGAGAGAAATGCCTGATGATCATGTCAGATGTAAGTGGATTTTGTAAAAAGGTTGGAAATGGCTGTGGTGAATACATAAGAGTGGAGGAAGGTACACAGAGGTGAATTACAGCTGCAAGTGGAAGACTCGTCTACAACATCCCTAAATTCTCTCATACCACACCCTTCCTTCGGAACCTGCACTGGCTCCCTGTGGCTGCTCGCATCAGGTTTAAAACATTGACACTTGCTTTCAAAGCCAAGATTGGACCTATACCTCCTTACCTTTTGGCTATAATCAAGCAACACGTCACTTTCTTTCCTCTTTGAGCATGAAGCACTGCTCGTCTTGAGACTCCAATGCTCAAAAGAAGAGGAAGATCTGCATTAAGACTCTTTTCAGTCCTGGCTCCCCAGTAGTGGAATGAACTCTTGACATCAGAACTACTTAGTCCCTTGCTGTCTTCAAATGACGACTCAAAACACTTCTTTAAGGAGCATCTAGGAAATGAACTAGCCCTCTTTTATTGTTGATTGTCTATATATTATTTATTGTTTACTTTGTGTTGTCTTTTGGGTTTACAGGTTTGGGAGGGTTTGTTATGGTGTATAACTTAGCTAATAGTGTCTTAGCAGAAAGTCAGCTGTTGAGTTTAGCTTTATAGATAATAGAACAGATATGGACTACAAAAGCACTGTTGTTCATCACTCTGGATAAGCGCGTCTAAATGCTGTAAATGTAAATCTAATGCAGTATGGTCAGTCTGAAGGAGACCGGAGACTGTAAAGTAGTAATAGGGGAGCGTGTATAAGAATCATGTTTATTGGCCAAGTGTGTGAGCGAACACATACAAGGAATTTGTTTCTGGCCAATGGTGTCTCTCAAGTACAACAGTGTAAAACAGTAGTAAAAAACACAATACAACAAATATAAACGACACAATAAATAATACTCAGAGCAATATAATAAACAATATATGCAGTCTAATTTATAAATACGTAATATGGATTAATATTAATGAATATAAAGATAAATGTTACAATGTATATAAGTATTATTTGAACAAGTGTTTATACTATTGATGTTGGCGAGTGTCGAAGTGTCTTCAAGGAGAGGTCAGAATTACACCAATTATTTAACAGAGAGAGAGAGATGTCTATCTGGAGACAGGGTCCCCAAAGATTTGGGATCCCAAGCAGAGAAAGGCAAAGTAACAGAGATAGAGTGAGCGAGAGAGTGAGCGAGAGAGA
>JBBPDA010000041.1:0-18258 GCA_037974385.1 Arnoldichthys spilopterus
GCTCCACGTGTGCACGTGTGATGGGTTAAATGCAGAGGTTGCATTTCGTTGTGTGTTCACAATGACAAATAGTCACTGTCACATATTGCATATACTTAATGTAGCACAGCTACATATTAATCACTATATTGCCTGCATCAGGTACAAACTGCTATGTATTGGTAAGTGCTTCTCTCACTCTCTCCAGTCGTTCTTCGCTCTCGTCCACAAAGGCTGTATAATAAACTGCATTGTACTACACTAAAAAGTTTTTTAAAATTGTACACAACCATTAGAAACACATTGGATAATGTAATATATGAAGTATGGAAGTACGTGGTTTTGGGACACAAAGACAAAAACACGAAGAAAATGCTAGCTAAGAGCATTTAAGGCTAGGTCGTTCCAGCCCTAATGGACCAAAGAGCAATATATTTCTCTCTAAAATTCTAATATACACCTCAGAGTCAGTGATACTTTCACATACATGCCACTTACTCATGCCGTTCTCTCACAAAGTTTGGCACAAAATTTAGTCATGACACATTTTTGCATTGCAAAGACTGAGCCTTTGGTGGTGAGCCTTTTATACCCAATCATGTTACCTAACCTGGTACCAAATAGCTTAATGTAGAGTCTTCCAGACCAGTGTTACTTGAAGATTTTTTTAATCTTGTATTTTCTCTGTCCTACCCTTTTGAGTGTGTTGCAGCCATCTATCCATCCATTTTCTAAACCGCTTTTTCAGTTTCCGGGTCATGGGGAAGCTGCAGCCAATCCTAGCTGACTGCGGTCCTAAGGCGGGGTACACCCAAGACAGGAGGTGTTGCAGCCATCAAATTTTAAATTTGTGTATATTTACAAAATACAATTAAACTGGTCTTTAAAGATACTGAAACTCTTTGTATTTTGGCAGTTAAATAATACATCATGAGATTTTACATATCACAGATTTTTTGTATTTATTGCATTTTGGAAAATATCAAGCCTTTTGTTAGGGTTTGTATTTGACTGTGGGCTACTATAACGTAATCTGAATCTCTTGAACACACTTTCATCACATCTTATGAACATGGACTCTCCCTGTTCTGACTGCCCTCGAATAACAACATTCATTTTAGTAATCACTCTGACATGTTTTATGCAGCAGCAACTTTTGTGGTTGTAACTCAAATGTGTATAACATGCATCATTACATTTGTTAGTGGTTTAAGGGAATGCTAAACATGCTCTCTGCCATTTTCAAACACACTCTTTCTGGTTGAACATACACACATAAAGGTCAGTTCTAGTATTTCTTGAACTGATAACTACCTATTCTGGATTAATAGCCACTGCCTTAACTTTGTTTTAATTTCATGATAAACAGCTGAAACTCTGATCGTATTTACAAAGATTTCTTTAGCACATACTGAGAACATCAAGTGGTCTTACAAATAACAATTATGGTTGTCCAACTTTAGTTTTATTGGCTGTTTTGGCTACTGGCTTGCCTCTTTTTTTGCAAAATAAAGATAATTATGTTAATATGTTGTCAATTATGTTAAAATATTGTCATCGTAATGATACTTTAAGCTTTCATGTCTTTAACCATGTATGCCTCAGGATCAACTACCTCAGTGCAGTTAAAGAATGCATAGCACTCAGCTCTGTCACATGACCATGCACATCTATGTCCGTCAGTGGCATCAAGGAGAAAGGAGGAAATGAGAAGTTGTGTCCTCAGGGTCTCCACAGCCAAGGAGATGGTACAACTGAAACACAAACATGAATATCTCTGCATTGGTACTACACTGAAGGTGCTATTATAGATGCAATAGCAGTGTGTCATTAAAAGACTCTAAACTATATATAAAAATTTGGGTTGTCAAATGATAGGAATAATCAATCACATTATTCTTTGTAGTTAACAGTGATGTCTTTAAACTGTGTTTCTTTACATTGTTAGACTCATTTCTCTTAACCAAAGTGCTGCACTTAGTCTTTTTTTTTCAAAAGGAGGACACTTGGCCTGTAATAAGCTGATATTGATTAAGATTCCTTTATGTGTTGCAGTACTGAGTTCATCTGGAATAAGCCCAAGGACAAACACTTCTCATCTTACGGGCAGCTTTATCAAAACCATTTGTTATAATGGTTGGGAGATCTTGATCCATATTTCCTTCACATTCTCACATTCCCACATGCAGTGTAATGAGGTACCTTTTGCCAGCTTACCCTTTCCACATGTATCTGCCGCATTGGATTAAACCCATTCAAATTATTTGGAGCGATATATGTTCACATAAGCCATTTGTATTGTAATAACTTTAAGTGACTATTAACTGTGAACTTTTGGGCTTGTATGCATAGACTTGTCCATTTGTCAGTGAAAATGTCCACTTTAAGGACCTTTTTCTTTTTGTTGCAGTTTTGATGCAGTATATTATGTACATCCACTGTTAAGCAAGTCATATAATGTGGACATTAGTCCTTTGCTAGTACAGTCTAGTAGTCAGACTTTATAGTTTAGTCAGTATGGGTAATGTTCATTTTGTTTAACTTGAAAGTCGGAGAAGAGAAAATTGTAAGTACTTGAAGAAGTGTGATGGAGGAATGTCTAGTTTAGTTTTAATTTCCATAGAAGTTATTTATGTACCATCTCTCTATATAGATCTTGTTTTTTTTTTGCTGAACCATAATTTAAAACCATAATCTGATTTTCTGTTTTTTTAATTGGCCCATATTGTGCTGAAACAAGACAGTGTATTATGTTATGTCTAGCTGTATTTACACACTTCATTCTCCAACCAAGTTGATGGGTATCTAAAAAGTAATACATAAATCTTAGCAATTGAGAAGCCCACTAGTACCATTGCAAATTTGGTACCTGAAGTGCTATCTTGTCATGGGGCAAATGCAAACAGATGGTAGGCATTTATTTGGCAAGAGGAAAGTAGTAAAACATTTTTCTCAGAGGTTGTAAAAGATGTTCTGAAACAGATAAAGGATTTTTTGGATGTATAATCATTCTAAGGATGTTAATTCAGACTATTAGTGAAGCAGGTAAAGCTGGCCACAAATCAATGAAGTCAGTAATGGTCTTCATCAGAAGATGAATTTACTATATTACCTTTTTAATAATGATGTGTTTACATCTTTTTATTCTGTTGTAGGTAAAATTATGATCTAGCCTTGAATGAACAATTTGAAGGTCTCCCACCCTGTGCTTGTTGAAGTTCCTGAAGGGTTAGTTTCAAAATATTTGAATGATTAAATATTTGCTTCTTAATGAGATTTTTAAAGTCTTTTCCCTAAAGCCATCTGGGTTGGAATCTCTGAAACACAGGCATGGTCAGATAATACCTGTAATGATTGCGGGTTTGGCAGGCAGCAAATGCAGATGGATCTTTTTAAGTAAACATGTTTATTTAAACACAAAAGTTAAGCACTTACACTAAACAGCAAACACAGACTATGGGAACAGCGAACACAGGCTATAGGATTCTAAGGAGTATACATGCGACTATGACGACAGATTAACTCGACAGAATACAACAGATGACTAAGGAACTTCAAAACATACAGAAGACTTAGGGCTAGGGAACTATGAGATATACTGAGAGACTCAGGAACTACAGGTAAGACATACACAGCATACAAAGACCCACACCGACAGACCGGAGACACAGGGTTTTAAAGAACATGTAAATGACTTCCAGCTGACAGGCTAGATGCGGACCAGCTGGGAGGCGAGGCTACAAGACACAACATGGGAATTACGTCACAATACCATACTATTATAAATATGGTCAGAGAGGTAGAGATAAAAAAAAAATCTATTCTTAATAAGGTAAATAGAGGAAGTAGTATTAGCCTTTGTCACCTTTGGCTTGCTCTTTAGTGCTTGGACCTGGTTTCTGTAAAGCTGCTTTGTGACAACGTCAGTTGTAAAAAGTGCTATAAAAATTAACCTGAAACTTGAGTATTGACATCAGGGTTCATTTCTCTCTGTAAGTCCAACAAGTTGGGGCTGTCATATTACACATACTGATAATAATAGTACTTCTGATAATAGGATCCCATGTAGATAATATATCTACCAGAAGGGGCTTAGATAGTCTTTGGAATAGGACCGTTTGTGAATTAATGTAAAAATACTCCTGGCCTGTCATCTAAAGTACACACATCTTTTATGAATTTGAGAGATATCCTAAGTGTCCAATCCACAGTGTCTGGTTGACTACATGCAAGTCTGTGGACCCTTTTGATGGTCAAGTGAGTCAAGTGAGTACAAAGTGTCTCCATCTCCAGTGTGTCAAGTAGCGAATTTTTCAAAAAGAAACAGACATTGCTTTAGCATTTTCTGATAGATCAGTCTCAGTCTTAAGTTGCAACTACAACTATTATTTTCCAGACCTTGAGCTTCGATTTTAGCTTTTAAGTTGCTTATTGTAGACTGGGTCTTAGTCACTGAACCTTACATTTGAGAAATGTGTTCTTTGGCATTTACTAGTCTCATTAAACACTCTCATAGTTAATTTATATCTAGTGAATTGCAGTGAGTATCAATTCAAATTTGGAAGCAAAGTCTGTTGTTAGTGAGTGAATAGCAGGAGATGCCAGCAGGGTTGTCGCTAAAGCCAGAATCAGAGGCAGATGTGTCTTCCAAAATTTTATTTTTTTCTGCTTGGGTTTTTTGACCTTTGGTGGTGTAATAGTGAATTTAAAAAACAAATTGTCAGGACTATAGCAAGAGCGATATAAAGAAAAATACTTAAATCGTCTAGCAGCAAGATGTGCCTTAAACCTGCTCTCCTCTACACAATAGCCAAAACTCTCTTCTGTATATATTTAAATAAATGTAATATCAACACTGAAAAAATAAATAGACTAAAGTAAAAGTAGACTAAGAAGTAAAAAAAACTTTTTGTCATTAAATAGGCAAAAAAGCAATATTGGATGACCTCATCCCTGGGCATTGTGCTGAAGTGAAATGGCCTCTAATCCAGTCTCCAAGATGAGTGGGATCAAAGCTATCACTCCCCCATGCAACCCACAAATGTCACTACAGCCTCAAAGAGTATGCTCACTGTTGCTCCGTATTATCCCACCCCAGTCAGACTTTTGAAGTGAGGAAACCTCCCCAAACAAACAATGATCCACCGTGCTCTGAGATTGAATGTTTTTTTGCATTTTTTGAGGCTGCAATGGAGTGGTAGTGATGGATAATGCTGTGTTTGTGTTGAGGCCATAGAAGCAGAGAGCACTCACAGTGTCAGGCTGATGGACAGTAATAACTGTAGGTGGGTGGGCTGGATGGCTTAGGGGTCATTGTGAGCTATTTTTGGTCGCATACAGTAGGCCTATATAGGGAACGCATATACAACAGACGTTTAACTTGACATGGTGGTCAAATCTAGCTAGGTAAGTATTGTCTGCAGAAGAGGCATATGATATGACAGGTTTAATCAATACCACTATATTTGCCATGCGAAACTACTGCATATTTTCGAATTTCTGCTAGCACACATCATTGAATAGCTCAGCTAGTTACCTACCTGTTGCATCACCTAAGAGATGTTCAAACTGGGCAACATCACATTGAGTAATGGAGATCAAGTTTATGATCTCTCAATGATAGGGTCAGTGTTTAGACTACTGTGCCATTCAGAAGCCCCATGTTGCTTTTATCATGTCACATTGCTTATGTGTTTATTTCAAAATTTTACATTATAATTATCTTATGGTATTTCCATACTGTGCAGCTCTAATCTATATTTACACAGCAAATTATGTCGGTGGATCTGGTTTGTTTCATCACAATGGTGCTCATGTTAATTATATGAGTATAAGCATTGTAGTGACCTTTTAGAAAGCATGTATGCCAACTTAAAGGTCTTAAAGGTCTTAAATAAATGTGCCATTTTTGTGCAGCTTTATGATATAGCAACTGTTTGTGTGATTTATGCTGCAGTGTGATCCTGGCACTGAATGATTTCTGTAGCCATATGCCAATTTGTAATGGTGTGTGTGTGTGTGTGTGTACTTT
This sequence comes from Arnoldichthys spilopterus, assembly GCA_037974385.1. Lineage (NCBI taxonomy): Eukaryota > Metazoa > Chordata > Actinopteri > Characiformes > Lepidarchidae > Arnoldichthys > Arnoldichthys spilopterus. The sequence goes on from JBBPDA010000041.1 coordinate 6,011, forward strand.
AATGCGCTTTAATCTCTGTAATGCAACAAATGAGAGATAGAAAGAGACAAAATAGACAAAGGGAGAACAGGAAAGGTTTTTTTTCCACTGCTGCTGCTTCTGTCACCACTGATGGTAGGACAGATGAACAATCACTCCTAAACCCAAAAGAAACTGTCTAATCAGTGTGCCTTCCCTACTGTCAGCTGCCTCCTCCATTTTCACCTCCCTTGTAGCCCTTCATGTGTAGACCCTTCTGTATGGTCATAACTACTGTGTCTGTTTGGTGCTCTGAAATACTGAGTGTCATTATGATAAAGGCTAGGTTTTGTAAAAGGGAGCACAAATCTGGAAAGTGTTGTGATTGTAAGCTCACTGTCAGCATCACTGAGTATATTCCCCATGAGTAACAGCACTGGGCTGCTGCGCAGTGAAACTGCATTCCCTGGAATGATGGAGCACCAATGAATACCTTTGGGATGAGCTGGAGGAGCAGTTGTGATTCTGACCTCACTAATTTTTAATAAGTGTGCTCTTATTAACGAATGCATTCAAATCCTCATTTTCAAATCCAACATTTTGTCAGCATTTTGCTAGTTTAAAGCTTATATAAATTATTGGTGTTGCAACATACTAGTACACTATATATATATATAGAGGCTCTCCTAGCCTGTTTGGCATCCTGGACGAACAACCCCTCCCCTCCAGCGCCTTGTTTCAGGCTACATTCATAATACCTCCAAGAGATGACACAGTTACATACCTTTGTCTTTGGCTTGTTTCTCCTCTTCTTCTTTTCTCCTTTTCCTAAAATGGGCACCTGATAACCATTTTGTGTCTATTTGGCACCATATCTATACCCATCCCCTAATGCAAGAGTCAAGACAAGGCAAACTAATAAACTAATTCACTTTGGTGCATACATTCATTTTGTATTATTCCTTCAGAACCCAGAAAAAAAGTGAAACTATGGGCTTGTATTCACAATATTATGAACAACATTTGTTTCATTTGGAGGTAATTAGTGTATGATTTACTTTAGCCAACCAATTGCATTCCTGGCTGCTCCAGCACGCTGGCAGACAAGGTCCAGAGAATCCCCCACCCCCTCCCCCTCCTTCCACAACCTGTGTGTGAGACCTCGCACCTGCACCAAATGGAGGGGGCACCCACTCCCTGCAAATGGGCAAAAGAAAATAGATCAGTTTTCATTGTATTTTATCACTGAGAATTTCCCTTTTGATGTAAATGACAAAGAGTGAAATCCATTATTATATATTGTAATAATTATATTTTAATTTAATAATTAGAGTTGTAAGTTACATGGTCTGTTGGGCATATGGATTTAAGTAAGAGATGCAGCACTGACTGTGCACGTATTATCATTTATGAAAAAAACTACATCAACAAAGATGAAAGTATTCCTACATATAGACTTAGGCAAAAAATATGACCTTCTGTCTGCTCTTTGCAGCTATATCAGACGAATATTTCTGATATATATATTTAATGAGGTTTAGTGTCTATTGGCACACCCAACTCCAAATTCACCACTGAGTAATGGCTAAAAGATCAAGAAAGGAGAGTTTGTTTTTCTACACCTGAGAAACAGGCTGTGAAAAGAGAAATGTGCCTAATTTACCAGTGGCCACATCTTTTAAAAACCAGAAATGCCAGAATTAAAGGGTTCAACTGGATAAAAGTGCAGTAATAAATGTGTACGCTGGGCGTCTGTCAAAGAGGTTTCAAAAGGAATAGATTATAGGACGTCAACCTCTATTGAGTGAGAACTGATTCTGATGTGTGCTGATGGTCTATGAGGTAGTAAAGAGACCTCTAAAGAGAGAGTATAAATGGGGGAAAAAAGGATGGCAAGAGAGCAGACTTAGTGATGTCTTTATCCTTCAGCATTTTGGGTTTAGCTTTGAGTTAAGCTAATGTAAAGACCTTTATGCCCTGACATTGGGCCATTTCCTTTTTTAACCCCCTATTTAAACCCCTGAAATGAGTGATAGTTATTTTTGCTTATTCACCACTAGAGGGCCACCTTCAAAAGAAATCCAGTCAGTCTCCACTGCAAAGTGCTTGGAAAGGAATACAGATGTGATTTAAAATCCGCAAAAAGTCGTTTTCTTTGTGTTTGCTCTGCTGTAATCCTTGCAGTGTGTTTCATGTTGTTCCAGAGTATATGGGTTTCATAGAGTCATACACTGTCACTTTGCCTGTTGTCAGCACTTCACACGATTAGGCCTATATGCAGTACAGCTTAGTGTGCCTGTGAGCAATGGAAAGCAAAAATTGTGGAGAATGTAAAAAAAAAGATATTCATGAAATAAAGAAACAGAAGTGACACGTAGGTAAAAAATTCTTTTAAATGATTGAGACAGTTTTCTTTTTGTGTCAGCGTTTTTTCTTCCCTGTGTAAATCATGATGAAACTGGTAGAAATGCAGCTCACACCAACATATAAAAAACAGAAACTGTCAGTATTTTACAGAATAAGATCTCAAAGTGCATGCCAGTGACACGAAAGATGAGCTAAATATTCAGTTTATGAAAAGTGCGAAACGTTCTGTTTCAGCCATGATGCTCAAGGCCTGGCACTCCCATGTATCTGTGTCGTTAGCTCTGTTTGTTTAGCAGTAGCTGGCGTGTTCAATAATGAATGTGCCCTGAGAGACTGCTCCAGTATTCTGGTGTATAATTGTTCCCGAGTAACTTAAATAATTAGCAGACTCTTGGGGTCAATTCTTTTTAACAGGAGCATGCTGAGACTGAAAATCTCCTTGGCAAGGACATCAAGCCCATGCAGACAGGAGATTTTTTATATATTAATCTGGAGGATTAATCCACTCTTCACTGGAGACTATTAAACCTGACACATGCCCCCTCGTGTTAGCCCCCAGAATCTAATCCGTGGAGGCATGACTCAGTTTTGCTGTGATTTTAATGTCAAATCACATGCTAATGTTGCCTTGCCTTACCATGTAGCATGAACTGATAACAAGTAGATAATACATTTTTACACTAATCTTTCAAATAACCCCTTGACATCCAATCCATTTAAACATTCAGATATGTTTTCATGTTGGTTTTAGTTTATTATTTAGTATTCATGAACTGAAAAGTGGGGCCTAAACTAAAACTCATTTTAAAAGTTTTAAAATGAACATGAAAAAGTTGGAAATGTTCAGTGCAAAATTTATGGTAATAGCTTAGTTTGAAGGTACAATGAGTTTGATTAATCATCTCAACTAACTTAGAGCCTCAATCTTATTGTGGTGAGATCTGGCAGTGAATGAGATCACTGTTTCCATTCAAACAGGCATGGGGCGTAGCACAAAATTCTGGGCCCTATACACAAGCAGTCTTTATGAGCCCCCCTATGCACATATTCAAAGAAAAATTATATTCCAGACTTTTTAAGGGCGCTCCACCTAGTTTGGGCCCGGTTAAGTCAGTCCCACTTTCACCCGACTACACCCTGCACACAGACCTGTACCCTGCAGGCCCTCCTCACATTCAAACAGGGCTGTGGTTCTACAAATCTCTTGATTCATCTATAATTTTAGCTACAGGCTTTGCTTATGTTTTTCAATGAGAGATTATAGCTATAGCAAGATATGGTGCTGAGCTTTAGGAGAATATTGATGCATTGATGACCCCTACAGGATATATTTTCAAGTGTAGTAATGTTATGTTTAAAAAAAATAAATAAATATTTGCCTATGAAGTAATATTTGGGCCAGCCCTACTATCTAGGATAAGTATTAGGAAAATTATGTAAATGCAATAATCTCGTTAACAAGAATACTTTTGGCCAGAATAATTGTGTAGAATAAATCTAATATTGTGAAGTAAAAAGAGAGTTTCACCCACCACACATTACCTGGCTCAGCCGATTTGCAAATGCTTGCCTGTAAAGTAATATTTCTCCCAGTCCTACTGTCTAGGATAAGTATTAGGCAAATTATGTAAATGCAACAGAACTAATATGAGAGTCATGTAGTTATGAGATTGAGGTAAAAAGGCTGGACCAATTTACTAGTTTCTTGAAGTTAAATGGGTTAACAATACAGCATAGCAGCTTCTGAGCTGCTGAAACATTCCTTCAGTTTTTAGTGTTTATAATCTAACCTTAGTTATGTGTTTGTGTCTTTTGCAGCTGTAAATAATGTGTCAAGTGATGGTAACCTAAGCTGTGATGGAAGCAGTAGCAATGGCTCGTGCACAGTTGCTGAGGAGACTGGGAGTCCTTACAAGACGGTGGAGATGGTCTTCATCGCCTTGGTTACTGGATCTCTCAGCTTTGTCACTGTGGTGGGTAACATCTTGGTCATGCTGTCAATCAAAGTCAACCGGCACCTACAGACAGTCAACAATTATTTCCTCTTCAGTCTGGCATGTGCAGACCTTATCATTGGTGTGTTCTCCATGAATTTGTACACCGTTTATATTATAAAGGGCTACTGGCCGCTGGGCCCTGTGGTGTGTGACCTTTGGTTGGCCCTGGACTACGTGGTCAGCAACGCCTCCGTCATGAACCTCCTGATTATCAGCTTCGACCGCTATTTTTGTGTGACCAAACCACTGACTTACCCCACACGACGCACAACCAAGATGGCCGGCCTGATGATTGCATCAGCCTGGATCTTGTCTTTCATCCTGTGGGCTCCTGCAATCCTGTTCTGGCAGTTTATAGTAGGGGAACGCACCGTGGAACCAGGAGAGTGCTACATTCAGTTCCTCTCCAACCCTGCAGTCACATTTGGTACAGCAATTGCTGCCTTCTATCTTCCTGTGGTCATCATGACAGTGCTATATGTTCACATCTCTCTGGCCAGCCGCAGCCGTGTGTCCAAGCAGAAGCCGGAGGCCAAGAAGGAGAAAAAAGGTTTGAAGTCTGCCGGGCTGTTGAAGAGCCACATTCTAAAGCAGAACAACAACAATCAGTCTCCTCCTAAGCCCAGTCTGGAAACCTGCAGCACAGCTGAAAACATGAAGAACGGAAAGCTGGATGAGTCCACGGTCTCCACTAAAGCTGACTCCATCGTGCAGCCAGAGGAGAAGGAGAGCTCTAACGACTCCAGCACAGCCAGCATTGCACCCAAAGACCCCAAAGAGAGAGCCAATAGTGAGGCCACATCCGAAAAAGGCTTAACCCCAGCTCCAGCCCCCGTTTCCAAGCTCAACCCAAGCTCTAAATGGTCTAAGATTAAGATTGTCACGAAGCAGGCAGGAGACGAGTGCATCACTGCCATTGAGATTGTTCCACCAGCGAGTGGCAGCGAGGGCCGCTCCATCCCCATCAACCGACCGCGCACAGTGGCACGAAAATTTGCCAGCATTGCTCGCAGCCAGGTCAAGAGGAAAAGACAGATGGCAGCACGAGAAAAGAAAGTAACCAAGACCATCTTCGCCATCCTTTTGGCCTTCATAATTACGTGGACCCCGTATAACGTGATGGTCCTGATTAGCACATTCTGCCATTCCTGTGTGCCGGACACAGTGTGGGCCATTGGCTACTGGCTCTGCTACGTCAACAGCACCATAAACCCAGCCTGCTATGCGCTCTGCAATGCCACTTTCAAAAAGACCTTCAAGAACCTTCTCATGTGCCAGTATAAGAACATTGGGACAAGGTGAGCTAGAGCAGATCCAGTGAAGGCCCAAAGAAAGAGTGGGCTTTCCCAGACTTTTAGACAGATTCTGGCCCAATGTCTTTGAGTCACTGGAATGTATCATGTACCTTGTGAGGCTTCATAACCTAATGATGCTCAGTGCATTGTGCAGTGCCATTACCAAAACTATAGGATAGTGTAAACAAAAGAAAAACTGAAAGGCTGATCTGACAGTTCTCAGAGTTCATCCATGGCAATAGTGGATCAATCTGCAAGTCTGTTCTGCTGCAGATCAACAGAACTGTATGTGATGCTGTTCTGCTTATATGCACTGCCAAGCAAATCAGCAGATCTAATGATTTGCATTGTTTGAGTGACGGGAGCCAATAAAAGCTCATTATCTTTATTGTTGTGGAAAGATGATTCAAACAAGCGCAATGAGAGAAGGCCAAGTTGTTGTTGTTCTTCTTTTCAAAGTGGTACAGTGACAGAACCATGATTATTATATTACTAGTATTATTTTCCCTGTATTCCACAATAACAAGCATCTCAGTTAATCATAGGGAGCAGTTATAATCCCACTCATCGCACAAAGACTTTGCTACTGAATTGTTTATGTGAACCTTAATAACAGTGGCCAAGCTCAGGGACTGGTGAAACTGGGACTTGGCTGATTCTGTGCTCCATGTTGCCAGAAACGTAAACATTCTCCATAATCAGGATGGAATGTAGAGCATGTGTCCAAATTTTTGAAGTTCCCATGTTCCACTATCCCAAAGTCCATCAATGTTGCAGGTTTTTCACCCGGTCCTGATCGCATTAAAGACAATAGCTGAGTTGCTATCAGCTATTTCCTGGTAGACAACTGTATGGTTTATGATGTTTACATTGAAGGTTACTGATAAAATAAGGCAGTGTCCTTCTAGCACTGCTTTTACCATTAGTGTTCTTAACCTGATGAAGATGAATCAGTCTCCCTAAGAATGGGCAGCTCCAAAGGAGTAAGACAGATAAATGAAAACTGTAACTTGGCCCTTAGTTGTTAACATGTAAATACTATATACAAATGCTGAATATATGCTCATGAAAAGTCCACTTTCCTTCTTGCACTTCATATGTGGATGTTTGTAATTCTCTTGTATTTAATTGGTGATTTACATGTGATTTTACAAACTAAGTATAAAATATATTGCTGTCTGTAAGCAAATGTTCATTTGTAATGAAGTTAGGAGACTTGGGGGAAATGTGATATGCATTGTACATTTGTTAAGATTGTTTATGGCTCCTTATGAGACACAGTGGGCACTTAGTGGTGTCTACAGTGTTGGAAAAATGGGAAAGCAATGTCTTTTTCCTTTAGTTTAAAACCATTTTTGTCAGTTCATGGTGCAATGTAAGTTAATTGTTTTCCTAATATTCATTTCAGCATTGAACCAAAGAATTCGTGGCATACTCGAGAGCTGTAATAAGATACAACTTTAACAGAATTTATAAGTTATTGTCTGTTTGTTAACATTTGTTAACATGTGCATTCTATTGTGTGTATTTCTTATTTCTCTACCTCATACACAAATGGATTCAATGTATCTCCCATCTTTTGGGGACTGAGATTTACCATCAAGATTCATGATAAAATTAGTCTCATGCAGAGCATAAAGAATGTCAAATAAGCTTTCCATTTTTCCAACCTCATGTGGACCTGCATCTGGCCTTTTCTTAATGAGATAATTATAATTACACAGATTCTAAGTTTTGCTATGAAAGGGGTGTCCCCTGATGCATGATATTGTATGTTTAGAAAATATTTACTTATGATAAATTATGCCTGGAAAGCAAACAGGTTCATTAATCATAGCCTTTGCTTTAGTGGTGTGTGCTCCAAAGTAAAAGGTAGGTACGGTGGCCAGTAAGTGATAACTTTGCTGCAGGGTAAACATGGTCCAGTGTCCTTGTTGTGCGTGGTATTCATACTTGGTCATTATGGACTATCAACAGAAATGGCCCCCCAAGTCATTCTGAAATGGTGTACAGATGACTGTATGTGTTTTTTTTTCTAATGCACAAAACCTAATAAAGATCTTGTTCTTACAGAGCAGCTACAGTGATCACATCTTGTATTGTGATACACATGCATTTTTAGGAAGATATGATCATCAGAATTGAATAAAGCCTCAGGGAACATAAACGACAGCTTCCTAATTAGGTTCATGTTGATTTTGTGGGCGTTCAATATGCAGGCCTTGTGAATAACTATCAGATGATCCATAGAAACGCTGTCACAGGCAGCAGAGCTTGTTGTTTATAACACAGGTTATCTGATGTGGAATTCAAAATCATCATTAAGTCTTTATACGTAGAAGTGTTGTTTTAATGTTAGTTTTGCTAAAATTGCATAGCAGGCTGTGAGTTCTGGCCAGAGAGATAACAATCAACCTGCTCATTAAAATATTAAGCTACACCCACATAACTCATAGGCAAGTTTAAGCAACTAATAGTTTCAAAGTTTTGTTTTTTTTTGCAGTATTTTTTCATACTTTGTCCAGCAGTTTTCATGCAAACTTTGCTTAATATATAACACTAAAGTCTGGTATAATACAAGTCATTAAAATATTTTACACTAGATTCCCAGAGAGTTTTAAGTATGAAACCACTACAAAAGAATAACTGACACAAATGGTAATGGTTTATGTTTCCCCCGTAACATTTTTGTATCTTTTGCACAGTTTACAGTATTTGTTTTAGGCTTTCCCCCGTAAACAGGCTGAAATGATTAAATGGTTACATGCAGTTCTTATCTTACACAAACTTTTAAATGTTGGCTAAATTGGAGTGTTTGTGAAAGACAAATATACAAACTGGCAAAACCCAGTTTAGCACATTCCCTGCATGAGGAGTTTCATATGGAAAATTTGCATAACCTTTAAATATATACATGGCTATTTTTTTTTTTTCAAAATTTAGGGTCTTTAAAAGCTCTCCCCATATTTGCGTGGGTTTCCTCTGGGTGCTTTAGTTTCCTCCCACTGTCCAAAGGTTTACAATAGGTTGATTTGATACTCTAAAGTGCCTGTAGGTATGAGCATGTGAGTGAATGGCCTTGGGCCCATAGTCAACTGGGATTGGCTCCAGCTTCCCTGCAACCCGAAATGGAAGACGCTGCTTGAAAAATGGATGGTTATATGTAAAAGCTCTTTAAGTTTACACAGGCGCTCAGCTTCTCTGTAAGCTGTTGAACCCCTGTAATTTAGTAATTGTCAGCATGTAGTCTAGCCTTAGCTTTCACTGCAGTATTTTAATGCACATATTACTGTTAATGGAAAAAAATCCACTGTTGCACTGTTACAAATAAAGCTCCCATAATTTACATTTCAAAATATTTTATTTCAAATTATTTTTCCATCATTCTTACATTTATCCTACAAAAAGAGCAGACTTTAAAAGAGACACTACTCATATAGTCTACTATTCAGATAACTCTACTGCAATATTTTGCAACCTTATTACAAAAGTGGATTTATACGATACAAATTAAAGTACACAGGTTTGTGTGTGTGTGTGTGTGTGTGTGTGTGTGTGTGTATATGTGTAAATCTTTCTTGCTTCAGTTCTGACAGAGAGTGGTAGAGTACAATATCTGTCAGTATTCTACGATGAGCCGGGGGGGTCAGTAACATACTCCTCCAAACATCAGCCTTTCACTTTGTTCTGGAAGAAAAATTTCATGCAGCATGTCAGTTGTATTATAGTGCGACACACTCCTGTGCTCTGAAGAACAAACTACAGGAGCTGTGGCGTTACAAAATGAATAACAAAGCTGCTGTGTTTGACACACATCACATTTTCTGTCTCACAGTAGGCAGCAGAGTGACAGAGAGAGAGAAAAATGAAAAGCTGGGGTTTGGAGAGCTGGTGCTTGTCTGATGGTGAAGGGTGGCTCTCTGTGCCTTTGTTGGATGCCTCCTTCATTCTAATTTCCTTTTCCCTTTCCTTTTTTCCCTGGAGACAGAGCAGAACAGGATACATTTGATTTAATGGTGTAATTATATATACATTTTTGTACATATTTGTGTATGTATAAGTGTGTATATATATTTGGGTATTAAATTATTGGGTAATAAATGTAACAAAATACATTTAAACTGATCAGTAAAAACACTGGAAATGTTTTTGAATTGTTGAATTGACAAATCATACATTCTTGTTTTTATTGCATTTTATGAAAAATCCCAACCTTTCTGTAAATGGAGTTGGTAAATACAATAGTAATGGTAAATAGCATCTTTATTTCTCTAAGTATCAAATCAAATATAGCACCAATGTTTCTGGTATATACAAATACAGTAAAAACATAATAAAAAAGAATGGTCTTGGAAGTGGTTTATAATGTGTTTTAGAAAAACTACATTTTCCCTTATTTTTATATATTTTTTCAATCCCAAGACCAAATGTTGAACAGCTCATTTTTGAATGTGTTTTTTTTTTATATTTCTCCCAAAATGATCCCAAATCAGTGAGCTGGAGAAAAATTGGCTTAGTGTATCCAGGGCTCTGTCTCATCTTTGATTCAGCATCCTACTCAAACACCCACACCGAAGGCCTTGTGATCCCACAAAGCACAAAAGCTTACATTACTCATGCATAAAAATCTCCAGCACAGTCCAAACTAACACACACAGACCAATAAAAGACATGTGGTTCTTGTGTGCCTTTTGGAGAGGGCTTTTTGTTCACTAAGATCTTTGTTTTGCTTCCATTTACAATTTTTTGAGCATTCTGTAAACATCTCAAAAGAGGCTAAAATGGCATGCCTAAATAGTTGCTTTGCTATCTGCAGAGTAACTCCATTTCACTTGCCAAATTTACTTATAAATATGTCTATCATCAGATATTGGCAATTATCTGCCAAGTAAAAAACTGATTATGCCATGGCCTAGCCAATATATTGTTTGCCAATATTAAGGCTACACAGATTTATCATTAGGGTCCAAAATTAACATCTGCCAAGTGTGGGTAGATTTTTCATTTGGCAAGTAAATCTCAGAAGACTATCTGCAACACTGGCAGGTAAATGTTTGTACCATAGTAGTCATGTTATAATACACTATAATTAGAGTCTATATTTTGATCTATAAGCATTCATGTTTTAAGTATGCAACAGACCACAACATCTTGGCCGGTCAGCAAAAAAGACCCTGTTTATCAGTATTATCAATATCTATAAGGGGCTTGTTTTATACTGTATTGAACAGTGTTGTAATGTGAGTTTGTAAAAAAGGAATTGTGCTTTCTTAGAATTTATACAGGTGATTAAGACTCATTCAAACTAAGAGTGAAAACCGATTCCTTGAGTACTAGCTATGATGACTTAATCATTTTTCTTGTAAGTGCTTTTCTTTTAAAGTGCTTTTTTTTGTAAAAAAGCACACATACAAACTGTGTACACCTCATTCTACAAAAAACAGACTACAAAATAGTCACTATTGAACTATGTTACTTACTGTCATTTCTAGCTATGGTCCTCCATATATATATTTTTTTAACCTCAGCATGTTTAGTCAGAGTGTTTCTTGTCCCATAAGGTTTTGTGCTCTGTTATGAGCAAAATGAGCTGTTCAGCCATTGTGTTTTTAAACTACAGCCATGAAAACAGAGCTCTAATTGATACCATTTTTTAATTCTGTAAATCTGTTTGTGAGCATAAATGTGTTTTTTTCAAACCAGATGTTTTTTTCATCCATAAAAAAATCTGTGTTAAAAGGCTTTAAAAGCTGACAACAACTACATGTTCAGTGCTCTGGGTTCAAATAACAAATGCATCATTCAAACATAACCGTAAGCTAGAGTATAACAGGCAAAAACAGCAAACTGATGAAAAATAAGAAATATGGGATAATTATCAAAAACCAGGAACACTGCCATGAACACCAGGAAGCTCTGAGCCTCCATCTCTCTGACAATACAGTATTTACAATATTTAGACTTTTGAGTTTCTGCTGTTTGAGTTTCTAAATGTCCATATGTTCAGAATATTCAAATGATTAAAAGCTGACTTTTATATGTGGCAAAGATTTCATACTGGGAATTACTAATATTCCTTATTCTGTATTACCCAACACTTTTAACGCTGCATACTGAAAAGCAAAAGAATGTTGCTTTTTACCTTTGGGCTTGGTTTTGCTCTTGGTGGAGCAGGGTTTAGATGCTGTGACTATGGGCTGGCAGTCAACATCATAGAGAGCCTTCATCAGTGTACCAGAGCGAGTCTTAGCACCCGTAGCAGTGTCACATTCGCCCCAGTTACTAAACCTATACTTGCAGTCGGCTGCACACAAAACAAACAAAGACAATGCAGATTTACACTTACAAGATTAGCAAAGTAAAATTTGCTCCTAAAACAAAAGAAAGAGGACAACAAGACTGCAGACATTAATTCCCAAGAAACTAGAAATCATTTTGCAGTGTTAATAACTTTAACAACTTTACTTTTGCAGCGTCATACTGAGAGCCAATCACTGTAAGCTTCAAAATGCCAAAGGAATTTGCTAAAAACTAATATTCTCATTCAGTGGTTTTTGTGTTGTGGCTCTTTAACAAAAATGCTATATGGTAGGTTAATAGAACAAAATTATTTATACTTCCAAAATCATAC
>JBBPDA010000041.1:18358-36093 GCA_037974385.1 Arnoldichthys spilopterus
TATATATATAGCAGTACAATGTTCCAGGTAGAAAACAAGCATTTTTTAATTCAGCCATTATTTTGTTTAAAAAAAAATAGGATTTAAATTTTTATTCAAATGTTGTGTGGGATTTGAAAAGGGCAGTAGATGAAAGAAAATCCTCAACCATCCTGAGCTCAGATGAAGGAATTTTGAAAGGAAAAGTGGTAAAAAATATTTCTACACCGATGTTAGAGACTGGTAGACAACTATGAGATTAATATGAACCAGAGAGTACAGAAGTAAACACATTAATGGCCAAAATACTTAAGAAAATTTTTTTCAATGATCCGATTGTAAAGGAATAATGTAACTTATTTCTATAGGTCCTATAGGTAAAATATCCTGACCTAGCCAAAATTAATGCCTCACTGTTGGAATTCACTGCACATTGCATCATCTTAGGCTGGGTCTCGAACTACATACTAAGACTAAATTGTGTGTGAAAAATAGTAAAGAGCAATTAGAAATGTTGATATCACAGTTCACTGTCCAAAAATGGAGCACAGCATTTTAATGAATATCAGGCTGAAAGAAGAATAGGCATAATGATTGCCATTTAGTATCATAAAACTGCCAGAAACCTAATAAAAGAATTACAATATATTTCCTTACAGTTTTAGAAAGCATTATATTCGGTATCTGATATGACGTTGTCTATTCACCATTGTTTGTGCAGTCCAGTCATTCAGTTTACTACTGGTCGCTAAAACATTATATAAATAGAAGTCCCTTTATCTTGTCTTTTCTTTAGAAACCTGATAAAATGCTCTTCCCTTTTACTTGTCCTGTTCTTTTTTTTTTACATTCCAGTGCATAACTTTTCTTTTTTGCCCTGCAATACTTTACTTTCCTGTGAAAGTGGTGGTGTTTTATTATACTGCTTTGAGTGACATCAACTATCAGAGCTCTACAGCATATACAGAGGTAAACAGAGTTAAACAAAATATATAGAAGTATTTTAAAGAAGTAGAGTAAACTAGCAACCTAGCATCTCTTACCACCAAATGGCTTCTTCCAGTTGCAGGGCACTTTGCACTTCAACTTCTTGGTCTGATCTTTGCAGGTGCCTTCCCTTATGCCAGCACCACAGTCTCCATTATTGGGTACACAACCACCAAAGCGCCATTCTGTACAGTCAGAGGCTCCTTTTGGGCCTTTACCTTTGTCTAGCAGAGCACATGTTAGCCAAGTTATTCATATATATTTAAGCTTTTTTTTTTTTCAAAGACAGTGCAGTAGTGCCTTTTGATAAAGCACTTCATGTTTATTTCATATCGAAACTGTCCTGGTCATAAACAACAATTGCACCCTTTACTTACAATCAAGCTCAAGGCTCCATTGTATTTACCTGACTCTCAGACTTTACAGGAGTGAGACTGAGAAACCTAAGTGCATGCTCTAAAAATAAAGGTTCTCAGTTCAGTGCAACAGATATTCAACTGGCCCTCTTATTTTAGATTTTTTAATTGTGTATCAACAGCAAATGTTCCACATGTGTTTCTGTGGTAAGTAAGTTGCTATTCATGTGACTGTATGAAGATACATCATTTTTGTCAAAGTTATGCAGGCCAATCATGAATCATCACATCAAAGGTATAACAGTGTGATTTGCACCGCAGGCATATCACAGTCCCAATATGCTGTAACAGATGTCAGACTCCAGTCCTGGTTATATTTCATTTAATTTAGCTGATTGAACTTAATAATTAATTAGAAAGAATATGAATTCATAATTCAGTGTTATAAAGGGGGAAATGCTAATCTCTGCAGGACTTTTAGGATGTCGGTCTAACACCCCAGGACTGGAAAATAGTCAAAATGTGGACTGCTTGGCAGCTGGTAGGGAATGCAAGAAGAACCTCTGATCTAATGTGCAATAGAGGTGACTCTCTTATTTAGAGGTTTGTCTGGAGTTGTAAAAAGACTTTATGTTTTATTTGATGATTTCATTCTAAAGTTACGGTGACCAACTGCATTTAATTTATTATAATCATTAGAATTATGAAATGTGAAATCACCTTTCTTGTTTTTTCCAGCTTCTGTAGTGGCAATCATTAAGGCCACTAGCAGCAGAAAGAGGGTGGAAAGCAAGCCACGCATCCTGGAAAAAAAACAAAAAATAAAACACACACAAACACACACACAAAACCCCCTTTTAAAAAATGTATTTCACTGATTTTACAATTCACATTTTTACATTTATAAGCTCAGAGAGTAATAAAGATTAGATTAAACCTGTCTCAAAGCCTGATCATGTTCTTCACACATTACAGACTTATTCCACTTAAAAGAATAGCTTGGATTTAAATTTGTGCCCATCATTCTTCAAGATGAATCCTCTATCCTCTATACACAGTTGTGATTTTGGTGGCTTATCCTTGCCTCCTGCAGCTAGTGGCATGAATCTGGCCAGGTGTTTGCAAGAAGTGCCAACCAAGCTGTGCGACAGTACAAAGCCATTAGAAAAGTATGCTGTGCTGCTCCTCTAAACATACCCTTTGCAGCTAGCTAGAGTATATTTTTGTCTACATTTTTCTTCTAAAAATTGCAGTATATTTATAAGCCTAAACTTTCACAATATGATATTCCGCCCAATACTGTTCAGCCACACTCCAGAAATGCTGCAGTTAACTCACTGGGAGGCATCTCGTTATAAGTTAAGTGTCCCTGCAGAAACATTATGATGAAGGAATGGATGCCATTAGTGCTGGAAAGACAATGAGCACAACACTGCATTCAACAGATAATATTCCACACAATTGAGGGATCCTTAATGTGAGGCCACAGTGGTCGGTTGTTTATTTCACACAATGTAATTCCAGCAGTGGCTGGTTATGTCCAGAAAGTGAGAAAGAGAAAACTCTTTTTTTACACACACAGATAATGGAGCTGAACCATGTAACTTCTCTAAAATCTTTAATACTGTCAATTGTCTCTGTGCTAATGGCTTTTCCTTTAATTTACTAAGTCAATATGTTTACATAGCCTGCAAATGGACTGCCTCTCATGTTTAGTCTACTTTTACGCTTTGTATGCTGAACTCTATACTGCAGTTTGTGGTCTTTATGATTAAAGCAGCTCTATACATTGGTGCTTTGTGAAGCCTTTAGATTTTTCTAGTTTGTCTGCATAAAAAAGGCCTAAAGAAAACTCCATTAAACAAATGAGGCAAAAAAAAAAAAAATTATTTCAAGGTCTTTTCAATCAATGAGATGACAATTATGCAAGAGTATGCACCCTGGAATCAAAAAGGACTGTATTAAAATTTTACTTTGAAAATACATGTTCATTAAGGTGCATCATGGCTTGAAAAAAGATGTATGAGGCCTGAAAAGGTTACAAAACTATCTTTAAAGAGTTTGTATTGTTCCAATCCACAGTCAGACATACTACCTACAAACAAAGGAAATTCCAGACTCAGGAGTGTTTGACTAGTAAGGATCACTACAAAAGCAATGCATGTAATAGTTTGTGACTTTACAAAGGATATAACTTCTAGGCAACTAAAAGCTTCTTTCACATTGGCTAAAGCTAATGTTCATGAGTCCACCATAAAAAAATAGTGTACAATACAATACAATACAATACAATAGTGTGGGTAGCAGTGCTGCAAGAAGAAAGCCACTGCTTTCCAAAAAGAAACATTTCTGCCCATCTACAGTGATCAAGTGAACAAGACAAAAGGCGATTGAAAAAATGATTGGTAATAGATAATAACAAAACAGAACTGTTTGGTTTAAGTGTGACTGATTACATTTTGAGAAAGAAAAGCATGGCATTCCAGCATAAGAACCTTATCTCAATTGTGAAACATGTTGGCGAAAGTAGCAGGGTTTCTTTTTTTTCATCACAAGGACATCTTGTCCAAATGATGGAACAATAAATAATGAATTATACCAGTAGAAAATGGAAAAGAAAGTGGGCCACATATTAAGACAATGACCCTAAGTGTGACAACGTCAGTTGTAAAAACCGCTATACAAATAAACTTGACTTGACTTGACTAAGCACACAAGTCTTCTTAACTAAGAATAGTTAAAGAAGAATTAAGTTAATGATTTGTAATGGCCACATCAAAGTCCTATTAAACTAATAGAAATGTTGTGAATGGCCTGAAACTAGCAAATCCTGAGAGAAAACCCACCACTGAAGCTGTTTTGTGCAGAGAAATTATATCAAATTTGTCTAAGCCAGGGAGCAGGACTAAGGTGTCACACTAGAAACTGAAAAAAAAAGGTTCACTTGAATTTTCCACACCTAGATACATAATATTGGATAATTTTTCTCAATAAATAAATGGCAAAATATAATATTTTTGTTGCATTTGTTCTCTATAATCTGCTTTTACAACTTTTACAAATCAGATGATGTTTTACATCATATTTATGCAAAAATACGAAAGTAATCACAAACACATTAACCATTATATATTGTCTTTGTGTGATATATTCATCACTAGGGAATTATGCTCACTACAACCCTAAAAGTGGGCGAGATTATTCTTGCTCAATCAATAAACCATTTGACTTTAGGCCCAAATGTGCCAAGTGTATTTTTCAATGCTGTCATGACATTGGAAATATTGATTAATGGAGGCATAATGTTACTAAGAACATGGACTACTGTAGTGTTTTTTTTCCCTATGTATAAAATTTTTCACCTTGAGCATTGGTTAAGGGTGCTACTTCAACAAGAACGATTTTCTTTTTTTTCTCCACTATCCTGAAAACAGTAAGACAGAGAAGGCTTATTGATGCACTGAAGCATAACATTAGGTTTAAAGAGGTCTTGCAAGCTTGTTCTTTATTGAGGACATAAATGAAAAAAAACCATTCCTTTAGCAGATTCCTTTAGGCCTTGTGTTAGCAATGCAAAATCCACTGACATTCTGATGCTGAGTACATAATGTACATTAAATCTGAATGATGATGCATTTTCTTTCCATACCATGATGTATTTTGTGAAATATGCCATTTGAATGGATCTATGAGGTAGCACTTTTTTTGATGATAGGTGGGGGGTTGTCAGAGGAGGAGGTGACATGTATTATTTTTCCCTGCCAGCTGGTACATTTTAGACATTGGCAACACTTAGTACTTTTTAAGAAATACAATTTGTTTCTCAAATTTGACTGATCTCATTAATCATGCAATATGAACTAATAGGTCAAAAAAGTTTCATTTTAAGTTTTTAATAGCAACTAACGTACTACAAGCAATATATTTATTATACTTTTTCTTGAATGTTCATTTGTGGGTGAGTTATATCTCTAACTGGAAAAACAAAAATCCCTATAATTATTATTGTGCATATATATATCAAAGATGCTACACACAATTCACTGCGGGACTTATCAATGCATGATCTCATGTTTCTGATCTTTGCCACATCTGAAAGACTGACTAAACTGAACCTCCTGCTTTAATATTAGACACTTCTTAATTTTTCACAGAAACATTTCAATCTCAATTTTGAAACAGCATTGTTGATTTCCTTTGCATGTACTTATTAGAGAGAGAAAAAACAAGACAAAAAATCCAAGCATCATTTAACTCAAATATGTAGATGCTGGATCATACACGGTACAGGGTAACTCAGATAAGCATTGTGTAAACCTTTGTGGCACTGCAAACACTGCCCCATATTAGTTACAGAAGCATGATTCTTTGTGTGCTGGGGAGGCTGTTTGGTAAAGGTTTTTATGCATATGTGTGGTATTAATGCCAAGTTTGATCAATGTGGCATTCTTAAGGAGAAGGCATTTTTCTAAGAATACACTTACTGTGTTTCAATCAAATTAAAAGCACACCCATATAGAGCTGTTGTTTAAAACTGTGTGGTTCTGTCAGTGTGCACGCTCTTTTGCGCTGGCTATCATCTCCATGGAAATGACCAGAATGTGCAATGGGAGATAGTTGGAGTGTTTTGTTAGAGCAGAAAAGACTCACCACAGGACACCAGTGCTCCGGAAGAGGACAAGAGAGCAATACACACACACATACACACACACACACACACACACACAAAATAATATACTGCAATTAAAAACCTAAATCAGTGTTAACCCCTTAGGCCTAGTCCTCATGGGCGTCCAACTCTTGTATAAGTGAATGCGCTTTGAGCGACAGCGCTGCTTGATTTACTTCAATATGACGTCACATTCACGTTCGTTTACTTCTGTTTTACGCCATTGGATCATTTCCCTGACGTTTGTGGCGTCAGGTGAGCGCAGATCAAACGGCAATGTTTTTCTGCACATTGAAGGGAATCAGACCGTCCACACTGGCTTTCGGGACTTGCGTAGGGTCCGTTGTGTGTGTCAGAAAATCACATGGGACTTTTTCTTGGCGTCAATTTCTGCCAAAATTCGGATAAGCACAAGGAAAACGTCTTCATTGCAGTTACATGGCGTTAGTTTAGTGCTCTGGAGGACTACAGCCTTCACATGATTCTTCAGTCCATATTTCACTAATACAGTGCAGGATAAAGCTCAAACCCCACAGATTTAAAAACACTGATTACTGCCCCTCAGGTGAACACACATAATTACAGTCTGAGCTGCAGGTCGGCGTTCAACAGAGGCTAACGAACGCGAATGTAGCTTCATATTCAAGTCAATCAACCGCCATTACAAACCGCAGCCAAAACGCCTATGTCGCTCAGAGCGCGTTCATTTATACAAGATTTAAACTCCCGTGTGGACTTGGCCTAACATGCCACAAGCCTAGGTCACCGCTGCTGCCTTCACGTTAAAAACGGCCTTAAAATTCAACAAATGCAAAACTCCAGTCTGAAATGGCCAAAATCCCAACAAACTACCAATTTTACGTTAACAGTTGGCCTCATTAATATTCGCCACTTTAATTTAAAGCTAGTTTGCGTTGCCCATTTCACTCCTGACTGATTCTCAAATCTCTGACAATACCAAGAAGGCTGCACACACAGTTTGACAATGATAAGAGGGGGCAGGTCCAACTCTAAGGTGCTAGCTATGCTGTTTTATACACTTTTTTTTAACAGTCGATTCTATGCCGTCTTAAATTGATTTTTGATTGATGTTTGATGAGCTAACAACTTTAGCTAACTAGTTCGGTTAGTTAGGCCACTATTATTTTAGGCTGTAAGTATTTATAATTGACAGTCATAAGTAAATCATAAGTGTATTACATTTAACAAAACCAATGAAAACGTTTAAGTTCCTTTCCATTTTTCTGCAGCAAACAAGTTTTAGGGTGAAAGACACCAGCGTTACTGCATGCTGATTGGATGGTGAGCTGATAACTGGTGATTACTGACTGAGCAAAGTGGCTTGCACCTCTTGGCTTTATGAGTGTACATAATACGCTATAAAACTTTAATTAGAGTTAAAATGTGCTTGAAATGACAGCACTGTTTAAATATCTTATGCTGTTCTGTATTTACTGTATATCAATACGTTTGCCTGAAATAAAACAATTATTAATACACAAATTATGATTTTTGCACAAAAGATCCTTCTGAACCCATTTATTTTGGACTGTAAACAGTTCCCATTGTGATGCAGTTAAAGCCTATATGAGATACTACACTTTAGTTCCTCACTCTCATGAGTAACTGTTGGCATATTAGTTTCATAGTAGTTAATAAATAACTGGAATATATGAAAATAAATAATAAATAGACCCCTCCTGTCAAAACTGAGTCCTTAACCTTGTTAATATGTGCGTAGGGTGTTTTAGTGTTACAAGCCATTTAATGTGTGAAATAAGCAGTCAATGTCATTAATAAGAAATTTCTTCTTTGGATCGGATATGCACCAATGACAGTGTCAGAATGTGATTGTCAAATTGACTGAAACTTTGGATGAGGGCTCAAACATGTATGACTGAATTATGCTACTCCAATAGCCTTGTAAGCATACAATACAACACAGTGGAAAGTAATAGCAATAGCTGGCTGCAAGCAGGTGGAGACAGAGGCAGGCCCAATTAACATATTAACAGATAAAAACATATACTAAATGAGGAAAAAGGTATACAGTTACATTTAAGTTAACTTATGGCCATAAAGAGAATTCATTTTGTTCATGAGAATACTTCAGAATGTGTAACTCTGAAATTAGTTTTAGGGGTCTAAAAAATGCCTGGAGGAGCATGAAACCTTAAGCAGCTGGGGAAAAACTGAATGACACGACAATGTCATCTCCTACCCTCTATCCCTCTCTGTTTAAACCAATCCCAGTTAACGTTGTCCTCTAACTCACTTCCACTCGCTCACAATGGACTTTCCTTGCTGTTGGGCACGGACAACCCTAAAGGTCACTGGCTGTGGAAGGCTGGCTGCTGTTATGTGAGCAAGCATCAGCCAGCAGGATGCTATGTGTCTCTTTCTCTCTCGCTGGCTTTTAAATTCCTAAATGCACAGTCCCTCACCCGCAGAAAGCTCCTGCTTTTTCACATGAGCCTCTCATCCCTTTGGCGCCCAAAACCTTTATGGCTTGACCTAACTAGCAGCAATAAAACCTCTCCCTCTCAGCTCAGACAAATGCTCAGCCCTCCTTTAGAGCAGTCCATAAATATATTCTATTGACCCACTAAATCCAGCTCTTCCCTCTGAAACACTAATTAAGTGTCAGTTGCTTGCTGGAGCATGACTAAAGCCCCCCAACCACCCCACCCCTTCTCGGGCCCAAAAATTTCATTGCCCCCCACAACTGCTCCTTTCTAAGCCTGGAAATTCCTCCTCTTCTCTCTTACTCACCATCTCATTCACTTCTTTTTTTTTCAAAATCTCTTCCACTGACCCCAGCACACACACACCCACACACATACCCACTAACTCATTCTATGTTGTTGTGAAGAAATGCAAGACACAGTTTTTCCAATAAAGAATAAACTCCGATTTCTCACCCAGAGGGAACAAAAAATGTGTGTACAAGTGTGGGCATTTGTCTCCTGGCTGCACTCTGTATGTGAAGCTCAACAAGGCAGTTTTGACCCACTAAGTCCCACACATACACACAGGCACATATGCACAAGCACACACACTCACTTACACGCTCCAGGGTAGCTATTATCACACAGAGGAATGCGGAATGGCTAGACACACACACACACACACACACGCATTTCCCTCCTCACATATCCCATTTTCTTGATTTTTTTTCACTCCATTTCAGGCCCCAAAAAGTTTTGCGTGTGTGTGTGTAGCACTTGCTGTATGACCAGCTGGAATTAAAACTCATTTACATAGCAGAGGATATAACAAAAAGCTGTGACCCAGTTCACTGGTTCTGGGGCATATGCCACAGTTTGCACGCTCGTCAGGGTGGCTTTAGCTCTAAAGGGTCGTAAAAACCCATCTTATTGCCAATAGATCTTAGATTCCATTACAAGTGTTCTGTCAGGACACAAGGCTACGCTTAAGTCAAAATGCTTTCATGAATTAGTGGCAAGATCCAAATCCACTTGTGAGAGTAGAATGGGTTAAACTGAGGTTTGGTCAAACAAAAAGCAGAAGATTAGTACATTTTACAGCTGCCATAACTTTTACTTACGGCAGGATTGCAAAAATAAATTAACATTATTTTCCAAATATTAGATGACAAAGATTAGTCTTGGTGTGCTTTTTTGTTTTTTTGTAATCTGTACTGGTAGAACACAACCATTAAAAGCCCAGGCTTATTAGTCCCTGAGGTTTATTATTCAGTAACTACAAGTTGCAATGTGTAATAAAAGCTTGGATCCCATGAGCAGCTCCTGGGCACCAGTATATCAGTATGGATGAGACACTGTCCAGCTGAACATGTTTAACTGGAGAGAGCTATGCATACACACAAAGAGGAGAAGACAGACATACAAGATGAGAGACAGGTCTGGGCAATGAGAGACAGGCAGTAAACCAGCTGTTGCAGCAATCTTATCACTACATCTAGTCAAAACATTGCCTGTGATTAACAGCCATAAATCCTCAGTGTTTATTCTGACTATGCACGCAAACACGACAGCAGACCTTACGTGCGCATAGTGAAGACTAAACATGTTCTTCACTGATAGAAAAGTCATTAGATTCAAACGTGTACATACAAATGATATATATATATATATAAAATCAACACAGTTATGGCCAAATGTATAATAATAAATGTGTTGTTGCGAGATATTTTATTCATGTGGAAATGACACATTTGAATCGAGTACACGTAATGGTTTGATTTTCTTTCACGGTTTTCTTTCACGCGGTTTAATAAAAGATATGATTCAACAAGCTCTCTTTCTCCTTCACACAGACACACAGACAACGGTTTCCACATGAAGCTGCAGTCCTCTCTGAAATGCCAAAAACAACTGAAATGCTGACCTATACACACATATACTCAAGGGAAAACAATGATCCCTCTCTCACTATGCAGCTCACCTCCTTCTTGAGAGAAACAAGCTTAAGTGCTTTAGGTTCATTAGAGCAGAATCACTGTTACTTCACAACTAAAGCATCTATGCCCTATAGGTTCAGAACTCTGTGTAAGCAAACAAGTATCACCAGTCCCAAGTTAAACTACTTACTATGCTCTGTAACACAGATTTCACATTTTTTCTTTATAAAAAAAGTGTTACAAAAGAACCCTTGAAAGAGAGCAGTATGATGGTGTAAACATGTTATAGCTTAGGTATGGTTTACTCATCTAGAACAGTGCATTTGTTCTGGTGCTTTCAACAAGTCACTACCATATTTTTTTTCAACAAGCTACTTCTTGTGTAAACGCACCTAATCTTATGTCATTCACATAGAGGGATACAGTAGTATAGTGGAATGACGTCATCCAACATCAGTACCTGTGCTCACTAATGCTCATGGCTGAATCAAATCCTTACAGCAATGTTCCAACATTCAGTGTTAAGTCTTCCCAGCAGAATAAAAGCTGCTACTGCAACAAAGGGGGACCTAATCTTTCTAAGACCCTTGATTTTAGAAAAAACACTGGATGTGCAGGTGTCTAAAAAAATGTGTCCACACAGTGCAGCAGAAACAGTGCAGGAACATATCTACACATAGAAGGAGAAGGAGAGCCCCTTAACACACACACACACACATTTGATGTTATTGCTTACTTTTATTCTTATGCATATTTTTATCTCTGTGAAGCACACTGAATAACGTCCGTCTATGATAATGTGCTTTTTTAAATAAACTTGTCTTGCCACACACACACAAGTGAATTTAACTAAAGAGTCCTACACGTTTATGTCTGTCTTGCCCGGTGTACAATGAATTGTAATCCTCCCAAAGAAAGCACACCTTCTGCACGTCTCCAGTTCTGCTCCAATGTGAGAACGAGCCCTGATCAACATTGATCAAAAGACAGAGGGAGAAAACAGACAAGGGAAATGGGGCTGCACAAACACTGCTCAGGTGAAAAGGTCTGAGAGCGAAGAATAGAGGATATAAAAGAAGGACAGGGTTTCTCTCTCTCCATCTCTGAGCCATCACCATTTGACTCAACTTGCCTTAATCAGTCCTTTCAAGTCAAGAGGGGGTGAATGCAGCCAAGTGCATTAATCACACAAAACCCTTTTCTCCACACACTCTTTGACACACACACACACAAACACACACACACACATACACATACACACACACTGTGGATTTTTGTTTGGGAAGGAGTCGCTGCTTTATAGTTGAATTCGTTCCTCACAATGACTGCTATTTCAGATACACTTTTAGAGAAACAAAGGGAAGATGTGACCTTAAGCTCCCCACACACCAGATGCTTTAGAAACAGTGTGAATGAATACTCTTACAAACCACTAACTCGTGCAATTTTAAGTGGATGCAAATCTCTGATGATCCACAGAATCAAACAGATTAGCACACTGATGTGAAAAAGTTTTCCATCCCTACAGATCAGACATGCTTTGTCTTTACTAAAACTATTATGGATGTCTCGTTCCCTTCACAGGTTTTTTTTGTTGTTTTATTTATTTACTTATTTATTTACGATCAGGCCACAATATCAGAAATTTCATTCCAACTGACTTGTTCTCATCACTCATCAGTTCTCCCCAAAACAGTCTTTACAACGACAGAAAGTTTTCACCAAGTGAACAGAATGACAAGCGCATGTAAATGTGTTCATTAGTTGCAGCATATCGGCTGTTTTAAAAAGCAAAAGTACTCCTGAAAAAAGTCATCTGTTATATTCTGATGAAAACCTTCGCTCAGACGTTCAGCAAGCTAGATTTTAATTACACTTATACCCACACAGCACAAAACCCTGCGGGACAAAAACAACAGAAAACCCCACCGCTGTCTTTTCTATGGGGATAGTCTAAACTTCTTTTCTTTTTTTCTTTTGTTTTGTAACTTACTCGCTCACTCTTCTTCCAAGTCCACACACAGAAACAAGTGCTCAGTTGCTCTCCAGCATCCGCGCTGAGCCTCACTGCTCGACGTAACTCTTCCTTTCTCCAAAAAAAAGTTGTACTAGTTTAGTATGGAGCCCGAACGGCCCCGTTTTAAGCGAGCCACGCCGTGACGTCGCGCGTCACGTGGCCGGCTGCCTTCCACTGATGTGGTCGGGAAAAGTTTGGAGTGAAACGCAAAACAAATGTCCAGCACGACTTCGTAGGTTCAAAGTGATGCACCTAACATCTGATTTGAGTTTGCTGTCAGTTGTTTCTACGGTTATTGTAACCTTGTTTTTTTCATGGAGGTGCAGTTATTGTTAGGGTAGGCCACACACACACGATCCCACACAGGACCCTGACGAAGGGTGGCTTACCCCCTTTATCTTTTCCCAGAGTACAGGGTGGCCATTTTGGCTGTGTGTGTGCGTGCGTTTGTGTATGCGTGTGTCTCTGTGTGTGTACATGTATTTTATCATTTGTGAGAAACAAATGTCCTCAGGCAAGTGAGGACATTTTGCTGGTCCACACAAGAATCCATGCTCTTTTCTCCACAAGTTCAACTTTTGTTCTAGGAAAACCAAAAAAAAAGCAGAAACATTGTTTTGTTTATGGAGGTTACGGTTAAGGTTGGGTATAGGTGTCTGTAATATTAAAAGAATACAGTATTACTGACGTCACTGGAATGTACTCACAAAAATAGAAAGACCAGCCTGCGTGTGTGTGTGTGTTTGTTGAAGATCCTGATTATGGAAACCAACCTGCAGTTCCACAAGGTTGGCAGATGTTTCAGTAGGAGGTCCAATGGGTGCAACAAATTTAATATATTTATATGATAAATATCACTTTAAACAGTAAACTGTTTTGCCTGCACTGAACTAACAAGTAAGAATTTTACTAAAATCCCCAACAAACCAGCAAACTTTGTCAAAGGTAGTATTTGGTTGCTTTGAAAGTCTTTTGAGCTGGTAGCTGAGAGTAAGAAAAAGAGATATCCTGATTGGTCTCTCTTTCTGCTAAGTAGTCTTTGTAATAGTATATAGTGTTATAGAATGTTTATATAGTATATTTATATAGTATAAGTGCAATTATAGTTAATTTCTTTAAATTTTTATTATATTTTTCTTACTCTTTGTCACTTAGTGCCTCTTTGTCTTTTCTGTCTGTCTGAACTGCTGTAATGAACAGTTTCCTCCAGGATCAATAATGTTTTCTGAATCTGAATCTGAATAAAGTGGGCTTTACAGGGCAGGATGCCTGTAGTTTAATAACAGACTCAATTGACTGCAAAATTTTGTTACACAGAATTGTTGTTAGTTTGCTTATAGTGTGAATGTAGCATTATTTATATATTTATATATTTTATATTATATAGATTTACTAAATTCAGCATGTTCAGCAAATCCAGTGTATGCATTGGAAAATTGTTTGCTAAATTAAAAGTGGCCATATCCATTTTTTTTGCACATATGTGACTCAGGTGTTTTTTGGTTTCATTAATTAAATTAATTAAGATTTGGGCCACTTTCATATTTCCAATGCAGCCTCAGTCAGAATTTCTCAGTGTGTCAATCATCGCAAATCACTTTACAGAATTGGTCCAAGTACCTGGGATGACAGATTTCGTTAAAAGTAGCCCTAGACATGGGTGTGCATAATATCATTGTTCATTGTCCAAGATCAGTTCACCTGGGAATCTCATCAAGGCCACATTTACAGTATAATGTAAACAGTCAAACCAGTTGCATCTGAGCAATAAAGTGGGTATGATGCCAAAATTAGAGGTCAGTGAACAACAACTGGACAGTTACACGTATCTTGTCAGAGTAAAGTGGGCAAGGCTAATGCTGTGCATGCAGGGGGCCTGCTTAAACATTTTGAGGTTTATTAAAGGATATAATATATATATATATCCTGTGTTTCATGTAGCACCATGGTCCTGGAGGAACATTGTTTCATTTCACCATGAACTGTATATGGTTGAAATGACAATAAAAGCCTACTTGACTTGAATAGCAGAATAGGGCAAGGGTGTTCAGAGCCTTCTCTCAGCTCACAATGTGACATAGATAGCTACTGTGGTGTTTCCAACAGCATTGCAATTCAAATCGAGCTTCCGCATACTGTAAAGTGGTTCTCATTTAATTTTCTGCTGAAATTTTCTGCACTCATGATAAGTAAACACACACAATTTGGATTTAATAGGTATGTAAGGTGTGTGTTGTGGCTGGCTGGATGTTAAAGATTAGAACTGCACATCCACTTGTGGTGGAAAATGTGAGTGTATACTTCTATAACAGGCTCAAGATGTGTCATTATTTTCAGATATATTCCTTGTGAAAATTGTTTTGTCCATGGTTATATCTTGCTTTCTGTTATCTGTGTTATTTTTTATTAAACCTAAGTGAATTATGCTAAGCTGAAAGCCACTCTTAAGTGGTCCCTCTACTTCAGATGAGAAAAGATGAGTGAGAATTTTAGAATGCACCTCAGGGCAACATTTAATCTGCTGAAATAAAATATGGCGTAGAGCTACCTGTCAAATATGACTGTATAACACAACTGTAAACACATCTGTCAGAGGGAAAAGACGCAATTAAAAAAAATTATAAGCTGTACGATGCTTGAGCATTTACTTTAAAAAGACACAGGCAGAGCCAGGAACCCTTATACTGTTAAAATGCTTTTGTACTTCTACTGAGAAATAGTGAAGGGAAAGTGACTCTTTGTCATTGTGAACACACTCAAGCACTACAACGAAATGTGACCTCTGCATTTAACCCATCACACGTGCACATGTGGAGCAGCGGGCAGCTACCAACAGCAGTGTAATGGGACGGTACCTTGCTCAAAAGTACCTCAGTAGTGCCTGGGCTGGGACTCGAACCTGCGACCCTTAGGTCCCAAAGGCAGCTTCCTAACCAAATAAAACATATATACAGGTATGAAAATGTGAATTAAGTTAAAGGGTCAAGTAAACTTTTGCCTCAATATGAATTTGATTATTAATCAAAGTATCAGCATGTTGTAGATTCCTGTCACTTTTTAACTGTTGAGGGAAATCTCACATCACATTTCAGGAACAGGAAATAACATGCTTCTGGAAGGAGCACACGTTACTCCACTGAAAGAAAACAAAAAGCTCAAGTCAGAACTATTCATGTTTTCCCTGATTTCAAGTGCCGCTGTGTAGAATCATTTATCACTCTGGAGAACAAGCATGCATTGTTGGAGAAGGTGAAGCGTCAAAGGGCCTGCTTTGGTGTGACGGACCCCTTCACTTCAAAAGGACAAAACAGGCTGTGGAGAGAAAAGGGGGTACCAAGGAATGAAGGGGGAGTGAGGAATAGAGGCAGAAAGAAAAGAGGACTTAAAGGTTGTGAGGTTAATATCTACTTTTTCTAGCCTGCTGGAGAGGAAAGACCTCCTCCATGTTCTGCACAGTCCAACCTCTGTTCCACATCACAGGGCCGGATGGGACCACCCCCCCCCCCCACACACACACACCAGTCTCTAAGAGTCATGAGAAACTAGATTAAATAGGTTAAAGGCGAGTGTCTTTGTGTGTATGCAGCCATAGAGGGTATGGACTTGGGAGAAAAGTTTAAGAAGAGGGTAATACATTTTTACTAATCGTTTGCACACTTTAAAGAGAGGTGCCTTTTGGTAGCAACGTAAAGCCTATAAATCACTGTGAGCCACAACTGTATTACTGTTACCCTTTTATATACACCATAATATCATTAACAGCGTATATAGTATGTATAATACTCATTGCACTATAGTTTGATAGTACTGCACTGTATACTGGATAGTATTAGAAATATGCCACTGGTTTTAACATAATCTCCATCTACTGCATCTGTATTATACTCAGTCACTATGGTCAGTGATTTTAGTAAAAGCACATAAAATCCCAAACTGAAAAATACAGTTCTAATGCATTTGTATGCAAGAGTCTTCCAGTCAAATTATGTTTTGTTGAATTTCAAGGTGAAAATAAGTATGCATTGTCTAGATGTTGTTTATATGCTGTGATTTGCTGTAACATTTAGTACACAATGTCAACAAAATATGTAATTTGTCTCTCCATTGTCACTATTCCAGCCATCCACGGCCGGGAGTCTAAGACAGCATAATTGTCCTCACTCTCTTTTAATTTATTGCTCCTGGTATTTGATGGTACTTAACAGACATAAAAACAGAGACTAAATAATAATAAAAAAACTATTATTGGCCTACACTTCAGAAGTTGTTTACACATATTGAGAAACGTAGTCCTGCTGCTCTGGCTCTTGTGTTCAATCTTAAGGCATGATATGTGTGGGTATGTGTGATGTGTTCATTAGCACTCCCACCCTGTTTTCTCTACTTATAGGTGATCCATTAGAGCCTGAAAGCATGTAGGCCCAGAACAAACTAAGGCAGAGTGTCAACAGCCCTATCTGCACACAGCGTATGGGAGTGTTTAGTTTGCCTTAAGGGCGTGTGTGTTCTGTTTTGCACCCAGTATAGGCAGTTAATAGGTCATGGCAGTTCTTGATTCCATTTCCTGGCTGTAACTGCAAACCAGTACCAACCACCTGGACATTCACCTGTATCTTACCTGTTGTACAATGGTCACCAAAATACAGTGAGATAAATGTTAGTCATGCCATGAATAAATTAAAAAGGGAATGTAACAAACACTGATGAAACAAAAGAACATAATTCATTCTGTAGTCATTATTTTAAACTCAACTTGCTTTAAACTCAATTTGTTATTTAACATGTTCCATATACTACAAAGTCTATGTCAGACATATTAGAAACCCTACAAACCCTATGTCTACCATACAAACCCCATTATCAGAAAAATTGGCATATTTTTCAAAAAGCAATAAAAACAAAAAACTCTGTTGTTACTTCACATTAACTTTAACATATGTTTGTGGGGTTTATGTTAGACCTCAGGTTTTTAGGGTTTGTAAAATGTATAAGTAAGCATTTTGGGTTTTGTATTGTTTGATAAATTGTAGGGTTTATAACTGGGTATACTCTGATTTTTAATAGATGGAGATAGAGTTTATTACAGATTAGACTTAAGGTTGAATACCTTAGACCTAGAATTTGTTAAGCTTGTAATAAGTTAGACTGAGGATCAGTAGGGTTTTGAGCTAATACAGCCATGAGTCTTCTTGGGAAAGATGCAACAAGTTTTTTACACCTGCATTTGGGGATCCTCTGCCATTCCTCCTTGCAGATCCTCTCCAGGTCTGTCAGGTTGGATGGTAAACGTTGGTGGACAGCCATTTTTAGGTCTCTCCAGAGATGCTCAATTGGGTTTAAGTC
>JBBPDA010000041.1:41263-53989 GCA_037974385.1 Arnoldichthys spilopterus
GGGGGTCTGAATACTTTCCGTACCCATTGTATATATAAAAAATCTCTTTCACTCGGTCACACACACACACACACACATATATATATTTAGTCATCTTTGACCCATTAGTGCATATTAAAATTTTGTAAATGTATTCGAAAAACACACATATAAACCCATATACACATATAATATGACAAAGAATGAAAATCTGAATCCGTTCCGTACCCACTGTATATATGTATGTATATACATATGTATATATTTTACTTTTATTATAATATACTATTATTACTTTTCTGGAAATTGAGTTTGTATAAACTTTTTAATTAGTTTTAATGAAGTTAAAAAGTTTGAATTTGTAAAATAGTTGCATAAAAAATCTGCAATTTTTAAATATTTCGAATTATTGTTTAACTGACAAAAGTAAAAAGAAATTACTTTTATGGTTTGACTGATCTGACTCAGCCTTTTCAATCAAAGATGGATTGTAGCTAAACAACTGTGTGCCAGCCTTTGTATGATATGTCATTCATTTCTCAATGCAAGATTGCAAAAAAAAATTTTTCTTTTATTATCTACAGTGTATAATATTGTGAAATGATTTAGGGAATCAGGGAAAAGGCTAAAAACTCTAGGTCTAACCTATTATAAAGCTAAGGTCTAACCTACTACAAACCCTAGGTCTAAGCTGTTATAAACTTTTTGTCTAGCCTTTTCAACTCCAAGTGTTACCCATTATATAGGCCACAAACTTTAGGTATTTACCTACCACAATCCTTGTGTTTGACATATTACAAATCTTACACACTCTAGTTCAAACCTATTAAAATTGTATGTCTGTTACTCTTTACAGATCCAGCTTATTACAAACACTTGTTCTAAAGTAGTATAACAGATATGTCTAATCAATTACAATGCTTAGGCCTAGTTAACTACAGAACCTGTTTCCAATCTTCTTTCAGCTCTTGGTCCAACCTATAACAAGCCATAGGTCAAACCTTTAACAAACTCCAGGTCAAACCTCTTTCCAGCTCTTCAAACCCTATGTGTACCCTGTAACTCATGGTTTTATTAAATATTTGATGTTGTAAGTACATTTCAATAGAATAGGAAAAGTAAAGTAATATCAAGGGTTAATAAACTGTAATTTGAAAAAGTGCAGCCCATGAGTTTGTCAGAGGACAAATTCCAGACATGCAGAGGCTTGAATAAACTCAACTTTTATCCCACAGTGTTAAAAAGAAAGTGCCTGGGACCAGAATAAAGGAAATTCCTCAGTTTACTCTTAATTCGCTGAATTACTTTTGCACATCCCCAAGCAATCTCCTCAATTATGGGTACAGAGCTTGAAAAAAAGACGCTTGAAAGGGGCAACTGAATGGAAGCACAGAGATGAAATGAAAAATGTCTGAGAAATTCTGGCAGTACCACAAGAGTTTTACTATAGAAAGTGAGAGTGTTTTGTGTAGACTAGCCTGAATGGCAGAGAATGGCACATTCAAATATTTAATAAATGTCTGCTCACACACCTGTGGTTATCTCAAATCCAGCGTTTCTGTAGAAATGTGTGTGTGAGTGAAAAGGCAAACAAGCACAGCAAGTCAAGCTCCATGCTAATGTAATATGAAGTTAGATTTATAAAGTAAGTACAGCTTAAGGGATCGTGCCAGAGGCTGGGCATCCACTTTATTAGAATGGATTTTGGGAACATTTTGGAACAAACTCTTTTCAAGTTCAAATACTTTGCTTTATTATGTTTGCAAGCAGACAAAAACAGAAGTAGTCCAGTGGAATAAACAGATAGTCAGCTATTGTCTACATTGCACATGTTTGTGTTCACCTTTTAGGTGTCCTGTGTTTTTTCATACCATTTAAAAAAAAGAAACTTTTAAAACTTCTAAATATGCAATCCGTCTATTGCTTTTGAAAGATTTTAACCTTGAAATGCATGGTACTTCAAAAAGAAACACACTAATTATGCACAAAAAGAATTTATGAAAGATTGTTACTTATATATTACATTACTTAGAATATGATTAAAGACATTTAAAGCAACAATTCAGTATTTTTCAGCCCCACATCTGCTTCCCTTACTAACTTAGAGAAGCCAATGGGCAGTTTTTGAAATTCAATAGTAAATGTTTATGTGAAGTATGCATTTTTGTAAAACACTTTCCTGAATTCTTTATGCAAAGGTATAGTCAGGTGCAAAAATAAGTACATCCCACAGAAATAGTTTTTTCAGCATATTTAAACAAGTAAATACTTCAGTGTTCTCACAGTGCCACATAATATTGACATTTTGTAGTCATTTTATAATTTAAACAAACTAACAGATATAAACAGTTACTACAGCCTTATATTTAAGTTCATACAATTATAAGTTGTTTCAACATATGTTCCACTAATTAGAACCTCCTGCAGTTTTCCTTGCTATTTCAGTGTGTAGTCCTCATATATCTAAAGAGGGCTTTTAGAAAAAATGTTGAGGATGCATATGAGTCTGCTAAAGGGTTTGCAGGGTTTTCTCAATTATTTGAAGAAAAAAAATCATTTTATTGTAAGAAAATCATTTCAAATGACTGACAATTTGTGAAGAACTGGCTGCCCCAGCAAACTGAGCATGAAAGCAATCTGTCGGATACTACAAGGTGCCTCAAAGCATCCCAGACTTTCTCCAAGGGATCGGCAGGTAAAGGCTTGTGATAAAAAACTCAGAAAAGAACATTAGAGCAAGATTACAGTTTGTGAAACAACATATATATATATAGGCAAAATCAAGTCTTTTGGAAAAATACAGATTAAGTTCTTTGGCCACAGTAATAGTAACAGCACATTTGGTGTAAATAAAAGACAGCTTTTTAGGAGCATGGTGGTGGAAATGTTATGGTTTGGGGTTGCTTTGCTGCCTCAGCCATAAAGTCTGCATCAAATCCAAAAGTGCATGAAGATAATGTAAGGCCCTCTGCCCAAAAGCTTAAGTTGAAGCAGAGGTGAATCTTTCATCAGGACAATAATTCTAAGTACACTAGCAAATGAATCAATGAATGGCTCAAAAAGAAGAGAGTTTTCAAAACCCCACTGTAATGCTGTGTGACATTTGAAAAGAGTGGTACATGCAAGAAAACTTTTTGAGCTCAACTGAAGCAATTTTACATGGTAGAGTGACCTAGAAGAAGATATTTCTGCTAACATGGTCAATAATATCTTTTGAGGCCTTTTTCCACAAAGGACATACCATCTGTTGATATTTTTGTTTAATGCATTGTACAACACCTATTTTCCCTTGTGGTTTTCTTAAAGTATATCACCTTTATTTGTAGGCACTATATTAAAGAGGGTGAAATATTTGCTTTTATGAAATATTTGTTGTTAAAATCAACAATTTCTATGGGGTGCACTTAATTTTAATAAGCTTTATGGATGGGAAAAATTATTGGTGGTATAAAAGCAGTGCATTGGGTGGGTGGTTCTGTCTGACGATTGGATTTTGAAAACAGTGTCAGTCTTTTACAGAAAGTTGTACTTCTTTCTTCTTTGTTGAGATTGTACACAATACAAAGTAAAGCAAAACAGAGTATCATACACAATTACAAGTAGATCTAAAACTCTCAAATTTGAATCTAATGATCTCTCTCCAATCACACAATGGCAATAAAGCTAAGACTGTAGGGCCAATGACTGACCCTCTCAAGATCAAGATCAGCTGTGCTGTTGATAGCTTTTATTCGAGTTCCCAACAGTGAAAATCACTGCAGATTGTGAAAAAGTGTTGGAAGGGGCACATGAGGGTCAACTGCCAAATGTCCTCTAAATAAGGTGTTTTAGGTCATTGTGTAATCTTTAAATCCTAATAAATCTTTAAAAGTATAATGAAATGTAACAAAATTATTGTGCATGGTAATCGAGGGTGCAACAGAGAAGTGGCTAACAAAGATTACATTGAAAAACATTGGAGTATTCCTTTAATAATGTATGCCCATAGCCAGTGAATGTCTTCCTCCTGCCACTTTCATGCAAGTACATGAGCTGGCTATGAGCTCGGCTACTGCTACAACTACAACAAAAAGACATTAAAAATTCTCAAAGGTTTCAGCAGTTTAAGAAAGTTTTGGAGAAGAATAAAACCTTTTTTCATAGAAAACATATTTAAGAGAGCGTGTAATTTGATGGAGATGAAGATTAAATAGTTTGAACGTTGTGAACAGATGCTTTTCTGTCACAATGGGTTGGAAACTGTTGGTGAAAAAAAACAACAACTAAGAACTAATTTGCTCATTTCAGATCTCTTCAGATCTGACTTGCTTTTAACTGTCCAATGATGAAATACTGTTTTGGGTTTTAAA
This sequence comes from Arnoldichthys spilopterus, assembly GCA_037974385.1. Lineage (NCBI taxonomy): Eukaryota > Metazoa > Chordata > Actinopteri > Characiformes > Lepidarchidae > Arnoldichthys > Arnoldichthys spilopterus. Next base: position 45,592 of record JBBPDA010000041.1, read on the forward strand.
GAAAAGTACAGGATCCATTTGTGGATTTTTTAAGAAGGCACGGCGTACAGCTTAACCTCTCGCCCGCTGATCTGCATTCAACAACTTTCCTACATACACACATACAGGCACCATCACTGGCGCCTACAAAATGTAGATGAATAAGACTGAAAGAAAAAGTAAAAAAAATATTATTTAACAAAATATTTCAAATGGAATCAGTTTACATAATCTAGCAGGGCTTGAACTCAGCTTCACTGGAATGTGATAAATCTCCTCATAAACTAGCCATCAAAGAAATTTCTTACAACCCCATTCTTTCCAGGTGGAAATGCATTGCTGCATGGTTTAGATGCTGGATCTCATGAATTTAAAATATCGAAAAGAGGTTGTTTGTTATTTCTTGTCAAGTTTGCTGCGGTTTACATTTATTTTTAAGACAAAGATGCGATGGCATTAAATCATTTAAAGGCTTGTCTTTCTAGGCATCTCAAAAATGCATGCACACTACTCCGTACAAAAACATTCAGTTAAATCAGAGTGCCATAATAATGTCAACATGCCAGCAAAACCTAGGTGCATTGTCTTTGTATGAAGAACAGCCTATATTGTTAGACCCTTTTTAGTTGGGTCTTGGAAGGCTCTGCCCAAATTTTAAAGCTAAAATGCATTTTTTTTAAATAGGTAATTTAAAAAAAACAACTTTGACTTGTGTGTACTAAAAAGATCACTCTTTAGAATATTAGTATTTACCCTTTTGGCACAAAGTGGCCCAAGTTTACAATAATATGCATTATATCCTGCATATAGATTGTCTGCATGGATTGGATTGTCAAAGAAAAAAAAAAACTCTAATAAAATTGGTCAACAAAGCTTATGAATATGAATGAACAGTGTAACATTCAACACTATGTTCATTTTTTATAAACCCAATAAAGCTTCACTGCATAGTGCTGGGTTTGTCTCCCGACTAAGCTCAAATGGATCTCAAACTCTTTTAAATGCATATTCTTGACTGTTCAGCCCATTATTAGAATTTTTCTGCAGTTAAAAACTGTACTACAGCTTCTATTTAGTTTCTGGCTATATATGTAAACATGTTAATGGATGATGAAAATGTGAGTTCTGTACGAGAGTACATTTAAAAACGGCATTATCTTAAGAAAGGCAAATGCATTTACATATACACATATGTAGGCGTAAATATCTGTATCAGTAGAATAAACAAGGCTAAAAAGAATTTGAAATGTATGCATTATTTGAAGTAGCAAAACCAGTCTAGGTCACAAGAAAGTTGCCCCCTATGGCAAGGTAATGAAATCCATTCATTGCAAATTAAATACTTTTAATAATTAATTATGTCTAGTTTCAACGCCAATTTAAAAACGATAACTATTGTGGAAAATAAATAGTATCCTATTAATGGAGCATTAAGACAATTCATCATTCAAAATGATAAACACTCTTCAGAGTGGCTTTACATACAGAGTAAGTTTCCACAACAAATCAGAGCAGAGAATTATAAAAACCAAAAACAAACAAAAAGCAATTTATATTCTGAAAAAAACAAACAATTTACAGTATTTTATAATACAATTAAACAAATTCACAAATTATAGTATAGCTACAAATTATATAAACATATACTTACTTTAAAAAAAGTCATAAGAAATAAACCATAACTTTTACCACCAATTATATATTAAGAAATTCATAAAATGTTGAGTGGAACAGAGAAGGCAATGATAGCTACAGTGCAATTGTTCCTCAGACAGAAACCTACTAAAGATACATTTACAGTACCAAAAATTCTTATTAGAAGCAAACCTTTGCAGAACAGAAAAGAAACAAGGAAAGAAGAAAAGACCTACAAAATAGCTACCACAGTCCAATATTACTTGAATCAACTTAAACAGTTTCAGTGCAGGGAAAGCTCAAAGACAGCGCCCCACAATCTAAACTAACGCTTTAGCTTTAAACACCCACAAACTAATTAGAGTAAACAAACTCATCTGTAAATCTGGGAAAAGTCCTTAAGGTCCCAAAGTCAAACTGGCGTCCTCTACCACTACCAATAATAATGAACATTACTGGATTCATCATGTTATCATTAAAACAAGCAAAATGAAATGAATGATATCCATAGCTGTGTGATCAGTACTCAGTAGATTTCTCATGCTAACGTCATACACTCAGTTCCATTCTGCCACCCTCCAGGCACCTTTCAACAAACTCTGTGTTAACAGACATGCTCCATGTAAAAGACTGCACAGATTAGTGAATGCATTAACAAAGCAGACCCCCACCCACTTCATACATTCATTCACACACTCAAACGCACGAAATGATGCTGGCAGTGCAATGGACGTACATTTGGTCAAGCGGTTCGAGTCCAGGATCCCAAAGCCCACTAATCTCTTCATAATGTTTGCATGTGTGCCCAAGTGTGTCCACTCTCAGGTGTAGAGCAGCAGAGCCCTCTGTTATGTGGTCATTAACTGTTTTGGTTATTCATTTGGCACAAGCAGAGGGTTCAGGACTCAGCAAGGCAAAAAAAAAGGAGTAGTTAGAGGTCAGACTGCAGTCTCCTGGTCCTCACGCTGGATCATCTGGTAATGCTGACGGTTCTCTAGATACGCTGCCAGCTCTGCGTCCTTCGCCTTCTCTGCACGATGCTTCGGAGTGTCACCCTTGAAAGCCAAAGACAGAATGTAATTGTTTGGTAATCACTATTATGATACAAAGCATCTTGACATCTTTTACATTTACATTTTATTCATTTGGCTGTCGCTTTTATCCAAAGCGACTTCCAAGACGTGAAGCAGTGTAGTGGGACGGTACCTTGCTCAAGGGTACCACAGTAGTACCCGGGCTGGGAATTGAACCTGCGACCTTCAGTTCCCAAGTGCTATGTCCCAACCACTAGGCCACCACTGCACATCTTCACATCTTGACACAGTTCCAAATGAGCATTTCAAAAGGGAGTTAAGGCTGTTACACACTGATTGTGATGCAAATAAATACCTTAAACATGCGTATTAATAATGCATATTATTTATTATACATAAACAAAGCAAAATGAATGAGCACAAAACATATCCTCTGCTCCTCAACAAATCTCCATTTGTTAAAGCGGAAGAAGAACAGAGAACTGCACCACCTTATTCAGGAAGTGAAACGTTACATGCTTTCACATATAGCTCAGCTTAAATAAGTTTTGGAGATACTGGCACCACACAAAGTCAATAAGTTCTAGCTGCTGGCACAGTTGAGCAGTCATCCTTGTTTTCATGCAAGTACAAGAGACAACTGTGAGTTCATATTGCTTATGAAAAAATGTAAAAAGGACACATCAGTTAAATATGTTTGAATTCATTTGTTGATACTTGAATAAATCATGCTTATGGTGTAAAGATGAATCATGGTATTGATGTAATCCAACTGACTTTATATATTGTGAAGTGTACAACAATTGTATTATGCATCACAAATTTTGCCTAGAATTTTGTCAGCTCTGCTAGAGGTCACAACATTAGGACTATAGGAGCCGCCCCCAACCCCTTCAGTTCTGATCTACTGTCCAGTGGGGTCCTTTCCAGTTACACCACAGCCATGAAACCTATGGTTTGAACTAACGCTGCCTTCACAAATTGAGACTGCTTCTCATCTTTTAACTGTTTATTTTACTGCCATACTGTATCGGCCAGAGGAGGATGGGTTCCCCTACTGAGTCCTGGTTCCTCCCAAGGTATCTTCCTCTAGCTGAGGGATTTTTTTTTTCGCCTTCGTCATCCTTGGCTTGCTCATTAGGGGTTCGGACCCAGATTTTGTAAAGCAGCTGTGTGACAACATTCATTGTAAAAAGCACTATATAAATAAAACTGCATTGAATTGAATTGATGTTAAAATGAAATTGTTCACCGCACTGTCTAGCAAAACATCTATCCCTCTACTGCTTATCCAGCTGCCCTGCTCCCCCTCCTTTACACATCACATTTAATTAGTCCCTGCAGCTAGTCAGACATTGTTTACCAATGAGACTCTTGAACAGACGCCTTATTCAGCAGTCCAGAATCTGGAACCCTTTACAGACTTACTTCTAAAAATTCTTACATCCAGCCCCCCAAAAATGCTGATAACAAACAGTTACATAATTCCTTTATAAGAGTCTTTCAACATGATATGCAAATCAAATTAACCTGAGTTGCTTCAGGTATGAGGGTCGTTGTATACTGCATTGTAATTTTTATTTTTATTATCAGGCCATCAGGCTATACACGGCCACCTTAATACTTATTGTCATGAACTCTACCCAGTGTACAATTTCTGTGTGCGTTAGTCACTTTTCATACACTGCTCTTTACACAGTTTCTTACATACTAGACTGTAATGTGCCCATTCATTTCTTCTATCTGGGTACAAGAATACCTAGAGTATTAAGCCTTTCCTATGGTGCTCTAATGTTTTTGTATTAATTTCATATATCTAAATTTCTAAAGTTTACTGGCTTTTCTCATCCAACACATGCCACTGTACTGTTGACCCAGCATTAACATATATATGATCAATAAGAAAGAACTAACCCTGCCCTGTCCACTAATAGACCGAGTTGCCATTTTATCAGATACACACCATATAATCGTAATTTGTAGGTTTTCGGCTATAGCCTTTATTATGGGCCTGTAATGCTGGGCATTGTCAGCTGCCTCCATCATGGTGGTCATAGTAAGGAATCACTATAGGATCACTGGCCACGTATTATTTAGGTGGTAGACCATTCAGCAAAGTAGTGACAGAAATGGTGGTACAAATGCATCCAGCACTTTATATTTGCTGGGGTTTTCACACAACTCAATGCCAAACTGTGCATGGAAAATGATGAGTTATAGTTTCTAACTATACATCCGCAAGGTGTACCATCAAGGTACATTAATACAGTACCAAAATTAAACTTGGCATAACAGGAAAGCAGTTTGGAGTTAAGAACCTCCTGAATGGAGCTTCACAAACCAGCCATTAAATCAGATACTTTCTGAGCCAGAACAAAAAAACAACATAGGCTGTCTAGGGGTGAATGAGTTCTCCGTTAGGTTTATGAACCACTGCTTTAGAGTAATGGTTTCAGCTGAATCACTCAGATATAGACTTCCCCTAGCCCTCTCTGCATTATTGTCCATGAGGGTAGTGCCAGAGTCACTGAATGGCTCTAAGCGCTAACGTAGGCAGACCTGTTGGGAGGCAGAATGCTCTGGACTCTTCCTCTCAAAAAACAAACATGCCCCAATGTCCGCCCGGCACTTTCTTTGTTGCATGCCACAAACAAGGTTCCCTTTGTGTGCTAAAACATAGTGGCTAGGGCTGAATTACATACAGTTCACTCTTTCTGCTTATGTTTTTTTCAGGTAAAAAAAAGTGGAATAACAAGGACAAGCGGCACACAATGGAGAATGATCAGTACGAGGGGGAAAAAATACACTTGCAAAGAACAGCTTCCATTTAAACAATAGGGAGAAAAAGTAATATAGCAAGTTCAGGCAGAAGAGCCCTTCTTCTGCGGCACACAATTCTTCCCATTGTTTTACTAGGCTTTCAAAAACAAGTGTTGAGGCTCTGTAACTGATAAAGAATCAAAGATAAAAAAAAGTGCAGACATAACAGTAAGACAGAGAAAACATGTGGAATGTTCATTATCTCCAAGCTAAGGCAGGGGAGGAGAGAGAGGGAGTTCAAAAGTTAGTGAATGTGAGAGAGGGAGAGAGACGAGAAAGAGAGCTGGAGAAAGCATGAATGAGTAAGTAAAAAAGGGAGAGATAGAAGGAGAAAGAGAGAGCAAGAGAAATAATGGGGGTGAGGGGAGAGAGATAGTGAGGTAAAAGTTGGGGGGGGGGTAGAACAGAGTAGAGCGAGCAAATACATATATACATTTTTTTCAGAGAGAGAGAGAGAGAGAGAGAGAGAGAGAGAGAGAGAGAGAGAGAGAGAGAGAGAGAGAGAGAGAGAGAGAGAAAGACAGTTAGAGAAAATGGGAATTGGAGAGCAATGATTTGGTTTTAATGATTTGATGCAGTAATGAGTAGCTGTGTATTGGTGTTTATGGTATTTAATGCCAGTTTAAAGTGCTGATGGTAGTGGGTGGAGAAGTCAGGTTGGAGTTGGCTGCTATGCCGGAGGGAAAATGAAGCCTGCCAAGCCAGACGATGGAAACTGATCCCATCTGTCATAAGCGAATGCTGATTCAGATCTTAGGAGCTGACTCAGAAAGACAAACGGAGTCAGAGTGGCCACCAGCTGAAGCCTGGAAGGCACATCAGTGCCCTCCCTGTCAGACAGGCCTAGAAACAGCACCAAAATTACAGGCCTCACACAAAAGCATTTTTCCCCCACTGGCCACTGAGCCAAACTAGTGACGCACATAGGAAAGTTTAAGAGGATGATTAGAAAATTACTTCCATCCTGAGATGCAGGACAGATTTTGCTTTGTTTCTCAGGTTATACACTGTAAAACCGTAGAAAAGTAGGGCAGGACCCTGAATGAAACATTATTCTTAGTGTAGAATGTAGATATTCATTCTTAGTGTAGGGTGTAGAAATTTCTGTCACACTTATTGGCCATAATGAGAATTAGTTAGACTGGGTCATATGACAATACATTGTTATTATGACTAATAAGCCTTTTCTACATATATTATGGATATTGTTGAGAATACCTCACATGTTTCTAAGGGTTTTAAAAGAGGTTTCTATGTCACTGTCTAAGGTTTTGCTCTGTTGAATAGAGATTGCACGTTCAAATCCTGATGATTCTTGAACTGAGAGGACATAACTGATCTTGTTTAATCACTCATATTTGAAATCATTTGACTAAGTACTGAACATACTGTGTTGTGAAAGTGTTTTTTACAGTCATGAAGTACCTCTTGAAGTAATTATCAAGATACTGATATCTCAAACCTGTAAGTCTGTCTTCATAAGAGATGCTCCTGCCTCTACCAAGTAGTGACAGATCGTCCTCTGACACATCGAGGCAGCCTTGTGCAACACCGTCTCGCCGCTGCAAAAGAGACAGGTTGATGGAGAGACCAGCTAGACAGCCAGAAAGATCATTGCAGAAGATAGAAGAGAGAACCAAGCTATGTGCTGAGAATGTCCTGTAACTCTTTAGTCTGGACTACTCACATACTACTCAATAATGATGGAAATCCAACTGGCAAAAGTACCATGGCAGATGAAGGATAAAGCAAGAGATGAACTATATAGCAGAAAGCCCAGGAAAAAGGCTCTGTGGTTCTTACTTTTCTCTTTCTGTCACATCCAATATATCGGTGGGTGCTGTTGGAAAATGAAAAAAAAACCCAGCACAAATACAAAGTTAGTTTGGTACCGAGTTTCCTGAGGTTAACACAGACTCATTGCGGCCACTGTGAAAACACACTTCAACCTTCTAGAGATGTGACTTGCAAGTTTACACCACAGATTATCTTTTAATATCAGCTTATATACTTTATTTGTGCCCTGTACTCTATTCGATACTATGTTTTTCAAATAGGCTTTGAAACATGCTGCTAAATGTTTATAAGCCATGTTGACTTAATGCAAGTTGAGATAAACTTACTTGCCTTAATTAAAATAGACTTAAGAGCTATTTTACTGAAACCAGAAATCACAGAGTCAAAACAATAATGCAAAAATATATCTTTTTTCTCTCAGTAACACAATACATCTACAAAAGACAAAAGAGTAGCAGCACACAATGACCAGAATTAAAGTTCCTGACATAAGAGAAAAGTACAAATTGAATGCAAGCCTTAAAGTAGGTTTCTCTTCAAACTACATACTCTTCAAGCAACAGTTACATACTGTAATGGTTATAGGTGGTATGTCGGGTTATGCTGAGGCAGTGGACTGCAAGAAACAGGCGTAAAAGGCCTTGCTGTAGGAATCTGTAAACTGTGTAGCATGAAATTGGGTGCCCACTGCTAAAGAGACTGTTTGTGTGTGTATATGATTGGCTCACCATTATCAATGATGTATTTGACCATTTCCTTGCTAGCTGCATCCACTGCATGGTGGAGTAGTGTGCGGCCTGCTGAATCCTGCACACACAAGTCCGCTCCCTGCTTATGTAGCTCCATCAGCTAGAGAGACAAAATATATATAAACACGTACGTTTCCACATTAGGGGAATATGATAATGTGATGAAACTGCTATGTAATGCGACTCTAATGTACTTTGCAGCATATATACAAGGAAGTATTCAGACCCCCTTCAATTTTTCACTCTGTCATATTGTAGCCATTTGCTAAAATTATTTAAATTAATTTTTCCCCTCATTAATGTACACAAATTTTTGCAGATTTATTAAAAAAGAAAAACTGAAATATCACATGGTCCTAAGTATTCAGACCCTTTGCTCAGTAT
>JBBPDA010000041.1:60769-74625 GCA_037974385.1 Arnoldichthys spilopterus
TAGCAAATGGCTGCAATATGACAAAAAGTGAAAAATTGAAGGGGGTCTGAATACTTTCCGTACCCATTGTATATATAAAAAATCTCTTTCACTCGGTCACACACACACACACACACACACACACATATATATTTAGTCATCTTTGACCCATTAGTGCATATTACAATTTTGTAAATGTATTCGAAAAACACACATATAAACCCTCTGAACCATGAAAACTTACTGTAGGAGTTGAAGTGGCTTATTCTTCTGCCAGTGCCATTAAAGCACCTAGACTAACAGCAAAGTTCCCAACCTTTCTCTTTCCAGTTTAAAGCCTGATGTGGACAGTGAGTGTTTGGAAGCAGAGGGTGTTTTGAATGATAAATGCTGTGAAAGAGCTGAAGAGATGAGTCTAATCCACTGTGATTGAGCACAATTTGTACTCTTAAGTGTAGTGATTACAGGAATAGGAGCTTCCACTGGTGTGTGTGTGTGTGTGTGTGTATATGTGTGTGTGTGTGTGTGTGTGTGTGGGTAGGGCTGTATATCTCAGATGTTGGTTTCTGTTATTTATTACTGGCAGACACAGCAATGATTTAAGAGCTATCGTGAGGATACCCTCCCTTTGGAAGACGTATGATTTGAGCCAAAGGCTTCATGAGTCATAAGAAGTACTCACACACCAGTCATGATGAGCAGACAGTCAGGCTCTGTTCTGGGCCTTTGCATGTAGTTTAGATATAGCAACAGGTGAAGCGTCTTGATTAGCATTTAAACTGCTCTTGATTTAAACCGCTCGCCACTCTGCACTAAAGCATTGTGGGTAGATGAAAAGGACTTGAGTGGGTCATTAAGCAAGAGTAAATCTCACTCTACAGAAAGCCTCCTTTATTACCATGGAAACCAAGACCTAGAGTAAGGTCAAGTGCACACGCAAGATACATTTTTATCTATTTATTTTTTTTATTGTTCTCCCACTGCGCTTAGAGAATCTTGACATTTAATGACAAGGTCAGAGTGAGAAAAGAGGATATCATTACACAGGAAAAGATTTACACTAACTACAGAAAACATCACTGTGAAAACAAATTTGTTTCGTGCTCTCACCATTTCTCCACTCTTTATAACTTGGAAACTTCATTTTCCTAGTTCTGTGTGCCCTACTACTTACATGTCTCTGATGGTTCACCCACTAGGGGCTCAATTCACAAGTGAAATGATGAAGTGGAGCTTCATTATGTGGTGAGAAGAAACGCTTTCAGCTCGCAGTAGATTCCAGTAGGAGTAAAACCATTATAATTCAGGTAAGGCCTACTAATAAGATGGACACTTTGGAGACTTGGGGTAGCCTTTAATAAAAAAACAGGCTGGGATAAAACAGAGTAAGAAGACTCAAAGGGGCATTTCTTCTAAAGGAAACGGTGGTGTTTAATAATGGACAGATCTGAGTGCTTCAAGTGTAGTCATGAGTGTAGTATTTTTTATATGCCTCCATAAAGACCTTTTATATATATATAAAAAGTGCAAGGAGGGAGACTGTAGGACACATAAGCACTCTGGTCTTTTGGAGAGGGTGGTCAAAATCATTCTCAGTGTTATCTCCCACAATTTACAACAGAGGATTTTGACAACTATATACAATAATCTGAAAAAGTGCAGGGCAGTATAATATATTATTATTACCATGATCAATACAGTCACAATACGTCAGCAAAATGCTGCTTTCTGAGCATAGTGTGACACCTGTTGGTACTTGGAACACTGAACAAAGAGTACAATTGTATATTTCATTGCAAAGGAATTAGAATTAGTCCTGTTCTGTTTTAGATTTAATGCAGTGCAGTTTGAGAAATGGTGAACAAAAAATCATTGTAGTATTACAATGAAGTAGTTTTTGATTGTTTTTTTTTATAAATGTTGGATTAAGCTAAACTAAACAACTAAACTAAAACTAAACAAGAAATACAACAAGTCAACACAACGTGCAGTGCAATTGGCAGTGGACAAGACAGTCCAGTTCAGTGCAGTTGACAGAGGAGCAGGGGAGATGTGCAAATATGCAGAATAAAGAAAGTCTGAGGAACAAAGATGTTTCAATGTCTGTAAAGTTATAAAACAAGAATACACCAGCGAACTTTGCAAAAACAACAGATGGTCTGAGTGCTTGTAGAAGCATCTTCCACACTGCTCAAATCCAACTTAACACTGCAAGAATTATTAGATGTTGCTATACCATGTGGCAGGACAATGACCTTAAACATACTGCCAAAACAGCTGGGAAGTGTATAGGGTCAACGAAGTGGAATGTTCTTTGCAAGCCAAGTCAATTATCCAACCCATGCCCCACTGAGAATGTATTTCAACTACTGGCAAAAAAGACTGAAGGCAACAAGGCCTCTAATAAGTAGAACTGCATTACAAGCCTGACAAGGTGTAAGATGTTGTCTAACCACGCCCCTTGTGTTTACGTGTCTTTGTTTTGGTTGTCCTGCCACGTGTATCCTTCCTCGTGTTCGCCCAAGCCCTGCCTTTCACCTGCTTCTCGTTACCCGTCTCCTTCCTGTTTTCAGCTGTCCCTCGTCAGTGTTTAGTATATAAGTCCCTTGTGTTGTGCTGTGTGTCGGTTAACAGTTGTTATTTTGTTCTTTGTAGTTGTGGTTTATGTGTCTTTGCATTCGTAATCCTTTGGAATAAATCCTTAAAATATATCGAAGCCTGCATTTTCTCCCAACAACCGTAATACGTTACACAAGGAACATCTTTCACCCTGTGATTACTGCATTTTAAAAATGAAGCATAGGTTAAAGCAATTGGCAGTAGGATGTGAGGGAAGTTGATAATAATTATGTTAAGGTTAGCACTGTTAATTACACTGACGTTAATATATATCTACTGTCTGACAGTTTTGATGGTTGTAAGTATTATGAACTTTCACACTCTGTCTTCACTGCTTGTAGTATGTATTATTGTGGTGTTGTCATAAGAAGTATTTATCTATTATCTCAACTTTCCCTATCTGTATCTAATCTCTTTTATTCAATATGTCTATTGTAGATAAAGAACCCGGTTCTAGGGTTAATGATTGTCATGGTGTTGGTTAGCATTAGATCTGCTCCTTCAGTCATGTGAATGCATTTTCTGTGTTGAAAACTGATGATTCCTATTCTGCTCATTAACATTAGATTGGTCTTTCTGTATTTCCCGTGGCTCGTCTTACCTTCTGAGGGTCCTTGTTCTTCACACACTCAATTAGCACGTCTACCGAGACTGCAAGTAGCAAACAGACAGGAGAGAAAGACTTTTATTTTGTATTTTTGTATTTGTTTAACCATAAGAAGCCTAACCACAGCTAATTGATATTGGCAGGTAAATAAATTTAGCCTGACATTAACCTACAAGCTAAGAATGACTAAGTGATGTAAGCCCTGAAAACTATAGCACACTTATCCAATTAAACCTAGCCATGAAAGTAAGCATCCCTTTTTTTCCCGGAGAAGCACCGGAGAAATGGAGCAAATTATGGATGCTGAAATTCTGAGAGAATACATTCTGACAAGAATAATTTCTTAACTAATAATTACCTCATGTGACATCTCAATTATTCAAATCCTGACTTGCATGTGCATGCATAAATGAAAAATATTTCACAAGCAGACTTGCATTTGTGTAATGTTCTGGAAGCAGAGGGTATGGAAACAGAGTTGGGGGAAATACGATTTTAATTAGCGGTGGTAATCACATTAGGGCACGCTGCCTCTGCGGCTGGTGTCTCAGTATGCTAAATCTGGGTTCAAAGCTTCAGGATGCCCTTTGTAGATTACCCTTCCTAATCCACCAATCTCTGTGTTTGCTTCGTAAACTGGGAGGGGAAAAATAGGAAAAATCCCGGCTTGGATATTGGAGCTAATGTGGCTGCTCGACTGAGCCTGTGCCTGTGTGTGAAGATACGCCCGCTCCAATCCTGCCTTCAGAACTCTGCTTCCTAGTGTTGAAGGGGCTACTCTTTCTCTCTTTGTTGGTTCAGAAGACAGTGCCAGGTTCTTCTAATATATTCCTTTTCTGCTTCTGCCAGGACGTGTTTGGAAGTGCTAGCACGGAATGCTAATGCAAATCAGTGAGTGATGATAACCTCAATCTGCCTGGTTCAGCCTCGAAGGCCATTAGAGTTCCTTCCTTCTCTTGTCTCTCCTTTTTCTCTCCCCCAGCGGTCATACAGCAGAAGAACACAGTAGGGCTACGGTACCTGGCTTTCTATCAGCTTGGCAGAGGCTCGTTAAAGAGAGGGCGAGTGAGCGTTTGACACTCAACACCCACTTTCCTCTTTACCGGCTTTGGAAATCGATTGGCCTGAGCCAGGCCTCTCCACAGAGCTGCTTTTATTCTGTCTGCACTGCATTTCACACTCCAAGAAAGAGAGTGAGAGGGGATCTGACAAACACTGACTCAGGATTACACACCTACTAAACACAGATTTAGCAGAGAACGAGGCTCTCCTGTGCTCATTGACTTATTTGAATGGCTGTTAGTTTGTGTGTGTGTACTGTGGAGTGTTTACCTGGGCTGCTAAGGCTCAGGGCATTCTTTTCCTGCCTGTGAGAGACACACAAGACAAAAAGAAAAATTAACAAGAAAGAGAAATGAATAGTGAAAACTGAATAGTCAAAAACATTTTCAGTGGAAGTTCAAGATCTCCAGGTCCAAACCAGAGCATATACAAATTCAACTGCAGATCCAAATCAGAGTACACAAATATCCAAACCCAGATCCAAACCAAAGCTAGCATAAACTCATCCCTAGATATAAGATCCTGTTCAAACTTGAGCCAGTCAAATCCAGTGAAGATCCTAGATACCATGAAACTATGGTTATTTCCTGAGTATGTTAGTTCATAGGGAAAGAGGACATTACAGACTTCAAGATTAATGAGTGAAACGCTCCTGGAGTCTCTGGCTTTGCCCTTAAACTTGAAACACTAATTCCTCTACCCCCAGCAGTCCATGATCTCTCTCGCTCTCTCTCGCTCTCTACTGCACACACACAGCACCAGTGTAACATTTATCTGCTCGTTCCCTCAGCAGGGGGTTGCTGTATTGCCTTCTCTCCATCTGTGCTACATAGGGCACTATCTGAGTCATGCAGTCATAAACACACAAACACACATACAAACTTACATGCAAACACAGCTGGAGCACAGCGGGTTTGCTTGGACAAACAGGTCAATGGCGGCTGATGACTATTTTCAGAACAAGAGATGGGACAATTAGTGTACTGCTTAATTTGTGATACAGTCCAGGGTTTAGATTTTTTTATGCTACACTAACTGTCAAAAGTTTGTGACACCTATACCAACAGACATTATTTAGGCAAAACCATATCTCCATACCGAAGAATACATTTCAAAAGGCATCTCCAACTTTTGAAAGTGTAACCTAGCTGAATATATTTTGCAGCTCTACCAGACAGATATCCGTTTCACTTTGTTCATTTATTGTGAGTTACGTGCACGCTATTTCTCTGCCCATCTTTGATCAGTGCAGTATCATCGAGACCAAAATAAACAACAATCAAAAAAACATGAATGTGGGAGAGTGAATCAGCAGGTAAAATACTTCGAAAAAGTAAGAAAAGCACAATGCGAAAGACAACTTTATTTGGGGTGCTCTATTATATAGGTTGTGTCAATGTGTTAATGGCAATTAAGGAATGAAATAAGCCTTGCTGACAGTCTCCTCTCCACAAGGGTCTCCACCCCCCACCAAAGCACACATCATCTCCCCTGAATACGCAGCGCTTGTCTTGATAAAAATTTGATCAAAGCAGCAGTGTGCCTTGTCCAAAGCATCAGTTTGAAAGGCACAGTGACAGTGATGCCAGTAATCTGCTCCCTACTGAGAGTAAGGAGTGAATGAGAGAGAGAGAGAGAAAGAGAGTGAGTGAGTGAGTGTGTGTGTGAGAGAGAGAGAGAGAGAGAGAGAGAGAGAGAGAGAGAGATAGATGTGGGGCAGAGGGAGATATGCAGGAATCTCTTAAACCAAAAATACCCGAAGAAGAGCTGGCAAGATGAACACTACTAGTGATTGAAGCTTTGAAAGACAAATCTCCTGCTTCCCTGAACAGTGATTTCCAGTCCTGCTTTTAGAGAACCCCTGTACTGCGCATTTTAAATGTTTTCCCCCACTATTACATCCATTAAGGGCTTGTTAGAGGAAAACTAGTTATTTTAACCTACTTTCTAACTGACTCATCTGTAGTGTAAAGTTGATATTCATGACAATAATTTCAATGATTTTCTCTGTATAGAAAAAAACTGAAAACACTTTTATAACAGAAGCCATAGGGCAGTTGCTGAATTCTGCCAAAATCCTTATAGGAAGGTCAGTCAATTTGGCAGCCATCTTGGTAAGGCACATGGGCAGTTATTTCCACTTATGTAAGACCAGGTCTCTTTAAATGTGAGGAGACCTGTAGATCCAGAAGTAAAAGCCAGATTAACAATTAAAAAAACAATCACTGGTAAAATGCATCTGGTAAAAACTCTGAAATGTTCAGCTCATGTTATAAGCTTTTCCATTCATCTTTTAACCATGTAACAGTGGTTAAATGAATTCCATTTATTATAGTATGTTTTAAGTCAACATATTTTCTTTTTTTTGCAATACATGGAAACAATTATCTGGTAATCAATGGTACTAGACAAGTGCAGATTATTAGGATAAACATCACTGGAGAATTCCTTTAATTGGTTGATGGAGTTGAGGGAGATGTGCTGTGAGCAGGGAACCCCTGGTTTACTGCATAAATATGCTAACACATTTTTTTTTGTAGGCATTCTCATATGTCACATAGCAAAGTGAAACCTGTTGCTCATTCCTGAGTAACCCCTGACCATTAGTTCACTTACTCCACAGGGGTCACAGAGGGCATAGGAGTTGCTCTTGAGTGCAGACATTACGGGTCAGATTGGAGTCAAGTCAGAAATAATAAACCTAAAAGTTTACCCAACACCTGCCTTTAATATTTTTTTCATTTCTTCCGGTGATCTATCATTCTAGAGAGAGAAGGGTGTGTGTGTGTGTGTGTGGGGGGGGGGGCCCTCCTACTAATGCCTTGTCCTAGAGTGGAGTGTCCATATGCTTGTGTATGTGTGTGTACATAGAAAACTGCACACCACAGTGAAGGAATCCAGTATGTGTGTCCCATAATTAGGAACAGCTCTCAGGCTCCAGACTCATAAATCTGGACTGACCCCACCATGTCTCCCCAGCAAGTGAAGCGTATACATGTACACACGCACACACACACACACACGTTCTACTGCCCTGAGGCCAGTTTGCTGCTACGTGTCTGAACACAAAAGAGACTGCTGTCCTGAACCCACCTATTCCAGCCTGCAATAAGCCTATACGTCAATAAAATGACTCGGGCTGAGAAGAGCCAGTATAGCAATCGTCGGCCAATGAAAGATTCTTTAATGCAAATGCCCAGTATGACGGTGAACGATGAGCAGTTATGAGTAAGAAGGGAATCCAAACACCAGCATTACAATCTTAATGAATTTTAAAACAGGAAAAACTTTCGCATTTTCTCTCTTCAGCTGCATTCAGTGCTTTCTGAAACACAGAACTAATTTTACCCAGCCAGAGAGTATTTTAAGCACTGTATAAGCTGCATTAGTTTTAATAGAGGACGTTGTGTCATGTAGTCAGTAAGGATCTGGATGGCCAAATCATCTGGGATATAATGTCTGTCTAATTATCACAAATTATCACAGAAAACACACTGTTACAAGAGAGACACAAACGTCAACAACAATAACATGCAGCACCCATGTGGCTTTGTTATTAAATTAGAAGAGGGTTCATTTCAACAGGACCACCATCACTGAGAGTGGTCTAGATTCTACAGACTCATACAATATAAAAAGCATACATTGTATTGTAATCACTGAAATTATACTGTTTCTATATGTAAAAGTACTTTAGCTTTTTGTCTCACTCCAGGTGTGTACTGTTTGGCATTGGAAGTGCACTTTAGTTTTGGACTAGACCTACAAAGTTAATGTAGCTAACATGTATTAGACATGTCTACCACACCAGTTATTGCATCCCAACACTGGACCATATACCTCACCGATTACTATACAAACTGCATGACTGGGCCTCACACAGACATTTATATGGTGCTTTACACTGAGTAGAAACACAAAACAATGTTGCGTAACAGGAGTAGCAGCCATCTTGAAGCAATAAAAATTACGTAACTTGTTAATGCAGCTGACCTCTTCCTTTAGGATACTTAAGGATAACTCTCACTCTCTACTCCTCTGTTACTTCTCAGTCTCTCTTTATCATGCTCAGCAACAGTACCTGGCACTAAATTATCTCCACTTTGGTCTAAATCAACATAATCAGCATTTGAACACAGTAAAGCCATTCCTGGCAGAATGTATACCTGACTAGAGCTACAATTAACAACCTTCCATCAGCACATACACACTAGCAAAGCCCACCATGGCTTAACACACATCAATATTCATACTCACTCTTGGGAGTGGGTTGTTCCCGTGATAGCTATGATTATGGGTAATTTCCTAAACTTTCAGAAAGGTTTGCAAAATGGAAGGTTTGGTCAGTTATTCAACTTCTTATTAGACAGAGAACAGCATGCAGCCAGTGCCAAACCATGAGCTAATTCCAGGCCAACAGAGAGGAAACAAAATTAAATCACATCACTCACAAAAACTCCCGCTGAGTAAAATCCAGCCTAATTTGCCTCTATTTGCTGTAAAACAGCAAGCACTCTTTACACCAGGCCACATATTCTAATTAAAGCAGTAGTAAAATCAAAAAGTCTAATATACTAACAATGAATCAAAGTGAACAGCCACCAATTACCATTATGCATACAGAGTCACTGTGATGATCTAGCCATGCCTCACTCACAATGCAATATTCCTAAAATAGCATTATGTTGAACATTACCTCTCTTGCACATTGCACTGCATTTGTGGCATCTATGGATGCCCATCTCTGCTGTAAAGTTTAAAGAACCTAGCAACAGTTGCTATGAAAAACATTGTGAGCAAGGCAGGGAAAGATCAAGTACAGTAAATGATGGTTACTAGCTTCTATTCATTGCTATCCCTGTTAGCATGTTTGGTTGGGTTAATTGTTCAAACAATGCCATTAAATTAAATTAAAGCACCAAATGTGAATTGTGTTCAGTGCAACTGTCTTACATACGAACTCACAGGAGAAGGCTATATGCAATCTCACAGGAGTGAATTAAAACGTGACAGCTGCTAGAAATCTCTGGTACCGATTAGAATCCTGACAGCCAATCGGAATCCTCCTCTTTCCATTATACCATGAAACTGCATCAGCTCCAGACATCATCCCAGACAAGCAACCGAACATAATAATGGCATTTTCTTTCATTAACCCTCTCCACAGCTCAACACATTATACTATTGATAAGTAACTGTGGGCTGCAGTGTTTCTCTTTAATTGGTAGTAAGATTTACGAGGTGAAGGAAAACACATTACATGTGGCCTATAACTGTGGATTTTCAATCACCACTGATAATGTAATTTTCTACAATACTAATCTTAACTACACTATATACGGTGTCTGCAGCAGACTGTGTTTAACGGTGGTAGATGACAGGATGTGGGGACTAAATAGAGGAGAAGAGACAGCAGCACTGGCCTTTATCTGGTGATCAGACCTACATGGACCAAACTCTTTATATGGTGCATAAAGCATAAAATCCTAATGTGGCTAAAAGTAGCGGCACATAAAGCAAGTCTCCTAAGCTAAAGAGTTTTTTTTTAATATGGTGGATTGATGGATAAACTGATGGATGGGGAGATCAAGAACAATAGAAAGACAGCCAGACTGACAGATAGATAGGTCTTTAGAAGCAAAAGATAGATTGAGACTAAATCAGAAATAAATCAAACCACACACACATGAAAGTAGGGAAAAAAATTGTTAACTTTAGTGTAATTTTGGACCATTTTTACTCTTAAAGAACATTGTTTTACAGTGTAAAGAATAGGTAGTGGTTTCAAAAATAAAATATTGACATCACAGTGATGCACTATGTATTACGAACAGCTATGAAATCACTTAGTTTGCAAGTAGCTAATATTGCTAAGTGCCTAGTCAAAGGAGGTGTCCAAGTAAAAATTTCATTGTAATCTGCACACTGTATGTTTCACATAGGATACATCTTTGAATCCTTGAATCCAGTAAGGATACAACATTTGCAAGTTTTTACAAATGATATAACATGAGTGTGAGATATATACACACATACATACAAACATAAACACACACACACTATATTTGCTTGCAGATTAATAAAAAAAAGAAAAAAAGTATCATCTTGCACCACTCAAACCAAACCACTAGCCCCTAAAATCCTCCATCTCTCAAAAGCAGCCGCTATTCTGTGCTTTAGTAACCAACACTCTGTTCTCACCCTACTGTCTTGGAGTCCGCACTCCCGAGAGCATTCAGTAATATACACCAAAGCCGATATTGCTCAATCACTTTTCTCTCTCACTCTCTCGCTTCTACTCTCCTCCCCTCTTCTCCTCTCTCATACTCATATTGTAGGTTAATGATAAGATGTTTTTGGTCTCTCTGCACCGTTGTCCCTCTCAGACAGGGGCTGGGTTCAATAAGCTGATTAGCGTTTAATAATCCCATTAAAAACAAAGACACACTCGTTGCTATGAAACTCTCAATTTTCTAACAACAGAGAGCAGAACCCAAAACCCCAGCCAATTACTTCTCCCATTCACAAGCACAATCAGGCAGAAGGGGACAAAAAAAAAATCAATTTTGCTGGGACTGTAGAGAACAAACTGAACTCTTTCAAATGCTGGACATGCCTGCGTACATGTTTATCTCTGTACGTGCATGTTAGAGATGCTAAGTTGCTTTATGCAAGTCTGTCTCCTCTAATTTCACAAGTTAAGTAAAGTCTATTTTATTTATACAGAAATTTTTACAACTGTTGTCACAAAGCAGCTTCACAGAACTCGGATCCAAGCCCCTGATGAGCAAGCCAATGGCGACAGAGGCAAGACAAAACTGATGGGAGGAAGAAACCTTGGGAGGAACCAAGAGTCAGAAGGGGAACCCATTCTCCTCTGGTGGACACCAGACAGCAATAGCAAGTTATAATTAGAAAACAATCTGAGCTTTTTAATTATACGATATTTTGATACACCCTACAATTTAGTCAGGTTCAGTTCCATCCAGTAGCACTAGCACTCCCCCAGTAACACAACACCAAACTGTTGCTAACACTATGTCATTGGACAGCTTGACCACCAACTGCTAATTTAGTTAGAATAGAATGGAACTTTGTTGATCCCCTATTGAGGATATTTACTTGTTACAGCAGCTGAAAATACAAATATATATACACATTCTTATATACAGATATACACATTTGAATACCGACTCTTTACAACTTGCATGTTTATAGTCACAAACCCTTTGCTTGAGTTATAAATGCAAAAGAAAACCAAATTAAGAAGAACAAAAGGAAATAAAGAAGCAAAGTAAAAAAAAAAGGGATGGACAGGCTGCCACTCGTGCAGCGCCATCTTGAGTTACATCAGCTAAAATACACTTGTAATTGCAAGCACCATACTGAGGGACCACTCAAAGTGAGATCCCATTCTGGATCAAAAACACAATTCTTGAAGCAGTAACACAGAGTCATGCAAACACTAGGGGGACTAGAGAAAATTTAAACGGTGTTATTCTGTTGGCAAATGTGTAAATCTGCCTCTGTCTAGTCAAGTCAAGTTTATTTCTATAGCGCTGATGTTGTCACAAAGCAGCTTTACAGTATCTGGGTCCGAGCCCACATTGAGGAGCTCTATCAAGTTACTTTAACTAATAATGGAAAACTCAATAGACTAGCAGTAATTTAGGCCTGGTTTTAAGGATGGATAAAATTACAACATGTGATGAGGATTGAAATTTAAAACCACTGTTTCTACAATCCTGCAATGTTTGATGGACCCAGTGATGCAAAAAACACACAAAAAAATCTGTACCATTAGACACACACACCCAAACACAAACACACACACAACCAAAAAACCATAAGATTACAAGAAAATAAAGGAATAAAAAAAAACTGCAGCAAAGCAATTTCTGTAATATGTAATGCAATATGTAAATGGAACAAAGATAAATAAATAAAAATAAAACAGTTGCAAAACTTTTTCTGTTCGATTGTTAAACAAGAAACAAAAATTATTTTAAACCTGGTTGTTTTAGTTCTCCCTTGCAGCACTCAATCCTTTTAGGTAATTCAAAGTTTTCGATATTATAGACGTGTATAATCTTTGACAATATACTGATGCTTTAGAAAGTTGAACATTTCCAATAATGTAAAACTAAATTTGTTGCAGTTTTATATTTAAAATATTTTTTTATACAACACTAAAACTATTATTTTACAGCAACATATTTGCTTAATTTATAATATTTTTTTATTTGTGTAAATAAACCTAGTGGTTAGGACATTGCCCTTGGGACCTGAACGTCGCAGGGTCAAGTCCCAGCCTGGGAACTATTGAGGTACCATGAGCTAGGTCTACACTGCTCCCCAGGTGCTGTTGTTAGCTCCCCGCTGCTCCATGTGTGATGGGTAAAATGCAGAGGTCACATTTTGTTGTGGCGGTTGAGTGTGTTCACAATGACAAATAGTCACTTTCACTTCACTCGCTTTTATTAGAGAATGATACTTGGCACAATAGACTTACACCTGGCCCTCAGTTCCTATAAGTGGCTACATTTAGAGTCCAACACGAGGTCTTAATTCACTTTGTGCAACTAGTTCAGCAGTACATTGTACAATTCACTGCTGTAAACAGCTAGAGCCACTATTGAGTTCCAGTGAGAAGAGAAACATCCCTAGAGTCTATAAAGCAGGCTGAAGGATAGAGCAGAATGCCATGTGAACTCCAACACTATCCTCATCACTCACATCTTTAATGGTCTGCACTGGGGTGTGTGTGTGTGTGTGTGCCTGTGTGTGTGTGTGCCTGTGTGTTGTGCTCTCCGAGGTTGTGCCAGGAGAAACAGCTGGACTCTAATGAGGGACAGAACATTCCAGCAAAAATAATAACCACAAAAATGTCCCCCTGCTGTCTGTTAGCTGGCAGAGAAAGTTCATTTCATCTTTGCGCGAGCGATGAGAAAACTAACAGTCGAGCTGGGCAGAGTGACCAGCGGCCAGTAACAACCCACCCAGGGAATAAAGCAAAGCTCATCTGTGAGCTAATTTAAACTTTAAACACTAACATCCACCAAGAGAGAGTAAAGAAGAGAATGAGAGAAAGTATAAGAGAGTAAGAGAGAGAAAAAAGAGGAGAGTGAAAGAGTAAGGTGGGGGGGCAGAGGGGGGGGCATAAGAGGGGGATGAAGTAAGAGTGAGAGAAAGAGTATGACAGAGAGAAAGAGTGAAGATACAGGAAAAAAGTTGTGTATGTGTGTGTGAGTAAGAGAGAGAGAGGGGAGAGAGACAAAGAGAGAGAGAGATAAATGATAAAACAGGAAAAAGGACAAGTTAGAGTGTGTAAGAGAAAAGAAACAGTCACAGATAAAAGAAAAGAGGAGAGAAAAATAAGACAGAGACTAAGGAAAGCAGAAAA
The DNA here is from genome assembly GCA_037974385.1 of Arnoldichthys spilopterus. NCBI lineage: Eukaryota > Metazoa > Chordata > Actinopteri > Characiformes > Lepidarchidae > Arnoldichthys > Arnoldichthys spilopterus. The sequence goes on from JBBPDA010000041.1 coordinate 74,440, forward strand.
AAGAAAGAAGAAGAAAGAAGAAAGTGTGAGAGAGGAGGAAGAAGTTTAGAAAGAGAGAGAGAGAAAGAGAGAGTCAGAGTGAGAGAGAGAGAGAGAGAGAGAGAGAGAGAGAGAGAGAAAGACAGAGAGAGTCAGAGTGAGAGTGAGAGAGAGAGAGAGAGAGAGAGAGAGAGAAAGAGAGGGAGA
>JBBPDA010000041.1:75877-92268 GCA_037974385.1 Arnoldichthys spilopterus
AGAGAAAGAGAGAGAGAGAGAGAGAGAGAGAGAGAGAGAGAGAGAGAGATAGAGAGAGAGAGAGAGAGAGAGAGAGAATTAGGCAGATGGGTGGATAGTGTGAGTGAAGCTGAACCTCACCTGATCTGAGCTGGCTTGAAATCAGCTGCAGTTGTGTTTGAGCGATGAACTCCCCCAGTCCTTTAAAACACAACAAATCAAAACAATAAACAAGAAGAAACCAAAATAATGTAAAGACAAAATTATAAAACATAAAAAACCCTCAATTATTACTGCTTTCCTACAGATATTACACTGTTACTTTAGCACTAGCGTAGTCTATGCATTCATAATAAAGATCAATCGGTACAGGCTGATTCAAGATCAGTCATTACAGGCTAGCTCCCTAGGCATTGTTGAGAGCTGCCCACTGCTCCATGTGTGGGTGGGTTAAATGCAGAGGTCACATTTCATTGTGGTGCACTTCGGGGTGTGTTCGCAATGACAAATTGTAATTTTCACTTCACTTTTCCTCAACTGACAAAAGTACAAGAGCTTAATTGACCACAGCACACATTTCCAGGCTTAAACATGTCAGTGACATTTCTGCAAAAAACTGATGTATGGCTTTCTTTTTGCATATTAGTTTCAGGTTGCATTTCTTGATGCAGAGGAAGTGTTGAGTGTTAAGTAGTGCCTTTCCAAAGTCTGTACTTATGGCAATAGCATGATGGTTTCTCAAGCTATGCCTTCGGAGGATTTAATGGTCACGCACATTCACCAGTGCTTTCCGGTCTTGCCTGACATTCTGGATTCCCTAAATCTTTTCACAGTATTATGTACTGTAGATGGAGAAAGACCTAAACTCTTTGCAGTCTTCTATTGAGAATTGTCCTTTTTGAACTGAATGACAAATCTCTTGAGAATTTAGCACAAAGTGGTGAAAGCATTTAATGGATGTATACAATCAGGATAACCTCACCTCTTACCAGTTCATCTGGTTGCCTGTTGATCGTTTCAAAATGGTATAACCTGCATATTCTATAAACTTTTTTTACTCTTATTTTGCCCCTGTTGCAATTGTTGCAAGCATCAAATTCAAAATTTGCCTATATTCACAAAATACAAACAACCTGGTGGAAAAACATATTAAAAAATCATTTCTTTGTACTTCAAGAGAATTTACAAATGGGAGACTTTTATTGCTATTGGTTTTTACAAATGTCCCATAATTTCTGGAAATGGGGTTTGTGGTTATAAATAATTTAAATATAGGTTAAAGAGAATTTAAAAATATATATGGTTGTTTACAGGGGAAAAGAGAGCGAGATGGGGGGCTGTGGGTGTGGTGGTGCAACACAGACACCAGACCATTACCGATCCATTCCTTGTATAATCTAATACATCATTAGGCCTCCATAGTGGGTGAGTTATGATGTGGGGGCTAACAAGCTGAACAAATGTAATCAGTAGCATAATCCGCACTAACCAGGCCTATTTCAAGCTAATGGCCTAAAGCAAGCCTGTTGTCCCCGTAAAAGCACAGCATTGGATATCTCCACTAATGATAATAGTTTAGAATTTAAATGTACAATTGTATTTAATAAATTATCATTTAAAATATAGTTATGCAGCAGCTTTTTACAATAACAGTGCTGAACAAGATGCAATAAAGAAAATGCAGAGGAATAAATGACTAATAAATATTGCATTATTCATTATTCAAATGGAGTATTGGTAAAAGCCAAAGGGAAAGAAAGGAAAATAACAATAACAATAGCAACATTTAAAAGAAGAAACCAATTCTGTCTCAATGCAATGTTAAATAAGTGTGTTTTAAGATGAAAAGCTAAGAACATATTGTGTAATTGAAAGCTGACTTGCGAAGTTTCTGAAAAGAGCAGTAGATTGTTTTTCTGCTCAGCTGTTTGATGACCTGAGAGACCTAGCAGTAAGACTAACGATGTAAAATATACTTAATTGTCTTAAAATCAATTCTATCTATGTGTAGCATCAAAGCATCTACCCACTGATTTCCCTCAAAAGTGCGTCAACACATTCTCTGAAATCAGATAAATGATTTTCTGATCGCTCGTGAAGGACGTGAGGATTCTGGTGCATAAGGTAAAGCTTGCATGTGCTACAAAAGCTAATCTCCGACTATATATGTGTCAAACAGAGAAGCATGTCTCTTGGTCAAACATGGTCTCTGTTACTTTTTCACGTTTTCCATTTTCCCCTCATTGTCCCGCAGGACGCAAGCATTTCTTCCTGAATGTCTGTATTGTATTTAGAGTGAGGGGAAGAGTGAATTGTCTGAGGCAGCGCCTTCCTCATCGCTCTCCCTGTCACACTCACCACTGCAATATCAAAGACCCTCCTAACATCTTTATATTTCATGCCTGATTCCATTTTGAGGCTGAAATTTCCTCCCTACCGCCCCATTCAGCGGGGAAATGAATTATCCGTTACTATCAGCACGCCGATAACTTTTATGGACTTTTGCCAGATTGAATTCTTCCAGTATCTCTTAAAGACAACAGTTATTGAGAAACGGAAGAATAAGCAGATGAAGCCGTTATGAAGACAAACAGCTTGGAAAAATAACCTTTCACTATAAAGTTCCATATGAGCGGTGTGTTGGATAAAAATAAAGTATTTATCATGCAGAGAAGCTATAGAACACAATCTGATTTTTATATAACAGCCACCGACACACGTGCAAACACACACACACACACACACACACGCAAAGCATGAAAGATGAATTTGCACATGCTAAAATAAACTCTACGGTCTTCATATACCGCCATTGGCAAAAATGGCCTGCTAGTCACTACCACAGCAGACACACACAAACACACACAAAGACGTTATCTTATCAGAATTACACCAACTAACTGAATGTGAACTAAATGTGTTTCTGCCATCTCATGATCAATTTTCACATGCAGTATTGGTTATTAAGCCCTGCATTTCAGGCATTCTGTCTGTCTAATACTCCCTCTGTTTTCTCAGTCATAACATTTGCTGCATTTGGAGTAGCTCAGGAGGAGTAGGTGCCCCTAAATGAAACCATCAATGATGGCAGGGGTGAGCTGAGTTGGTGGTTGGAAGGTAACAGCAGATCTTTCCTTTGCTTGTTCAGGCAAAATGTATTAAGCATTTTTCGTAATTCGATTTTCTTCTTTTAATTTTTATTCCATTTTGTTTTTCTTAGTGCCTCCTTGTCTTTTCTGTCTGTCTGAACTGCTAAAGGGAGAACGGAGAGAAGAGAGAGCTTGAGCAAATCCCAGAGAGTCTTTACCAATTCAAGTCAGCGCAAGGCCTAGGCACCATACCAGCCACACCAGCCTCCAAGGACAAGGACTCTGCGTCACCACGTGGGGCAACCATTCTATTTTGTTTTTCTTAGTGCCTCTTTGTCTGTTCTGTCTGTCTGTGCTGCTGTAACGAGCAATTTTCCTCCGGGATCAATAAAGTTTTCTGAATCTGAGTCTAAATTAGTACAGCAGTAGCAAGCGGAACCATCGAATTTGAACGGGCTGTTCTTTTTTTGTTAACGGGATGTTAAGAGTGTAAAGAACATTTTTAAAGTTTAAATAACCTGTTGAATTAAACGTTAAATACATTTCAAATTGGTTATGCCATCGAATAATCTTAAGGAGGCAAAAGTGGCTATTTTATAGCATTGCTAAAAAAAACCTTTGTGGCACCTTGGTTTTTTTTTTTTTATAAGTATATAGGAGAGACTGTTAGAAAGTGTATGCATGTGAGTCTAACCTGCTGAGCGCTGGTTTGGTAGTTCTGAATGAGTCACTGTGGGTCAGTGCTTCAGTGACTGAACTGTCACTGGACACACGCTTCCTCTGACTGCCCTGCAGCTCTGCGATCCTGCAGGGAGAGAGAAAAATCACGTTGAACTCACTGCTGTAAAATATAAATGCATCTTTATTGTCATGTAACTTCACAGTCTTGACTTCTGTGCACCAAAGTGGGGTTTAAGGCTGCTTTCCTGGCAGGAACGTCTATGAAACGGCAAGGTTTGTTTCCGCTCTTCAGCTGAGTTGTACATTTGATATCATTTAATGACCCGTTGCTGACAGCGGACTGATTGTTGATTCTTTCTCTTGTTTCTATCTTTCCATTTGCTCGTTGGGCTTTGAGACGTGCTTGGAAGCGGCAGCACATGTAAAATGCATTAGCTTTCATTTTTTTCAGAGTCAGACCCTGGAATAAAACGGTTCAGCTGCTGTGCCATATTCTGATGCATTCCACACACACTCATGCACAAAACACATGCCAGAACAGAGCCAGCGCGGCATATATTGAACTGCCGCACCCTGATTTGAATAAAATGTGCTCTGGTAGGATATTTTGAGGTGATATGTGAAGCACAAGCACAAGAAACTTTTCTTCGATCTAAGTGTGCATTGTATTAGTCTGTTCAGTCTAAACTGTAATTTAAACAGTAAAAAAATCATTCAACTGTAAAGAAATACTGCATTTGTTTTATTTAAACTCTATATGCTGCATTTGTAGCATATGGTTAGCCACCATAACAAAGACAATTATTTGATGTTTCCCTGCGCCTACAAAACGTACTCCTGAGCCCATGTGTTTGTGATGTGTACTTATATTATCACAGTAGCATAATGGTGTCTCATTCAATTCCTACTGAAAACTATAAAGTCAGACACATACAACGGGGGTGTCTAACCTGGCTCTACATGTACTGAGATTTATTCCCTACCCAAAATCTTATAATACGTCTGGCACAAAATGGTGACTCACCACGCTTCTTTGTAAATTAGTGTAAAAGATTGCCGTTGACGCTGGTACAAGGGTTTAGATTGGGACCCATAAGCAAGGGAAAGCTAAGGGACACCATCTCTCTGGGCATGCAGGAGCCCGCCTGAACCAGATGCAAACCTCCCTACTGGCAGCAGACCTCTAGGCATACGGTCGGCACATTTGCTGCTAATTTAGAGCACCCCAAGTTAGGAAGCAAATGCGGCCATTCCACGCCTCTACCGATCTCACCGTCGGTGCGCTCGCCTGGGAGCCAGGGGAAGGTAGCTCCCTGCCTACCTTTGCCGATACCTTGGACCAGAAGAGGTCTCGAGTTGGAGTACAGGGAAAAACTACGGCACAAAACAACCACATCAGCAATGCTCAAGGCCTGTCTGCCGGGGACACAAGAAGAAGGGGGAGAGAAGGGAGAAAAGGGAGACCTTGAGCAAAACCCCAAGAGTCTTTACCAGTTCACCAGCCCACGTCTGATGTGGCCTAGGCACCATCCCAGCCACACCAGCCTCCAAGAATAAGGACTCTGTATCACCCGGTGGGGCAACCATGCTTATAAGGGCCTCGGCTTAGGTGGCACACATGAGCAAAGACTGGTGTAACCATGGTGACACATCACCAATGCCCCCTGCTGGCCCGACACAGCAGGCCATGAAGGCAAGGGTCTTGAACACCCCCTGACAGCCCGTCTAGGTTATAGATATAAAATTAACCTTCCAAAATTAGCATTCAACAAGGGCTGAATCATGATGCCCTCCCTTTATTACAAGTTCTGAACGTTTTAAAACAGTTCACAAATGTATAAAGCTGGTCAGTCAAACCAGCATTTTTTAGCTAAGAAAGGTTCACAAGAATTTGCAAATTACAGATTATTTTTTATAGCATTTTACAAAACTTCCTAACTTTCTGGAAAAGGGGTTTGAAGAAACATGCTAAATGTTTATGAATTCATTTTGTTCATTAAATAAGTACATGACTTTAGAATGAAAATAACTTTTTCTGCACACGAGGCCTTTTGCTTCATTCATAGGAGCCTTAAAAGCCCCACTTTTGTTTTTTACCCAAAAAAGGTATTATTAGTCATTACAAAAATAGACCCAAAATTTTCAAGGGCAATACATCACAGGAATGCAATATCTATATGCATTTTCAGAATTAATTAGACAAGCATGTAATAAAGATGTCAAGATTTTGACCAAGAGATTACCTGTACCCCTGGGAGGTATCTTCCCCTAGTTATGCTATAACAGAAAACAATGAATAGCTGCTACATTTATTTCTTTAACAGAACTATAACTAAAAGGCTGACACATCCAACTGAAGCTTTGCCTAGCTACAGCTGTGAAGCCTGATCACTGTCTTATATCTCAAGAATTCTTTATCTGATTTGATCTGTCATGAAGCTGCTCCAATAATGCTCTGATCTCTTGTATGAATCACACAACTCAGACATAGGGGAATTTCTGCACAGCCATTCAGTTTGATGAGTTTGATCTTACACATGTAAAACAAGTCAAACACATAAGCACACACTGCATTATACTAGGGGCATCCAAGTTCAGCTGCAGTTAATTTTGTAAATACTTTCATTTCTGCCATAACAAAGCTTTTACTAAGGAAAAAAACAAACAATATTACATTATACCAAAATTCATTATTAGGTTAAAACTATGGCAACATTTTTCTTGTGTTACTTTTGGAAATTAGACCCTTTCTTGGAAATTAGACCCTTTCACATCAAGACATTGGTTCAACACTCAGATATAGGACTGCTGCATAATTTGATGCCTAGCTTAAGGTTTTACATCTAGCTCATAGTTTTCCCAGTACCACAGGCTAACCTCTGTTCATTTGGTCTATTTATATGCACTTTTAGTTTGACAATACAGCTATAAAGGATCTCTATTTCATTGCCATGAGTGATCAAGAGTGCAATGATCTGAAAGACAGACCTGCACGCATGAGAATGTGAGCATCAAATACCGCACAAACCAAACCAAACCTAACAACATTAGATAGAAAAACAAGAGGGGAAAAAAAAGACAAGAGAGATAAAGCAATAAAAAGATGAAACAAACAAAAAAAAGTTTGGGGTAGTAGAAAAAAGGCTCTGTGGGTTTCTCAGAGATGTGTGATGCCTGGCCAAGAGAAATACAGAAAAGTCAACATTATTTTTAATGAATCAACCGTTTAGGAAGAAGAAACTAAGGGACAAAACAGCTTGGAGACTGTTTTCAGGGTTTCAGGGCTATCTGGTCATATAGCCATTTAATGCCTTATAAATTCACTATGAGAGTAAACCCACACTGAACAAATACTTCACAATAAGAAAGGACACAGAGGCAACAGCGCAGCATGCTGCACAATAACAACCGCATCTGATGTTGCTTTAATAATTCACAATGTGTGCTTTAGAAGCAGACATGATCAAGACTACGCAGTCACAAACAGTTCTCAAAGCTTGTAAGATAAAAGAAACTTTTGGATTTGATCTTGAGGCACCCAGGAACCAGAAATGAACATCAACCATGTGACTGTCCATTTCATAATAAATGTCAATGTGCATTCCGTCAATCGATTACAGACCGGTAGTGCAATTGGATTTTCCAATCGGTGTCCATTACGCAACACTCCACTGTTCAGGTCAGCTTTTGGCTATCACACACATGGTCAATGCTTGTGTACTTGTGACCTGTCAATAAACTGAGCAGGTTTAAAATTCATCAGTGCTAATGTATTACATCACCTGTTTCCAAATACAATAGCTATTATAAACAGTGCAGTCTTCCATCCAGAGAGCTGCATTGCACTAAAACACTTACTTAGCATAGGGAAAAACCACTTTTGCCCTGAATGGCTAACCAGAGACAAGCTTACTCTCAAGGACTGGATTAGCTTTCACACATTCTGCCCATTTTCTCATACACACTCTAGGCCAGGACAAACACTTAATAGTGGTCCTTTGTATTTTTACAAATACATTATACAGCCAGTCACTATTGCGGAGGTATAGATGTGTCTCTTATGTATTATGTATGTCATTGTCATAATATCAAATTTCGTTTTTGCTAGACCACTCAGGGAGCCAACCTAAGCCAGTCGATGTTTATTACTGATTCACTAACTGACAGACTGAATAATGTCCATCGTTAAGACATGCAGGGCAAGCATCATCACAATATAAATGGACCAATAGACCTACAGAAATCATTCAAACGTGCTTAGACTTGAACCAAATGCTGTAAATGTAAAGGTACTTAAAAGGCGATCTTGTAATAACAGTGGCAATTTTTTAATTTTAAATTTAAAAATAAAAATGTGCAAGTTAGTAGGAAACAAACTATTATGGAGAAACATGTTTGCAAAAGTCAGACTCCAACTTTTTCTGCTTTTCCCACATAAGTACTGTTCTGTCAGAAGGAGGCAGAGTACTTCAAAATTACAGCTCAAAAAATGACTCATCCCAGCAAAAAACTTTCATGCACAATACTCTCAGCTGTTCTCAAGTCGCTTAATAGCCAGTATCGCTTTTAAATTTTTTTGATTTTTCTTATTTTAATGTCCAGAGTATGCATATTTATTCTCCATCAAAGGACACCTAAAACTGGCATTTCTTAATCATTTTTAATATTAAAATAACATTTTTTTTTTACATATTTTAAATACACCCTAACAGAAGTACACTGTTACATTTCCTCATACCGGTTACCTAGGACTGTCTGAGTTTGGCAAGTGATTTTAAAATATCTCTTAATTAAAAAAGTCATTTACTGAAAAGTCAGGATTTTTCTAAAATGCAAAAAAATAAGAACATGTGATTTGTTAACTCTCTTGAACTTTACTAATGAAAGCTTTAAAAAAATATTTCTAATGTTTTCACTGATCAGCTTATGAATTTGATGTCTGCAACACACTCAAAAAAGTTGTGACGGAGATGTGTGTGTACCACTGTTTCATCACCTTTCCTTTCAGGTCCTCACCCATACAAAGCAATCTGCTCACAACACCCCCATCCTTTTCCAACTACACTGGTTACCTGTTCAGTCTCGTATTCAGTTTAAAATATTGCTTCTCACATTCAAAGCCCTACATAACCTTGCTCCTTCCTACCTTTCTGATCTTCTCATGCCCTATTCCCCTGCTCGCTCTCTCAGGTCTACCGGCAGTAATCTTCTTGCTGTTCCTCGCACAAGACTTCCCACTGTTGAAGGGAGGTCCTTCAGTGCCATAGCACCCAAACTTTGGAGTTCTTTTCCTCAGTCTTTTTGTGATTCTTCTTCCCTTTCTACCCTTAAGTTAGAACTAAAAACCTATTTTATCAATGATTACTTTCCACTTTACAATGTCATTAAATAATTTTATTTTTGTATGTTTTGTGTATTTGTATGTTATCTTTGTATGTTAAACGGCCTTGGGATTGTGAAAGATGATACATAAATTCAATTTATTATTCATTTTATTATATTTTGTTAAGTTGTTTAATCATTTGGGAACTGAGGAGACAAATTGTTGCAATTCTACAAGTGGAATTTTTGCTTTATACAACATTTCATTTGTTTGATTATACTCTTTAGGAAGCTCCATACATTTTCAACTGTCAAGCACATGCACTCTATGTCTACAAAGTTATGCTGTTTTAGCATGTGCAGAATGAGGCCTGGCATTGGCTTTCTCTTTGCATGAAAGAGTTTTACCTTGCATTTTTTGATGCAGCAGCAGACTGTGTTAAGTGACAGGGGTATTGTGAAGTCCTCCTGAGCCCATTAGGGCCATATTTATCACAGTAGCATGACGGTTTCTCATGCTGTGCATTCCGAGGGCTCAAAGGATTCCCGGTTTGTCCTACAGGGACTGAGATTTCTTTCACGAAGTCTGCCACAGTGCTGAGCCACAACCCATCTTTGCTTGCTGAGGCTAAGCCTTTGATGGATGTTGAATGTTTTAAAAAGGCATGACTTGAACATTCTATAAACCTTTCAGTTGTTTTGCTCTGTCCCAACAGTTGTTTGAGGGTGTCGCAGACACATAAAGGTAAAAAAAAAAAAATACTGGAAATCTCTTGTTTGAACTTATCATTTAAATAAAAGTTCAAGAGAGTTAACCAATCTCACATTCTTGTTTTAATTGCTTTTTATGAACAACCTATTACCTCATAAGGCCCAGGGTTACTTTCTTCACAGAAAAATTTCACATCTGCTAAAAAAATCATCAATTTCTGTGGGATGAACTTATTTTTTTTTCACATGACGGATGGAACAGCCAAGACTATTCACACAGAAATATTTATTATAACCTAAGGTTATTATTTTATACTAGGTAATTACTAACATGGCAGATTCAGATTGGTTCTTAATCACTGAGAAACACCTGTAACAATTCTATGACCCTGCTTCCTCATGTAAAACTAAACCCTTTCAAATATTACTATAGTCAGGATACTCCAGTGCAAAAATATAAATAAATCAATCAATAAATAAAAACTAAACCACACACACACTCAGGATATGCTTCGAGTTGTATGTACCATCAGTGCTTGTCTGTATGGGATGAACATATGCTTCAGCTGAACTTTTTTTGGACCATTTTCCCCAAGCTTCCAAGAATATTTAGCACTCTGTATATTTCTGTTCTTCAGTAGTCACTTCAGTTTTCTGCTCACTCAAAATAGCTTGAAAGCTTTAAACCAATGAGGAAGCAGAGCAGAAACAGTGTTGGTGAAATTACGTGATATTGAGGATGGTTATGAGATGATGTCATGTACAGCACATACTGAGCTCAAGCTTCTGAATCGCCTCAGGCGGTAAGTCATGGTTTACAGCCGACACAGTGTCTGCCCTTTTGCCGCTATTGTGGAAAGACCATGCACCTCTTTAAAAAAAATCATGCTCAATAAATTCAGTCAATAACCATTAATGGCTGCTCACTGGAGTACATGTGCTTGGAAAAGTTAACTTTACGAGTGCGTGGCAATGTCACAAGCACGTGTGCTGGCTCTGCAGAGGCTCTGTTCTAGCCATGAAATTCATGCCTGCCACACAGCGTACTTATATCTCAGGCCAAACTCAAAGAAAGGAATGCACACATACATAAATACATATCCACACAACTACACTTGTATTGCTGACTTTATAGACATTTTTTATAGTTCTATTATGAAAAACTGCAGTCTTCATTACTATACATCAGATGCAGCATGCAGAAGCCCAAGACAAGAACAAAAAAAAGTGATCATCCGGTTTTTCTAATGGGTTTTCCCATGAATTGTCTCACTCGGAGTCATCTACCTGATGCTATAGGAAAATTATGTATTTTATTATGTACTGAGGTACCCTTGAGCAAGGTACCGTCCCACTACACTGCACTGTTGGTAGCTGCCTGCTGCTCCATGTGTGCACGTGTGATGGGTTAAATGCAGAGGTCACATTTCGTTGTGGTGCTTGAGTGTGTTCACAATGACAAATAGTCACTTTCACTTCATACCTAATTGTAACCCCAATGACTTAAAACACCTGGCCTTGATCGAAACTGGGACTTCTAACTAACTGCTAATCCTACAGATTTACAGTACATGCACAATGCATATATATAATTCCCTCAACTAATAAATGACCAAGTTTAATTTTTTCCCTTGTTTTTTTATTTATTTTCTCTTTATCTACCTTAAGGGCTTGAAAACCTGATGATGGTTTAAGTCATATTTATGTAGAAACATTCTAAAGAGTTCAAAAACACATGCAGAGGCATCCACTGTGTGTTTGCTCTATAGAGTTCTATATGGTGTTATTAGGTATTCCATTTTAAGTCTTAGCAAGACCGAGTTCAGCTACCCTACTGGTAATGTTGCTCTGCTTCTAAAGCTTCAATCGCGTGTGGACACACACACACACACACACACACAGTGGTGGCATACCAGCAGTCTGTGTCTGCCTGCCTGAAAGAGAAATGAACAGATAAGAGAACGTGGGGGAGGGCAAGTTTCCTCCATGTACAGAGCCATGCCTCTCTCTGTCTCTCTGTCTGTCTCTCTGTCTGTCTCTCTCTTTTTTTTCTCTTTCTGTGTGTATCATATATCTAATTTCATTAGCTATATTTTGAACACATAAGAGGGAAAAAGACATGTCTTTGTACTTCTCTTGCCAAAACTGATATAACCCAGCACAAATCAACACACTCAAACCAAAACAAACCCTCATACACCCACACACTCTTGCATTGCTCCTCATTGGGAGGAGATTAGCCCAAGTCATGGAGTTGTATGGATTTTACAGGCATCTATAAATAGAGGTGCGTATCAAGCGCAATGCTGCGGGGAACATTCATTTTTCTACACTGCTGTTTCTCTTCTTGTCTCTTATGCACAGACGCGCACCTCATACATGTACATGTTGATTTCAATGAGTAAACAGTTTATACACTCTGTGTGCATGTTCATTCTATACATATTACAGTTTTTGTGTTTAATCTGCATGTTTAAAGAGAGATTAAAGGAATTTTTCATCTCTATGGTTGCCCTCTCTGGTATAAAATCGGCTACCATAGACTGTGATTTCGCTTTATTTGAAAAAGAACAGAAAACTCGCTCTTGAAACACATTTACAATAGTTGGCTTAATCAACAACAGACCAACAATGAAGCCGCAATAGCTGCTTTAACATAACACGTTCTTGAAAAATGCTTCACATGCTGCAAAATGTCCTTTTAGGTCTTTTAAAGGACATACCAAATCATCGCCCCCCCCCCCCCCCCAACGTACTACCTTGCAAATGGTTAAATAACAAAAGTAAACTTTAATTAAATTTTATTTATTAAATAATTTAATTCAGTTATTTATTTCTTACTCCTAAATCAGTAAGTACAGTTTAAAGTAGTCTACATGAACTGTGACATATTCACAGCTGTGATTACGTGACTATAAAGGTGACTTCTGCTCTAAAGGGGCCTGCACTACAGCTCATTAATCAAAACATCATTAGGGCCATAATTAACAGCACATGTCCTAAAAGGATAAAAAAAATAGGTCATTTCTGCCTATGTGCTAATGTGTGATATCTGACCTGGGTGCTGGAGAGGAGGGAGGAGAAGAGGAGGATGATGGAAAGGCAAATTTGCGCTGCGCTGAAGAGTTCTCTCCTGACGAGTCAACCAGGTCAGGCATGCCCGGTGATGTGCTCACGGTTTCCGTGACTACCAGCTCAGGGTCCAGAATGAACAGCTCGTCCTGAGAAATCTCCGTCACATAGTGTAGATGCTCCTGGTACACGCAAGTGTAGAAAAACAATCACTTTTCTCAAACTGTAAGATATTACGTATCAGTGGAGACGTCTAGAAATATTTCAGAACTGGATTTCTGTGGTGCTATTAGTGCAGGGACATTTTCCCCGTAAAGAGATGAACTCACACTAGATGAATGCATTTAAAAATCGTTAGCGTAATTAGTCAGTAGTGAGTATTAGTGCACAGGTGCCATCAGTCACACTCACCTGGGCTCGATCAATCCTGTAAAATCGATCTGCCGTTGTCGCTACAAAAAGAACACCACCACAAAAAGGTGTAAGCTGATTTTTCATGTAACAGAACTGGAGTGACTACTGAACAATTATTGAAAACAATAGTGGCAAACTGAAAAGAATTGCCTAGAATATGATGAAGATTTGCTTAAAAACAGCCTGAAAATGGACCGTTCTGAGAAATGTGGCTAGAAAGAGCTTAATAATTCTGAAATGGTCAGAGTGCAGAAAACCATTTCTGATTTTCCTTACAACACATTTCAATTAAAACAACATTTTCAGCTGAGACAGAGGTCAGACTGACCCCTACTAACTTACTCTATTCCATTACCACGAGCAAATACATGATCCAGGAATACATTAGCTTCTGGTCTGTAATATAACATTCCATGAAGGTCTTCTAGTGACCACAGAATTTGTGGATAAAGAGTAGCTGTAGGGAATTATTTGGAATTAGAAGAAGCATCAAACACTGTGCAGCCTGAAAAAAACTGACTGCCTCTGTCTGAAGTGGCTTAGGCAAATGAGAGAGTTTTCTGCATTGCATACATGAGGAAAAAACATTTTCTTATTTCCTGACAACAGAGCATTCTAATTAAATGTGCTTTCCTGTTCCTCATTTTTATGTTTTAACAGTCAAAACCTACAAGGCAACTCAGTCCGTTCGTTAATTTAACTGGCAATGGTGGAAATGGTTGTAAATGAAAGAAGTCATTGATCCTGACTAATGGAACGACAGAGATGGGCCAAAAGGTCATTTTTACTGACATGGATTGATAAATTCCTTAAGCAACCACACCATTGAATCTATTTGCCTAATTTTGTGCCCCTTATGCCACCCAAACACCCATTAAGACTCCATAAGACAAGCTCTCCCTGTGTTTGCGCGGGTTTCCTCCGGGTGCTTCGGTTTCCACCCACTGTCCAAGGGCTTGCAGTAGGTTGATTGGATACTCTAAAAATGCCTATAGCAATTTTGTGTATGTGAATGTGTGTATGAATGGTTTTCTGTGTTGCCCTGCGATGGGTTGGCCTCCTGTCCTGGATGTACCCCGCCTTAGGCCCATAGTTGGCTGGGATTGGCTCCAGCTTTACCGTGACCCGGAAACGGATTTAGAAACGGTTTAAAAAATGGATGGACTCCACAAGACCTCTGTTGTGACAGGCACTAGCATTTGTGAAGTGGGGCCTTCATGGATTGGACTAGTTTATCCTCGCACATCATAAAGATGTTCGATCAGATGGAGATCTGGGGAATTTGGAATTTGGAAGTCAAGCCAACACTTTGAACTCTCTGTCATGTCCTTCGAACCATTCCTGAGCAGATTTGGCAGTATGGCAGGGTGCATTATCCTGTTAAAATAGGCCACTGCCATTAGGGAATACCACTGCCATAAAGGGCTGTCCTTGGTCCCCAAAAATGTTTAGGTAGGTGGTACATGACAAATTAACATCCACATTATTGCCAGGACCAAAGGCTTCCCATCAGAACATTGCCCTAAGGCATCACACTGCAGACCAGTTCCTATAATACATTAAGGGACCACTTATGTGACACAAACCTGCACCTGGTCATTGTCATGATGTAAAACAAAACATTACTCTTCAGACCAGACCAGCTTCTTCCACTGCTTCATGGTTCAGTTCTAATGCTCACATGCCCATCTTGGGCACTTTCAGAGGTTGAGAGGGGTCAGCATGGACAGTCTGACCTGTCAGCAGCCAAGTAGCGCGATAAGTAAAGTGAAAGTGACTAACTGTCATTGCGAACACACTCAAGCACCACCTCTGCATTTAACCCATCATATGTGCACATGTGGAGCAGTGGGCGGCTATCAACTATCAACTTCTCATAGGCACCTTGTTCACCAGTTCACCAGTTACTCTTTCTTTAACCACCTGTTAACCAATGCATACTGGGAACGCCCCACAAGACCTGCTGTCTTCCAGACAATTTGGCCAATGTCGAAGTCACTCTTTATGCTTGCTCAATTTTCTTCCATCACATAAACTTGCCAAACTGACTGTTCACTTGCTGCTTAAAACCTCCTGATCCTCGATGTCATTGTAACGGTATAATGAGACGGTCTGTGTTATTCGCTTCCTGCGTCAGTGGTTTTAATGTTGTGGCTGGTGCACACATGGGGGATGTTAATCAGCATACTTTTCAATTACCAGGAAATTGTCATAAGCCAATAAAGCCACATACACTACAACACATTCAGGTGTGCTCAATCTACATTACACGTCAGCCGCAAGCGGAGGTCACTACAATATAAAACATAGCCATGTGCTTCTAAAATGTTCCTGTCGGAAAGCTGAGCACTTGTGTAAGGCCACTAATTTGAAGGTTGGTCATATTTAAAGAAATTGCTTGTCTTGGTGAATTCTATGGTCAGGTACTCAAAATTAGCTTTTTTTTAAAAAACTAACCTTATTTCAACTAATAGGTGAAACCTAAAAGTTTTATTTGACACAATTCATAACATTGTCTCATTGGCTTAACCTGGATAATCATTTTGTTGGTAGGAATAATGACAATTGGGACCAATATTATTCCAGGTCCTTTATCTTTCAACTACTGTATATTTCTTTAAAATTTGAGACTTAACATGTTTTCACCAGCCTTGCTTTCAATTTTCTCCATCAGAAAAATGAAACCCTCATTTTGTCCTTCTGATTTGCTGCATACATCATTACGGTTACAAGCTTTTTACTGTATAGATCCACACTTCTTAAATTGTATAAAATGCTCCCTGCTGCCTGGCATTGTTCCATTGCATTTTAAAAATGCTGTAATTCAGCAGCCATTGAAATAAAAAAAGTGCACTCTTCTACCCTGAACAATTATAATCCTATTTCAAAACTGCTCTTTAAGTCAGACAGATAGCTAGACAGAGTCTTTTTATTTTTAAACCAAATCATTTATTGGATTACACTCAGACCACAATGTACATTGTTCTTAATCACTCGTAACATTTCAGCATCTCTAACAATCTCTCTCTTTCTCTCTCTCTCTTTCTCTCTCTCTCTCTCTTTCTTTCTTTCTTTCTCTCTCTCTCTCTCTCTCTCTCTCTCTCTCTCTCTCTCTCTCTTTCT
>JBBPDA010000041.1:92368-106290 GCA_037974385.1 Arnoldichthys spilopterus
AGTCCATATGAACACCCCTTTCTGCCAAAGACCTGATCTAAAGTCTTCATGGCTCCTCTACACAAGGAACTGCTGCTATAATAAGAACTATTATTTATATTTATATTTATTTTATTTTTTTTCTTTCTTTTCTTTTGCTTGTTTTTGCTATCCGGTGTCAACCAGAGGGGGATGGGTTCCTCCTTCTGAGCCTTGGTTCCTTCCAAGGTTTCTTCCTACTGTTAGAGAGCTTTTCCTTGCCTCTGTCGCCCTTGGCTTACTCTTTGGGGGCTCGGACACGGTCTAACTGTGAATAGGACTGGTTGCCTAACTAATTACTTTTTTTATTACTAATGAATAATTTCAGTGATGGAAATCAGTGGCTGCTGTTTTAACCAAGAACACTTTTTTGAAAGAAATATGATGAAGGCAAAATACGCTAATGTCTGTTTAAATGTGTTTTGCTAGAACGGTCAAAAGTTCTTGTGCATCGTCGCTAGATAAACAATAACATACTATTCAACATTTTTTGCATATATTTTTAAAAACGTTTATTTTGAATGTTTTACATTTAGGGTTCAAATGATGACCTGTAATAGTCAAAATTCACAACTGGTGTCACAGCAGTTGATTTTGAGCTGTACTCGAAAAACCATGGCAGCTTTTTTGTCTCCAAAAGCAGTGCTGGGATGTACCCTCAGCCAAAGGGGGACAGAGAGTAGGCGTGGAAGGATACGAAATGAAAGTTGAGAGATGTTCCAGTTTTTACTGGACCTTTCTCCAAACATTATACCTCAGCAATGAAAGACACACTCTCATATTTCGCTTTCTCCCATGCTCTCTTTGTGCTCTTTGAGACAGGGAAGTCATCCAGCTCTCGACCAAATGGCTGCCAAGAGCGTAAGGCAGCTTTGACAGGCAGCTGTGCCCTGATTCAGTTCAACACTAAAACAACAAGCAACTGGATTGTGGATGCTGATTAATTATCCTTTTCTAAAGGCATGATGCTCAAGCAGATTTTATACATTTTTAAAAAGAAATATAAAGAATTTGCTGAAACTGAACTTTTTTTTTTTTTGCTGAATCAATCTTTTAATTCACGGAAAACTTGCTAAACGAGCACTGCACTTAAATACATTGCTTTGTATTTTTTGTTACAATCTCTAGCAACAACAATGGAATTTTACCTCCAGTAAAGGAAATAATCCAAAGAAGTGGATCCAATGAATCAAAGAGTTAATTAAAGAATTAATGCCACAATGCTTCCCTCTCATCTAATTGCTAAACTCCCTCATGCAGGGAGCAAAGGGAATAATGCAATTCCCATGTCTGCAGATTCACGCAGAATAGCTCACAATGGTTCTGCGGAGCAGATTGGTATTGGTTATAGCGGTTCTGGGAGCAGAAAGATGTGGAATATAAAGGTTCTGCAGAGTGGAAGGGTTTTGGGTATAATGGCTGCAAGATCAGAATGGTGTTGGCTATAAATGTTCTAGAAAGCAAAATGGTGTTGGATATAATGGTTCAGTAGAGCAGAATGATGTAGGCAGCAAGACTGTGGAGAGCAGAATAGCAACAGGTCAAATGGTTCTAGAGAGCAGAATATTGTTGAGTAGAAGGTTTTAGGATATTAAGGTTTTATGAGAGTATTAAGGTTATCAGTACAATGGTTCTGCGGAGTAAAAAGGCAATGGGTATAATGACTCTGAAAAACCTACTTTACCAACGTATTGGTAAAATGGTTCTGGTAACTGGAATCAGTATGGCGGTAGGTAACATGACCTTGGAGAGTATGATGGAGTTGATAGAAATGGAAGTGATGGAGTCCCTATTGCAGATAATGGTTCTGATGTTAAAAAGCAAGGTGGTGTTGGTCTTGGGGCAGTGCTGATTTTGACTGCTCTTATTTTGAGTAATGTCATAGCACTGGCTATAAAGAATTTTCTAGAGCAGAGCAGTACCATCTGTAATGGTACAGAATTTGGAAAGTAAGGCTGGTTGCAATCACTCTACGACCAGAGGAGGATGGACCTTGGTTCCACCCCAGGTTTCTTCCTACTGCTAGGGAGTTTTTCCTTGCCTCTGTCACCTTTGGCTTGCTCTTTGGGGGCTCAGACCTGGTTTCTGTAAAGCTGCTTTGTGACAAAGCACTATATAAATACACTTGACTTGACTCTACAGAGCAGGCTGTATTCTGGACAAAGAGTATTACAAGCAAAACATTTCTGGAAAACACAGTGATATAGATCATATTGTTCCAAACACATGTTGGTTCTAATGGTTCTGAAAAACAGGATGGTGTTGGCCTGAAATGTTCTTGACAGAGAGATGGTGTTTGCTTGAATGGTCGAGTAAAGCAGGGAGATGTTGGCTTTCATTTAGGACAGACCAGTAGATCTGGCTCTAATGTTACTGAGGGACACAGTGATATAGGTATTAATGGTTTAGGAGAACAAGGTGGTGTTGGATTTTAGTGGTTCAGCTGGTAGTCTCTTTGCCAGGTTCATCTGAGGTCTGTTTCCATGGTATTAGCAAATCTGGCTTTACGCTGTAAGCTCTGTAGCTAATACTGTGTATGTGTGTGTGTGTATGTGTGTGTGTGTGTGTTTTCATGGCTTTTGCTCCATGAGAAATGAGCAGAATCAGAGACGGTCTGGAGGTGAGAGTTGGCAGGAGCAGAACACCCCACTGAGTCCATCATGTCAGACATCCAATTAATCTACACAAACAGCATCTCTTTCGCTCATTCTAACCCTTTCTCTCTGTATCTCTTCATTTATCACCCCGCCCTTCTCTGACAGTAATTCTGGCATGGTAATGGCCTGTTCATTAGAGCTAAAATGTCAGTGTAGATTCTCCTTCCTCAGTCAGGACCTTTCTTAACCTTTATTTAATCACGGTTGGGGCACTGAGCAGCTTTGCTCTTGTTCAAGGCAGGGGTAAGAGGGTGAGAGAGACAGGGGTGCCATGTTGAGGCACCGCTGGAGAAGCTGTAGGTTGTAACATTTACATAACACTTTCTCCCTCTCATTATCCTCTTTCTGTAGCATCGGTGTCAGAGCTAACGTCCTTCGTTTTTAAATATTTGGAATTGATCACTTTTGCAAATTCACCTCAGTACTTGGGGAAAATAAACATATAACATTATAAAGGAATTAAAATGGAAATATAGGTCTGATACTAGCTAGAATGGCATCCTCTATCCACATGTAAAAGCACACAGTTTGTGACAGAGACAAAAAAAAAAACATGCAAAAGAAGCATTACTTACAGTCTAAGAAGCACCACTTTGGTGACAACCTCTGAGACGACAGCATTTTTGCCTTGGTTTCTTCACCTGCCTGTAAAGGAGGACAGTGTTGAAGGAGATTAAAGCAAATAAGATGGGGAAAAAGTGTGAGAAAAGTTCAACATAGATCTGAGATGTGTTTTACCCTTGCATTTAAACGACCCAAATCAACATTTACCACATTTCATGAAAATACCTCAATTAAAAATCTGGGTATAGTTCTGGTAAACACATCATTTTACAATGATTCAACAGTAACTGGACAGTAAAGTTTTACTGAAACATTATCTGGTTGTTCCACATTTAAAACAACAAAGGTTATGCGCATGCAGCTGAAGAATCACAATGACCAATCGATGCTCCACCAATACTTGCTTGATAACACTCATCATACACGTGCATGCAAAAGCTTTGGTACCACAGATACAAGACAATCCACACAAGTAAATGCCTGCTCCAACAAACAACACCAAAAACATCTGAGGAGGCCTTAGGAACAAGGAGGATTGACTGGAGGGAGAAGTGGGGACAGCGAAATTAAATAGGTCAGGTTAAAGCCTATGTCCAAGCAAAATACGTCCTGCTTACTTTATTACATCTGACAACTTCTAATCTGGGACGTAACTTAAGAATCACTTACGTTGACAGCGTTTAAGCTTCATTTTGGATAGCTGCTATTAGACCACTCATCAATTTTGTGTTTATGATGATGCATGTCATTGTCATAAGATATCTTATCACGCGCGATCATTAGGAATAAGGGATTTTTTTTTATTCAGCCTCTGGCTTATGTCAGTCAGGTTCAGAGAGATTTTTAAGTTCGTATTGAAAAATTGGTACTCTGGGTTGGGCTTGGTGAGATTTGCTAAAATGTACTCTGCCTACAGTCAGACGTGCGCCACAAATTTAAGTGGAATTAGAGCTCGAAAGCTTTAGAAGTCGAGCAGGCTTCTGAGTAGAAGTGGTTATGGGAAAAGGCGGTGGGGGGTGTTGGGGCATGAGGGCAAGGAGGACGCTGTGCTTCGGTTCAAAAAGGAAGCCTCTTTTTTTCCTAAAAGACAAACATCTGTTTTCCACTTCAGTCTCTTACTCATGGGAAACAAAAACATCCTCCAAAAATGCAAAAGTCTCAGACCAGGGCAGAAGTCTGCTTTGACAAGCTCCTTTTTCTTGAATAAAACCACTAGCATGTGTGTGTGTGTCTGTCTGTGCTCTGTTTAGGGACGACAGTGTGCATTATGGTTTCCAAGCTTGTTCCTGATTTCTCCGAGCCTGTTTCACCTTACAGCTGTCTCACCCACCTGAAGCATCAGTCGTTGCAGAGATGGGTGACATGATACAAAGTCCTGCAGGAAACCCCAACATGTGAAAAATCCCTACACACAAACATGCATGCATCCACGCCCACACCCACACACACCTATTCTTTCTTTGTTTTTTTGAATGACTATTAAACTATTTGACATTTACCTACAAAACATTATCTGGACATCAGCAAAAAATTATTTAAAAAAATCTTGGTACTAAGGACTAGCAGCAGATGCAGCATATTAAGGTGGATATCCATATATTACAGCTAGTCTTATGGTCTGTTTGATGTATATTGCACAGTAAGACAACAAGCTGTTGTCTCACAAAGACACATCTGCGTCTGTGTGGTGTTTATTTATTTATTAATTTTTTTCCCCCAGTCTAATGGGAAACAAACTTTTTGTTGATCAAGCCATTTGCTAGCTAGTCACCAGGACCAAGCAGTGACCATATATGCACACAGGAAGAATAATGAGCTTGTTAGTTTAACAGTTCCTGCATTATTAAAAAAAAAAAAAAAAACACTTTTCCCCAGCATGCAGTCTTCCAAAGTTACTAAAGAGTTCTGTCCAGTCAGCAGCAAGTAAATGAGACATCCTCATGTTCTTTGTTTCATGCAGGTCTGTTTTAACAATTGCCTGTCTTCACTGATCTATCTGAAATGTGTTCGTTTGCATGTCAGTCAAATGGCCATTTCCTGTAAAACTAGGTTCTTAGCCGCACTAAGCACTGAAATCTGGGCCTCTATTGCCCAAAATACAAAAATAAAGTAAAATCAAGAGCTATCCCCAATTAGTCAAAGGCTGCTCCCAGTGTTGACCAATGAGGATTAGGTATCAAATTGTAAGTGGTCAATTAGTCGGCTAGCCCAGTCACTCCTGAACAGAAAAAAATGTAGACAAATGTTTAAATTATTCTAATATGCTACAAAACCCAGAACGTTTTGTAAAATGCAATAAAATAATTCTGCAATTTGTTAATGCTCTTGAATCTTTCTTAATTGTAAAAGGTACAAAATATGACTTAGTGCTTTGACTGACCAACCTGATTGTATATTAAATATAATAAAACATTTAGTTTTATGTGGCAAAATAAGGTATATAGAATATTCAAGTTATACCACTTTGAAACACCCAAAGGACTAATTTGGTATAAAAGGAGCTTCCTTAATGAAATATACAAAGTTGGAACATTTGTAAATTGCAATAAAAGAAAGAATCTGTGATTTGTTCTCTTGAACAAACTTTACTTGACAAAAAGTACAAAGGAAATAATTCAAAATATTTTTAAAATGACCAAGTTAAATGTATGTTGTAAATTACACAAGATTTACACAAGTTTTATAATTTGATGCTTATAACATGCAAAAAACTGCAGAATTTAGGCATTTTTACCTCTATGTAACATCACATTTCATTTTAATGACATTTTTAATCATTTGGGAACTGAGGATACTAATTGTTGCAGTTTTTCAAGTTGAATGTTTTGCCCAATCATACTTGATTCGAGACTTGAGGCTGTGGTCACCATTGTATGATTTTCCTCTTCGTGAGGTGGCTTACATTTTCAATAGGAGGCATATCTGGACTCCTGCCAAGCCAGTCAAGCACACATACTATATGTGTCAATAAAACCATGCTATTGTGTATGCAGAATGAGACCTATCATTGTCTTGCTGAAATAATAATGGACTTCCTGGGAAAAGATGTCGCTATAACAGATGATTTTTCCACCTTTTAGTGATAACAGTCTGGGTGACCCTTTTTATCTTTGGCATATTTCCACTGTCTTTTGGTCCATTTAAGATTCAAGACAACTCAGCAAAGTTTCTGCAAGGAATACATTTTCAGGCTGCATTTTTGATGCAGGTGGGCTGTGTTAAGTAACAACAGTTTTCCAAAATACTCAAAAGTCCATGTTGCTATATTTATCATAGTAGTATAACAGTTTTTCATGCAATGTAGTTTATGGGTTTGGAATATTATTAATATAATATTATGTTATGTTGATAGTAAAAGTCTAAATGTTGCATTGAGAAATGTTATTTTTAAACTTTTTGAACATTTCCCTCATGATATTTGCAACTTTCAATGACTTGAGTCTTAGGTGGATGCTTCTTTTATATCCTTTAATACACTTAACTGTTAACAATGTTTTTGAGTGAGTTATAGGCATAAAACTAAATAATTGTCTTTATAGTTACAAAATACAACCAATGTGGTCAGCCAAACCATTTAAAGCCAGTTTGTTTTGTTTTTCACAGTCAAATAAAAGTTTAAGAACATTTACAAAATGCAGATGTTTGTTTTTACTGCATTTCCTTTTCTAGACAAATTATTATGAATATTCACATTATTATAAGGTTGACAGTCCTATGTCCTACCTGACATTTTTTTGGTCATTAATAATATACTAGACACAAAAGAGTCACATATGAATATACCCACAAGGCAGTGAGAACTACTGAGCTGAGAAAAGTTTTACAGAAAAATCACACACAGTACTGTGTATTTTGGGTTCATGGTGTTAATTTGAGTGTGTATATGTATGTATGTTTATGTGTGGGTGTGTGTGTATGTGTATGTATGTGTGTGTGTGTCTGAGTGGGTATGCAAAATGAATTATCTGATAAATACCCAGCTGCACTGCAGAGATCTCTAATCGCAACACATTTCATGCCCTATTTACCGCCTGGAGTCCTTCATTAACAACTGCAGGGAGGAGTGTGTGTGTGTGTGTGTGTTTGTGTTTGCATGAGACCATGTCCATCCCTTCTATTCAAAATCAAAAACAATCTAAGCAAAACAAAACACAGGCAATCATTAGCATATTTCTCCAGACAAAGGTTGTGATTGGTGATCATGGCTTATTGCCTGAGTTAAAAGTACCATATTTAACATCTTTCTGGATCCTAATTCATCACACACACACACACACACACACACACACACACTTCAACATTCTTTTTCTTTATGTCGTTCCTCAATTTCAGTGTCTTCCTAATACCTCGTTTTTTTACCTTACAACATCTTTTACTCCCCCCTATATTCTGATTCCCATCTCACTGTCTTTCTTGTACCTATCTTTCACTTCTTCTTCTCATTCTTTCCTTTCACCCCACCCTTTAAACCTCCTTCTTATTCGCTCTCCCTCCTGCACTGCGATCTTTTTCACTCTCTTCGTCCCAATCTCACTAATTCTGTCCCATTCTTTTACCCTCTTTGGGCCTTTCTCCTTCTCAGTCCCGATGCGCCTTTTCCTCCCCTTTTCAGTTTCCTTCTAACTCTCTCTCTTTTCTCTCTTTTTCATGGCCTCTTTTTCTTCTCATTCACTCTGTTCTTCTCCCTCCATCTCCGTTCAGCTCCTTTTCCCACCCATCCCTTTGTACTTCCTTCTTCTGTACCACCACCCCATTTTCCCTCTTCCCATTTTAACTTCTCTCTAACCTCCTGTTTTTTCCTGCCTCTATTTCTTCCCCTTCGCTGTCTTCTCCTCCCTCCCTTCCTCCTTCAAGCTGTCCTGATCTCTCTCTCCCCCTCCCCTTCTCCCCCTCCCCAGCTTCCCCATCGCTCCCCTTCTACCTCTTGCAGTCTTTCGATGTGTACTCGGCAGGTTTCCAGGTCACTGTCTCCGGGGACAACGATAAGCCCCAATGGGATTGCTGAGAGATGGATAGAGAGAGAGAGAGTGGCAAAAGGAGAGAAAGAGAAAGAAAGTAAAAATAAAAAAAAATAATAATAAAAAAAAGAATCATTCCATCATTCGCTTCATAAAGCGAGCCTGAGCTGTTTTGCAACACCTGACCCACATTTCTCCTAACAGCCTTTAGTGCAGGGAAAACCTCACACATTAAAAAGGCAGACATGCAAAGCAAGCAGAGCATAACACACCTGATTTAGAGGCGCAGCATTCAGCAGGTTTAAATTCCATTAAAAGTTCATCACAAGTCTGCTGAAAACATTAAAGGGCCTACATGTAGGATTTAAGAAATAATGAGGCTTTCTCTTCCACAGCCTGCCATCACTGTTGATAATACCAAGTTCCACTTCCTTTGAGCTAAAGGTTCGGAGCTCGCACAATCACACTTCTCTATTTGTGCAGTGGGCTCGTGGCATTTGCAATAAAAAAACAGTGCCATATATGGCAGTTTCGTGAGCCTTTTGGGGGCAAGCTGAAAGATTTCGGACGCAGGCAAAAGCATGAAATGCTATGAAGACTCACTAGTTAATAATGAACAGCAAAGAAACAGCATTTGAATCAATAGATATTGTGCATGTAGTGAGAGAAGGCAATTTCTCACTTCACTGAGACAATTACTGTGCTCAGGGACAGAACCTATTTCTTTCTTTGGGGATTTTTAACAAAATATGACAATCACAGACTAAATGTAAACAACGTGTAAACTCCGAACGGCCTAGCTTAATACAGACAGAGAATGCTGTATTGGCATGCCTTCATCCACATGTAGAGGTTTCTGGAGGGCAGTTGGTTATATAAAGTAGCTCAACCAATATGGACTTTCTGCTAGAGGCACAATGTTCTTAGAGTTTTATAAGCACTTTCATACTGTCTGATGTTTTTCCACTAATACAACTGTATGAATTCTGAACTCAGACGAACAAGTTTAGCTGGGATTAGCTTTGTTATGTCCTGCTGCAATGCTCAGAGAGCAACTCAACGCTCCTCTGAGAGTTGCCTCAATTTAGCCACATCTTTAGTGAATGACTTGCACACCATCATAGTAATATATGTGAAGTGAGAGGACTGCCTCAGGAGAACTACGGAGACAGACGAAGGGGGAGTGAGGGATAGAGGAAGGGAGGGAGCGAGGAAGGAAGGGGGGGGTGAGAGAGAAAGAGAGAAAACAAGAGAGACAGAACAAGAGAGAGAGAACAAGAAAGAGTGAGGGGAGAACAAGAGAGAGAACGAGAAAGAGAATGCTAGAGAGAGCGCAAGAGAGAGAGACAGAGAGAGAGACAGAGAGAGAGAGAATTAAAGAGAGAGAAAAGAGAGAGAGAGAGAATGAGAGAGAAAGAGAAAGAAAGAGACAGAGAACGAGAGAAAGAGAGAGAAAACGACAGAACGAGAGAGAGAACAAAAGAGAACGAGAGAGAGAATGCAAGAGAGCGCAAAAGAGAGAGAGACAGACAGAGCGAGAATTAATGAGAGAGAGACAGAACGAGAAAGAGAACAAGACAGAGAATGAGAGAGACAGAGAGAGTGAGAGAAAGAAAAACAGTGAACGAGAGAATGTGAGAGAGAGAGAACAAGACAGAGAGAAAACAAAAGAATAAGAGAGACAGAGAACGAGCAAGGGGGGGAGAGAGAGAGAGAGAGAGAGAGAGAGAGAGAGAGAGAGAGAGTGAGTGCGTGCGGGGGCTCTTTCCTGCGGAATGTTTGGTTGCTTAGCAACATCAGAACCGTCGTTCTCTAATTCAATTCAGGCTTGTTCTTTTTTTGCACTCGCTCCGTCACTCTCTGCCTGTTGCCAGTGTTGTCTAAGCTCTTTATAGGTGTGAAGAGTGTGTGACAGCAACAGAGAGGAGAGCCAGAAGTATGCGTTTTATGTCTGTAGCCAAGCAGCCTCAACAGCACAGAACCGGTGGCTGTGATATCGGTCTTCACCTGTAAGTAGGTGGCTCAAAGTGGTGGATGTAAGGTGGAGATGATGCTCCACAATCACATTTTAAAGACACTGTACACTACAGTCCTAAAGAGCAGTAGTGTTTTTGCATGTAGACATGGGGTGGGATCAATAATGAGATTTTCATTTGCTGACATCTAGTGTTGTAAAAGGGGACAGTCCATAATTTTTAATGAGCGCAAAGCAGTTTTGAGGATGAGAGCAAAATACATACATATGTTGCCTTATTTACATTGTTCTCTGAACAGTAAGCCAACAGCTCATTAATGACGCATTGAGTTAAATCAAGTGCACAAGGCAGTTTATCATTGGGCCTTCAATAAAGATGATGTGTGCATGTGTGTATATACACTCACAGGCTTCTTTGAGTTTCTCTTTGTGATAGTGTAAAGCCTCATAGTCGTGCATGCTGATGCGGTTCACTCGGATCCGTAACCTCTCCGGGAATGGCTGCTGACTGAGAGAGAGACAGGGAGAGAGTGGGAGAGAGAGAGAGAGAGAAATAGAGAGGGGGGGGGGGGGGCGGGAGAAAGGGAGGGAGAGAGAGAAAGGTAGAAAGAGAGAGAGAGGGAGAGAGAGAGAGAGAGAGAGAGAGGGAAAGAGAAAGGGAGAGAGAGAGTGAGAGAGAGAGTGAGAGAGGGAGAAAGAGAGAGGGAGAGACAGAGAGAGGAAGAGAGAGAGGGAGAAAGAGAGGGAGAGAGAGAAAGGTAGAGAGAGAGAGAGGGAGAGAGAGGGAGAGAGAGGGAGAGAGAGGGAGGGAGAGGAAGGGAGAGAGAGGGAGAGAGAGGGAGAAAGAGAGGGAGAGAGAGGGAGAGGGAGATAGAGAGAGAAAGAGAAAGAGAGAGGGAGGGGGTTCAACTGATTAATACAAACATGATTGAAACAAGGCTTAGAAAAAAACTCACATAAATTTGTTCCTCCTCTATTATGATTCAAAACTAATGTCAACTGGGCCTGCGGAGTACATTTATACATGCTGCAGAGCATGGAACACCCATAGAAATTGGTTCTTCAAGATATCTTTAGTAGAGGCGATGTTATATACACAGTCATTTGGAGAAAAATTTACATCTCATGGACATTTTTCATGGAACTTTTTTTTTTTTTTCAACATATTTGAACAGCACCTTTACCTCTGTAATAAAATCTGTATAATCAGATTTATACAGATAAATGTAATTTATCTGTATAATCTGTATAACATACAGATAAAAGTGATATATTCCAACAAATAAAATATACATTCTGTTAATCAGTCATACAAAAAAACCATTAAACCCTTAAGATTAATGTACCTTCAATAAATCCATAATATAGAAACGCTAAAGAAACAAAATTGACTTGACTTTCCGTCTCCAAATGTATCTTGTGCCAGCTAAAAGGTTCCTCAGATCTCATTCTCAGTATAGGGGTTTTAACACCTTTTCTTTTAGAAGGTTTCTGGTTTAGAAATATTCATAAATCATTGTGAAGGCACAGCATGCTTAAGATTTTTAATTATAGTCAAGCCTGAGGATGGTAACTCTTTTGTTTCTTGATGCACTTCAAGATTAATCGGTTGATTCTGAGGTCGGCTTTAAATCACTGCCTTGTTATAACTAACCAACTTCTTTTCTTGAGACATTAGCTCCTATAATTTGCTAAAATTTAGGCAAGGCAAGACAAGGCAAGTTTATTTATATAGCACATTGTCATACACAGAGGTAATTCAATGTGCTTTACAGAGATAGGCATTAAAATTAAAGTCTTTAAAAGGCAAATAAGCTAGAAAAGTACATGATGAAAGTAAACATTTAAAAACAATAAAATTAAGCAAGAAAGTGCATGATAAAAGTAAAAATGGGCAGCTGGTTCCAGCAATGGGCAGCATAATGACAAAACGCCATTTCACCCTGTTTGTTGCGACCCTCCGCACCACTAGCTGAGCATCTCCTGATAATTATTAATCCAGGCTGGTATTTATCAAACATTTTCAATAAATATTTGGGGCCCAAATATTTAGTGACTTGTAGACAATAAGTAAGACTTTGACTTTGAAAATGTAGTAGAACTATTTCCTCCCTCAATCCTCACAACATTTCATGCAGCTACACAAACCCAAAAAGATTCGTCCCTATGCTTAACAGTTGGCAAGGTACCTTTTATTAAGATCCTTCTTTCACCTTTACTCCAAACATATCTTTGGCGATTGTCAAAAAGAGATTACACTTCTGCTTAATAAGCCTAGCACTTGATTCCAAAATGCCACTGGTTTGTCCAAGTGTTTTGCTGCATACGTCTGACTAGCCTATGGATAATTTTATTGTTATAGATAGCCTGTCTTGTTTTGTAAGAGTCAGTTAATTATGGGAACTGTGGCCTAATGGTTGGAGAAGAAGGCTTGCGACTGGAGAGAAAAAGTGTGAGTGAGTAAACAGTGTAAAAAGTGCCCTTGGGCAAGACACCTAACCGCCTGGCTGCCCCACAGGGTAAGGTTTGCAGCCCACTGCTCCGGCTCTTGTTGTGTTGTTCATGGGGTGTCATGGATGGGTTAAATGCTCAGTGTGTGAGTGCCATGTAATCTGAATTTCACTTCATTACCTTTAGCTTCCCCTGTCAGCTGCTTAAATGAGCCCAGGCGAGTATTAGCAGAACACCTTGGGAGGCTTGATTTATTACATCCGATAACTTATTAAGTTCCGAATTTTTTATGCACTAAGACGTTACAAAACAATCGAACAAAAACTTTTGCGCATGCCCGTTTTTTTCCAAAGTATAGCAAGTTAGCGTTATATTAACGTCTTTTAATTTATAAAATCATGCAATTAGACCAGCGCTGCGACTTCTGCATGCAAATGTGTACGTTCTTTTTTTTAAATAATAAATAAAAAATTGACAAATCAGACACACTCTCTCTCTCCCTCCCTCGAGTCTGCTGACTAATGCAAGCACACAGAACGAGGTGACACAAGCACAGCGAAACCCTGACACACACAACAAACCCCTCTCTCCAAGAACAGCTGCTGACTGAGGAGGAGTCAGATCACATACGCCAAACAAATACATACACACAACACTGAGAGTGCTGACTGATGTGAATACAGAGAACATAATGATATGGGCAGCACCCGGACACACACACACAAGCTGACAACGTAATTAAAATGACATTCTGCCTGAGGCAATGTTAGACTTTTGCCCAGTTGTTTCAGCTTGTTAAAATGTGTCACTTACTGATAAGCAGATGGTCAGTATGGCAATGCGATGGAGCTTGCTATGCATGATTGATCTTTACAACTTATTAGCCTCCATGTCCTGTGTTTGCCTCTTAAACGAGGGGGGGGGGGTATAAAGGGTCGAGGGCCTGCAAGTCAATGCTAAAGTCATCTCTGAGGCAGTCGTGTGTGAAATTAACAAAACTGCACACAAAAAAGCACGTCATAATCATATTATTAAGTGAGTCTTGTCTGAGTTTATTGCACTTGTCTGCATTTAGCACACTTATTATCAAGGCAGTGAGGGAAATGGGTCTAAAGTGGCTCACAATCAAAAACGCCTCAGCGTGGACATAGTGATGGGGCTTACAGAGTGAAAAATGTAATGGTCAAAAAACTGAGGAGAATGGGCTGGGGGGGAGAGAGGGGGAGAGAGAGAGAGAGAGAGAGAGAGAGAGCTTGCATATGTTGTGTGTGTGTTATGTCGTTGGTCTTTATTCAGCTC
>JBBPDA010000041.1:111925-138041 GCA_037974385.1 Arnoldichthys spilopterus
AGGTTCTTCAAAGGGACTGCGGGCAATTTGCCTACATGCTCTGGCCATGGCCAGGGGTTGCTGGGGCTCCTCCATCCGTGGAAACATGGGATCGATCCAATCCATATATAATTGCTATATAATACTGATTTTACAGTATTAACTTTTATCCTCTTTTTGACCTTTAATTATGGAAAGTTTTTAGAAAA
Organism: Arnoldichthys spilopterus; assembly: GCA_037974385.1. Taxonomy (NCBI): domain Eukaryota; kingdom Metazoa; phylum Chordata; class Actinopteri; order Characiformes; family Lepidarchidae; genus Arnoldichthys; species Arnoldichthys spilopterus. Next base: position 112,114 of record JBBPDA010000041.1, read on the forward strand.
AGCTGGCATCTTCAAGAACTCAAGGCCATGAGCCTGTCTTTATATGATTAAAAAGAGATGACTGCCATTACAGAGAACCAGAATGAAGGCTACTCTCTCATTCCTCTGTATTGGGTAACATTGCTGGTTAATCATTCAGCACTCACAAGTCTGAACAGTGGACAGTGGGCACCAGGTAGGTTAAACTAACGTCCATCGGGTTTATGCAAGAGAAAGGAATGAAATGTATATGTTTATGTCCTTCTTTGTGTGTGTGTGTTTTATACATGTTAATGCATGTAAGATCCACACAGGCATTTTAATTCAGAGTTATTTGACTCATTTCTCACAAGGCCAGTGGGTGCACGCTTCACCTAGAAGGAATGATCTCCGGATGGTTGCCACAGATATTAAACCCTATGTCTTGCTGACTAATTGAGTCATTTATTCAGCTGTGGTCATAAAACAGCACTGAAAACACTCACAAATACCCCCCAGGAGAGCAGTAAAATCAGCATCTGTCCTACATTTTTAATGCATCACTGCCACAAATCTCTTCACATAGACATCAGCAATCACTAAAGACATCCCACTCTCCATGTCTACATAGTGCTGACAGATTGCTTTAGGATCATCATGACTAGGAGATTTCGAATAAAGACGCATGCAGAGATGCATTGTGTGTGCTTAACAAATGAATTCTTCAATCAGTGCCTTCAAACAACACCCCAAACGTGTTTCAGTCTCAATAAACTTTACAAACTATGTTGTTTTCAAGCTAGTTTTTTAGTGCGACCCTGCATTCGCACCAGCAATGACTTTTGCCTTTTTTGCCCAGATCACTAGTCACTTATTGTGACTGTGGGCGTTTCTAACCTTTTATGCCATGGTTTATGAAGATACATTTTTAAAATAGGTAATTATTAAGTAATAGCCAATGTAAGTGAGTGAGTGAAATCCCTAAATCGTTGTGGGGAAACACTTTCACAAGTATTTAGTGGCATATTTAGCATTGCCAATACTAACGCCTACCCAAAAACAACACATGCAATATTTGACCCCAGTCGTGGTAATCTGACATCACTGCAATTTCAGAAATACTTCTTTAAGCTAATTTGTTCTCATTATTTATTAATGTCGCAACATATTGGCAAGGATAAATCATAAATCATGGGGAAGTTTTAAAACTACGAAAATCAGCTTCTCCATTGTTATGAACAAATAACAAGGAAGCAAATCTCAACAGTGGTGGAGGAAACATTTATACAACCCTGCCCAGTTCCAACTGGTGATCGCCACATTGTTTCACTGCTAATTTTCATAAAGTTAAACTTTGCGCAACTTTGTTACATCACCTGTAAGGTTTTGTGTTGTCCTGTCTGGGGTTGTTGGCCATGTGCACATCTCGTGTTTGTTGTTATTGTTCTAGCCACGCCTTTGTCCCGCCTAGTTCACCTGTTCTGTTTTCTGTCTCCTCCCTGTGTTAGGTGTTCTTCATTCGTGTTCGCTATTTAATCTTTTGGCTTTGGCTTAGTGTTTGTTGGTTTTCTGTTGTGTTAACTGTTGTCTTCCCTGTTGTTTGTAACTTAGCCCTCGCCTGCGCCGGCTTCACAGCATCCTCCATCATTACATCACCCATTTTCCATTGCCAACGTTCATGCTGTCCCCTGGTGCCAGAAATCACCAGCACTCGCTGAAAATTGACTTCCGATGTGAGTGCAGGGTTAAAACGTTTCATGTTATGAAAGTAGCAAGGGAAAAACAAAAGTAAGAAGAAAATAAAGTGGAAATACACTCAGCACTTACATTCAGGTAGGAGACAATTTATGAGGAACCTGAATGAAAATGTAACCTGCCCCAAACCCCCAATACTTCAGAAATTGTGTTTTAAATCCAAATTGGGTTTAGAGAAATATTCCAAGCTCTGCTGCTTTCCTGCCCTTTAATAAGACCATTCACAGTCTCCATTGGATCAGACAGACAAGAAACTATTCTGCAAGCGGTGGTGATGTAGGGTTTCAGAGAGCAGCAATTAATATTTAAACAGTATGCTGCAAGTCTGTGAGTGTGTGTGTGTGTGTGTGTGTGTGTGTGTGTGTGTGTGTGTGTGTGTGTGTCACAAACAAATGTTGTTCCTTCCTGCCTCTGACTAATAGTTTAACAGGTCAGCTCTATCTGAACGTGATCTTTGTACAAAGCAAGCCCAGACTAGGAACAAATGTACGTGTCTTTAGGGAATGTTTGAACGTGTTCTCGTTATTTAACTATTGTGTTTGATATTGAAAGGGCACGCTTATCCTATGAATAATAACAAAAAGGACATCGGTGTTGAGAATTAGCATAAAGTGAAGTGAAAGAGCTGGAAGGGGGAAGTAATACACACTGAATACTGATTCAGCCATCACTACTCTCCACACAAATGCTTCCTTTCACTGCATCATTACACTGTGTAACAAGCCACCCAGACATGTCTGGCATGTCTTCAAGACCAGTCTTAAAGAATAATTCTATTATTTCCCTGATAAATAAAATGGCCATGACTAAGTTTGATTCACAAACAAAGCATATGTAGCATGTGTAAGGTCAGGAAGAGGTCTAAAAGACAGCAATGCTACTCTAAAACCAAGCTCACACCCAAAAAATAAACAGGAACAGAAGGGCATGTGTGCTTATTACTGGTGGTTCAAACAAAAGGTCACGATCCACACCAGAATTGCAATAATTTGTCACAAAGTCAATTCCTTGGTTAATCAGCTGCTGTATATTTATATGATTTACATAGTCTGATTATTACAACCACAGTTAGCAATACCAACCATATTTAATAACTGCTCGCCATTTTGGTTATCAGTAATTGATTCCATATAGGCCTTATACGCCTACTAGTTATACATCTAGTTATTTATTCAGCTAGTTGTCTAGCTATGGGAGCTAGCTAGCAATGTATTCGGTCTATGGTTAAACAGTTAATAATCACCCATATGGCCAACTGGCTTATCCTCACCCATTAATCACTTTTTAAAAGCCTTCTGAACACTGTAATTGCTTGTTGATTTCCAAAGTAAACATCGGTCACCAGCCAAAATCTTATTGCTAATAATATGGCTATGACATGAAAGCAAGTTATGTTCATATCTCTGTCATTCAAAGTGCTTTTCAGAGAGAAAAGAGACCCTTATGGTGTCCAGTCACATATAGATTAGGGCAATGGTGGCTTTGTGTCTTCAAGTCCCAGCCCAGGCACTACTGAGGTACCCTTGAGCAAGGTACCATCCCACTACATTGCTCCTTGGCCGCTGTTGATAGCTGCCTACTGCTCCATGTGGGCACATATGATGGGTTAAATGCAACGGCCACATTTGGTTGCGGTGCTTAAGTGTGTTCACAACGACAAATAGTCAGTTTTACTTTCACTGTACGTCTCTGTCCCTTTTTTGGTTGGAAAGGTTTTGAAATAATGAAAGATGCTGAAAAACTGATTCATGCTTTTATCTCAAGCAATTTTACTGCCTTCCCCAAGAACACCACTGAGAGATTTCAGCTCATTCAGAACTGCAGCTCAGCTATTAACCAGAACAAAGAGGAAAGAGCACATCAGCCCAGTCTTAGCTGGCTGGCATTCAGAATCGGAAAAAAATGGGCTCAGACTAAACTACATTGCAAACTGCCATTGTTAACTACACTGCGATCATCTTCGGCTGCTCTACTGAAAGTTAGTACCTGCTGGAAAAAAATCTGGGAATGCTACCTTTATCAATCATGCCCCAAAGCTCTGGAACACACTACCTATTAATATCAAGGAAGCTTAGTCACTAAATATTTAGCTAGCTTACTGTATAAGAGAGCAGCAGGAGAAAATATGCATTATCAATACCAAATTGCAAATAATTCACTGTTGATTCAATGAGAAAGTACATGTTAACTGATATTTTAAATAGAGATTTGCTATGGAACTGTGCTAGCCTTACATTATAAGAAGCATTTGGAAACTGACAACAACTAAATAACTACATCAAAAGCCATTTCCTCCAGCTCAGATTCATATATCTTTCACACTGAGTGGCTTGGTGACGGTTGGTGTATTTTTATGTACTGTGTTCCTGTGCTAATTGACTCCCACTATGAGGTAATTAGCAGCATGGACTCGGCCATTAGTGTGCTCAAGCGAGTAGTGGAGCTTATAGGAATGGCTCAGCTGCTGGTTTGCTCGTGCATTCTTGTCAGCAGCAAGCGAGTCACCCTTGTTCACCCCATATTGATTTTTCCCAGAAACTGTTCCCTTTCAATCTGTATCTGTCCAATTCCGACTAACTCTCCATCTCTCCTAGAGCTACAACAATTGGTCTAAAAAGTAGATTAGTTGATTTATGCCAAAAGTTATGTCATTTAGAAATACATGTGTTTTATAATTCTCTATAATATTAACTTGATACAACCAGTCAAACTGAAAGATTGCACTACAAGGTGCGATGTGGCTTCTGCTGTTCTGTATGAAGGAGGCGCTGTTCCCTATGTTGGCAAAGGCACAAGGTAAAATTGTGCTGATTAGTTTGAAGTGATTACTATTGGGTGGGAGTGCTACAAAATTACATCAGTACCTCATGCACCATAGCACTACATATAAAAGTCCTTCAAATCTTTACTAAAAGACTGAAAGACTTTTTCCCTTGACAAAAATACCAAATCATAATGAACTTCCCGCATTTCTACCGTTGCTTTACATCAACAGTGTGTAAATTATCAAGTTAAAATATAGTTCTAAAAAAAAAAAAGTTCTAATGTACAGTGTGGCATCCCACCATCCCCAAACATTCTAGTGACTATGAAACAAAACAGGACTGCGTCACATCTCAAAACTAAATTATGTTCTGCAAGCCTTACTCCTTGTTGTCCATCATCACTAATAATTGCCAAGCTCAAGGTTAATTATCTAGTCAAAATTATGTCTGAATTTTCTATATCAAAAGCTAAATATTCTAGTCAGCTGGCAAGCCTTAGTTAGCAATGTAAGCATAGCAAGTTCATGTCATTAACTCCACTTGCAATTAGATTAGAAATGACTATTAGTCATTGTGAACACACCCAAGCACCACAAAGAATATTGCCTCAGCATTTAACCCATCACACGTGGAGCAGAGGGCAGCTATCAACAGCACCCGGGGGGGCAGTGCAGTGGGACGGTACCTTGCTCAAGGGTACCACAGTACCTGTGACCTTCAGTTCACAAGGGCAAAGTCCTAACCAATAGACCACCACTGCCTAGAAGATGACCCAGAAACACACAGTTACATATTTTTAAGCCTGCTTGTTAGTTGTGATAATGCTATCGAACTGAATAAATGCAGATGCCATTGCCTAGCATTAAGGTTAGCTAGGAAGCTAGCTCACATTGTGGATGATTAACCATGCTAGCACCTTGTATAATAATTTATTTTTTGTATCTTCCATCGATAACGTTAGCTTGAATTACGTAAGACATTATTGCAACAGTAAATTCTGCATTACAAACTATATTAGCCTAATGCAGTCTAATCTTTTCATGCCTCTAATTTGTTTAAAGCTTCAGAAGCTCTTTTTATGCTAAAATGAGTTACTTCAAAGGACTAGTTCTCTATCTAACTTTGATGGAAGTGACTGACTGGATGGAAAGTGGAGTTGAAGGTTGTAGGCTAAAAATCTAAATTATCCCCAATGTGGAACTAAAGGACATTTCATTTAGTGTAAAACATCACAGCACATTTCACTGAAAGGCTGTTTGAATTCTTCAACTAGACTCGAATTGATTCAGAGCCATTTGTGTTCTTCATATGTCCATAGTAGTTATAAAAATCAGCTTTGTTGGTTAACACCAAATATAACCATATGGATGCCAAAAAAAATGAACCTTATTTTGATGCCTTTTGTTTAATGAAAGAGAGGATTTGTCCCAACTAGCCCATTTATACCAGCCATCCCTGATTAGAGTTAAAAGAATTACAGATTTTTATTTTTATTAAATGATATCTTTAGATGAAGGTAAGAGCATAAAAACATTAACATTTACAATAGTTTAGTGAATTTTAAAACTGCATCATCCATATGCCTCTCAATTTTCTCCATGCATGCTTTGTATTATCTACGCACATACCCACCAAGGGGAAGGCTAGCACATAACTGGAAAGCTCAAATCACTTGAGATTTCTTTCATATGCTCCTGAGTAATGGAGCACCGGTTTCCCTCTAATTAAAATATAACAACTAATTTAAGGCATAAAAACGTCTCACTGTAATTTCATTAATCTCCCCTATAATAAGTGAACAAGTAGAAATTACGCCACAAGTGGCAATTATGAGTCCTAAACAGGGAGAAGCTAAGCTATAGTATGTCCCCTATTTGTTGAGGATTGGGTTTTAAAAAGAAGTGTCTGCCAAATTTTATAAACATTGACCTTGGTTCAACATGGTCCCTTGGCTCAGCAGGGTTTTAACAAATAAGCAAAAATATCTAGCTACAGTTTTGATATGACACTGACATCATTAATGAACTCAATAAAATGAATGTACAGTGTTTATTTTTTTCCCATGTATTTTATGCTAAGAGTGCGCCAAAGTGGTTCATTGCCATTAAAATATTTCTCTGAAAAAATAAATACATTAAAGATGGTTCCTTGTGAACTTTTTCAGTTCCTATTAGTTTGTACAACTGAATGTGATAGTTGAGCATGATACTGAAACTGAATGTAAAGTTATAGGAACTGTGAATCAGAGGTTATCAATCTGAGGTTCAATTTTAAGATATTTAATATTTGACAATGTAAAGTTAAAAATGTATACTATTTTCCTTGAAAGATATATATATATATACATAGATAGCAGCAATTAATTTCACCATAACCAATTTAAGCATCATCTGCAGCAAAGTGAAGATAGTTTGCTCATGCTACAAGCATTAACATTAATATACACTGGCCTGTTAGCTTGTCAATCTCGTTTACTCACATTAATTCAAGTACGACCAGTTCCAGACCTTTCGCAAACTTTGCTGATTTTCCTGATCAAAAAAACTTACAAATCCTGCCAGCAAAATGTCAGTTGAATCAGCTGCATTTGAGGAAAGAAAGATCACCTAAAAGCTTTTCGGCACACCCATGGCACAGCAAAATCCGTGTGAAAAAGTGATTTTATTATTATTTTTCATCAACTCAGCCCCCAGCTTCTACATAAGTGAAAGTGACTATTTGTCATTGTGAACACACTCAAGCACCACAATGAAATGTGAGCTCTGCCTTTAACCCATCACACATGCACACGCGGAGCAGTGTGCAGCTTTCAACAGCGCCTGGGGAGCAGTGTAGTGGAACAGTACCTTGCTCAAGGGTGCCTCAGAAGTGCCAGGGCCGGGACTCGAACCTGCGACCTTCAGGTCCCAAAGGCAGTGTCCTAACCAGTAGGCCACCACTGCCCATAACACTAGGGAATCATGTTTGCTGCAAGACTTTGGGCATCCCTACACTAGTTAATCGACAACTTCCTCATGACAGGCTGAACTTTGATTTGATGGAACCTTTAATGTGGTGGTTCAAAAAGTGTGTAAGAAACAAACAAATTTTAGAAATCTCAGTTCAATAATGACCTCTGTCTGTCTTTCACATCTCTTTTTTACATCCTCCTCCTTTCAATTATTCTATGGTCAATAGATTAAGTAATGATACAAATAATTGCTAGACAAAACGTTCTCTCTCTCTCTCTCTCTCTCTCTCTCTCCCTCCCTCCCACCCTCTCTCTGACTCTGTAGCAGCTGTAGCTGCAGTCAGTGAATCAGCAGGAAGTTTGACACCAGCACAGGGCATTGTGCCCTCCAGAATTCCCACCTGCTGCTGAGTGCTGATTGGGCACCGCACAGCAGAGTGGCACATTCACTGGCACTGGAGTGTCAATCTTAAGCTTTGCTTATTTGCATAGGGGGGAAAAAAAACCATGATCACCCACTGTTTCACTCATCCCCTTACATAAGACCTACTCATGGCATGGCACAGTGTATTCTCTCTCTCACACACACATCACCAAATAGACATGGATACTCAGTGCCATCCCTGCACACTGCTTGGAATAAAAGCTCTAAATCGTCATTACATAATGCACATAGGCTTCATCACCCAGAAGACAGGAACAGAAGGATAGAGAGAGAGAGGGACAGAGGGGGAGAGAGATATTCTGCGCTGGGATAATAATCCTCGTACTCGGAGAAACGCAATGTTACAGTATAATATTTGGTTTAAAGCTCAGAAAAACTTCTGCTCTTTAGGAAGGTAAGGTGCTCATAGAATATATGTTATGATGGTGGAAATTTCAAATAGCGTATAAAACACTGTAAAAAACGTAGCTCATACAGGGCCTTAAAAGACTTTGATATGAATGCAATGATATATTGTTTGGTGTGGAGAGGGCAAAGTGTGTGCGTGTGCTTTTAAAGCAGTGCTGCATACGTTTCCTTGAGTATAGGGGCTTGGTTTGATGTGCCAATGATGTATGGTGGCACATTTCTCTCTGAGAGTCTGGTGGGAGAGGACAAGGTTAGAGAATAATGAACTAGACAAACATCATATGCCACTGCCAGTCAACAGAGATCAAAGTGCCAAAAAAATACAAAGAGATGGGCAGGCTGTCCCTATGCACATACACCACACACAGATACAACACTATCCTTATGGACATGTTCCATTAAACTGTGCATGACATGAAGGTTAGGTTGTTTTCAAATAAAAGATGTCTTACGGCAACCAACAAAATAATCATCAGTGATGTCACATTATAGTAACACAGTTTAAGATGTTTCCCTTTAAAGACAACACATTCACACACATACACTCAGTGAGCTAAGCTTGCGGTATACATATGGACACTTAACACACACGTTGCACGTGATCGTCCATACTGACAACACTGGAAGAGCCCGTTTTACTTTACTTACTTAAACATTAGTTAAACATTTTATTCTTGGCCACTTCAAATCGTCAAGAAGATGCAGACTAAGAGATCATGTGTTATTTTGTGCAGTTTAGCCTGCTTCTGTATTTTTCCCAGGTGTTCTTCTAGTGCATCAGCACAATATGGCTATTTCAATTCATATCTGTCAGCAATGCACCCTCGGCACAGTACTAGAGAACACATCCACACAAAAAAAGGCATGACATTGCCTGCACTGCTCAACATCTACACTAACCGTCATAAGCCATACATCCACACCTTTCCCACTAGGTAAACACTGACAAACAGGGTCACAACAAAGACACAGAGGCTTTTATCCAACTCGACACATTGTTGAACCAGAGAACCCCAATGGCTCTATTAAAAAACCTGCCTCATGCTGAACAAATAAAGCACGAGCATCTAAAAGGATCACAGCTGGAGTGGAACTCAATGGAACACACATGGAGTTAAAAAAAAAAACTTGCTAAGTTGTGTACATTCCCTCACAAGCTTATATTGACCAAGTCTTTAGTAAAACTCTGTCGAGACCCTGTTATTTCACGACCTGACATTCAAACAAAACAGAAAAGGCTCGTCCATCCTAGTGGACCACCCTCCGTCATAAAGTACCTGTGAAGGTAGAAGGGAATAAGTTGTTGTTGGCCTTTGATTTGGGGATACACTACTGCGCACCCCTTGAGTGAGTGGGAGTGTATGTGCGGGTGCTTACCTGTACGACACCTGTTTCCGGATGGTAAGGTGAAGGAACTCGCTCTCCAGCTGCTGGTTAGTCGGGGAAAGCCCCTCGTCCCCACTCCTCGGTGTCGAGCCTGGTTCTTCCGGAACGAACACGTCCTCCTCTTCGGCCACGTCCTCCAGAGGTAGGGCCAGGGTCGGAGGAACAGAGTTAGCAACGTTTCCTCCACAGTCTGTCTCTGCTGCCTCTGCCATGTCAACTCTTCCAGCGACGGACAGTGAGCGTGGAGTTCGTTAGCGTGGAGACGAACCAGCACGGTGCTAATGTCGCTAATAAAGTAACACACTGCTCTCAAAATGTACGAATTCCGCTGACTTTTGACCGACCAGTTCAAGTGGATGAACTAACAAGCCTCGACTTGGACACTTTATCGGGACAGTTTTGGAAGAGTTGTTTTCTGTCACAGTGCCCGATCCCGGTTGGGTTACTGTCCGCGAGGCGCACGACAACCCTACAGCGCATAGCTGCTCCCCGCGAGAACACGCCCCCTAAGCGCATCTTTTCAGACGCAGCCAATCATGGGCGAGAATGAGCTTAAGTCCGTCCCTGTTCTGGCCCCACTCTTCGCTCGCAGCCACCTGCCTACCCACACACATATGCACACAGTCACACACCCACACACACAAGGAACATTAGGAAGCAGGTTAGAAAAAAGCTTACAGGAACGAACGGTCCGGACAAAAAGAACATTTTACCATCGCTACATCTGTTGCAAACATACCTACTGGCCTCCCAAAGCTGTCCCGCAGAGGTCTTGAGAGTGACACTTTCTGGTAAAGACTAGGAAAGCCCCTTGATTGATCTTGAAGGTGGGAGAAAAATGACAAGATTCGAGCAGCTTATTTGTCACACACACAGTTAGTTATACAAGCACAACGTGCAGTGAAATGTACCCCTGAACGCTCCTACTACTGTGCAAAGAATTAGAGAGAAATAAGATTAGGGAAGATTAAAATATATAATGCATAAGTTAAAAGTAACAGGAAACATTACACACTATATAGAATTTGTAATATGTTTGCAAGGTAAATACAACAATATGTGTAATATATGTATATACATAATGTTCAGTGGGGTTTAGATACAGAAGATACAGAAAATATATAAAGTGGCATAGTCCAAACTAGACAGATGTGCACATGACAAATGTACTAACAAAATAACTTCTAGGCAACACAAGGCTGTGGATGGTGATTGTTTCAATAGTTGGTGATTGTGTCAACAACTGCTTAGGGGTGTTTTTTTTGGGTGAACTGTTTTGATTGACTGAAATAAGTTGAGCTTGTTATAATACAGAAAGGCAGACAGCTAAAATTGCCATATAGCCATATAGCTACTTGTGTGGTATGGTTTTGGCAACTGGGAAGTCGGTGCCAATTTATTCATCACTCTAATGGTGGGTATACTGTATACGATTGTGGGCTGTCCAAGACAAAAGACGACCAATGTGAAAGAAATGTGCTTCAAGGTTCAAAGAAGGCCTTTATCATATTCTTGCATCTAAATGTAGCCTGGGAAAATATTCTGACAATGTCAGAAATTTTGGATGACTATCTCACAATATGACTGCTGTTATGACAGCAATACAGCATGAAACACTGATCAATGCAAGGGCTAAATTAATGCACAGATTCATTGTTTACCACTATAGTGGCGCAGATGGATGGCACACGCTGATGACGTTTTATTCTTGTATATTGACTTGCATCGTAGCCTGTGACTCAGTACATGCTCTCATTGTACAGTCTACATACATCAAACGTGATGTTGTGTTTAAGTTTATTAGATCCATGTGGCACAGTGCGGCTCACAATAAACATATTAGATTGCTGAAATCTCTCAGCCTGTAGGCATCTTAACTTAGTGGCCTAGTTTCATACTGGACTCAGATGTCCTGTTTTTCCCATACAGTTGCTGCATCCCAAACCACACACTTCTATATACTACATAACAGAATGCTTTTCTAATGATTGTGTACTATTTCTTATGCACCATTTAGTGTGGTAGTATGCCATTGCATCCCTGCTGTTTTTTATTTTTGTTGTTGTTGGGGGTTTGTTTGCCTGTGGCCATCCTCATATTCCTCATATCATGACCTTAAAGGAACTATTATAAAAATGTCCACAATTTTGTCCAGTTGTTCTCCATAGATGTAGCCAACCATCTAGGACATGTTTGTGGGCATGAATTTGTTTCATTTATTTGGCACTGGAGCTGCAATGCTAATTATACTAACAAGGAATAGCAGTCAATAGTCACCCAAAATGTCTCTCAGCACATTCAAACTACATGCAGCTCTGTAAAGTGGTGCAGACTTTATATAAGTATCTGGTCTGGAGTTTCCACCAGCTTATCGCATACCAGACTGGATCCTAATCCAGTAATCTATCCCAGCTCTTGGAGAAGCCTAGAGCTAGCTAGATCACGCTTGTGTGTATTTTAGACTATTTAACAGGAAGCAAATTGAGTAGCTGTGCGAAGTATTGTTTTACCTGGCATTGCATAATGAGCATTATTCTTGGATGTTTGTTCTGGTTTTTGACTTTTAAGATCTGAATTGTTGGAATTGTGGATTAAACTTTCAAACATTGCATTTGTGTCTGGTGTGATCATTACACTTTACAATGTAGTTTAGGACAGTGTGACTTATTAAGCTGTAAAGAATTAACAAAATATCAATATATAACCAAACACTGCAGACAGCTATTTTAGACACCAGGGTCTTTTTTCATGAACTACCTCAGGAGTTGGAGTTTTGATGTAGAATCAGTTTCTGTGACAATGGCCACCATAAATACAGAGTAACTTGATCCAATATCTGTCCAATCCAGTCTTGTCTTGTCTTGTCTCGTATTTTTGTCCAGTTTTAGTTTTAGTGTAGTTGTTAAGTTTAGTTTAGTTTAAATCTAGTTGTATTTTTTGCTCTTGTGTTCTGTCATGTCTGCACTTGTGCTCCTGTCTGTCTTGCTTTTGTGTTGCACCATGGACCCGTAGGAACGTTGTTTCGTTTTTACTGTGTACTGTGTATACTGTGAAAATGACAAAAAACCTACTACTTACTTATTTACTTACTTGTTGTCTTTCTCTGGCCTCTAAAGTTTTGCAAATTTGTAGAGATCATTAGTAAGTCATATCATGTCCTAAACGTCATCAGCAAGTCTGTACCTCCTTAGAGATGAATGTGTTTGAGCAAATTTTGGCAATGTATTAATGGAAAAAGATCTGAGTGAAAACTGATATCTAATTTTTGTTAGACTCCAAACATGTCTTGGATAATCAGCTACATCTCAAGTGTGAATTTGTGGAAATTAGCTTTTTATTGAACTGTTCCTTGTGTACTGGTAGTGCAATCATTCCTTAATCATTAATTATGAGCACCGAAAGCTACTTCTGGAGGAGATCTCCTAAGTGAGTGTGAATTACAAACCAGGTCCATTAGGAGCTCACAAAAAAACAAATGACAAAACTGATGGACAGTGCATACTATTGGCTTTGAGCAAAAGGCCTATTGATCTCTACCACAACCAGCCTGTTCAAAACACAATCAGTGTAGCATTCAATACATAACTACAGTATTTATAAATAGTACAACAATTTCTAAAAATAGGATAAATTAAGGCAAATCCAAAAAAAAACACAACAGAATTTTGGCCACAGAGGTTAAAGCAATGAACAACTAGTCAATGCAGCAATAATAAACTTGTCATACCAGTGACATGAAAGCCTATAGCACACAATAATAAAAACTCTTTGTCAAAGTGTGGTGAAACTGGCTCTGGCTGTATGTTAGCCAAGGCACCCAAATCTTTTGATTGGATAAAATAATGTCATTCGTTTTCTCCAGTGCCTTGAGACTGTACTTTTCTGCACTGCTGCTAAACAGAAAGCACTGAATCTGATCAAGAGCTGGGAATCCTCAGTGCCACTAACACCACTGCCCAGCTGCATCACAGAACACAACGACAGGTCCTAGACATAATAAATATGGAACTGCCATTCATTTTCTAAATGAATAAATTTTAATTTTACAGACATCATTCTAAAATTGTAGAATAATATTTCTTATTTTCCACTGGTGGCATACTTTTGTGTGATTCCCAGTGCCCATAATGGACAAAAGTCCTATAATAATCAAAAGCAGAGTAGCTCAGTTTGGCCCTTATTCTGTGGATGAAAGGGAATAAACCTTGTCTTTGCCACGCTTTTACGTCCTTTAAAAGCTTAAATTAATCATAAAAAACATGGAAGAGAATTAAAATAGCTGAGGACACCCTAAAATGTAGTACTTTGCAGCTGTATTGTTTGTTGAAGCACTGTAAACTAGAATATTGCATCACATCTTCCATGCTTTGGTTGCACTCTGCAGGTCTGCACAAGACCTGGAGGCTGCAACTTCCTTACTTCTAGCTAAAGGCACTTTATCACGTGACATTTGCCTTTCTCAGTGTAGTAGTGAGTGGTGACCCTAAAAGCTTTCACTGGAACAGAATCTACAGTCACAGTGTGTGTATGTGTGTTTGTGTGTGTGTGTGTGTGTGTGTGCATGTGAGAAAGAGAAAAAGTGTGACAGAGAGAAACAGAAACACTCCTATAGAGGAACAGGTTTGGCAAGTAGCTTTTCCTAGTTAAAGTTCACTAGTGTTTATGCATATTGGAACACCAGACTTCTTGCTCTACCTGAGCTTTCTTTACAGCAGCTAAAGAAACAAATTGGTGAGCAGATCTTTAACGGCCAGCAGTAAAATTCCTAGCCTTACTTCATCTCAGCGTCTCTTGTTACAGAATCTTCTCCATTAGCAACAGGGAGCTGACTCACTGTCTTCAAGCGCTATAAGTGCAGGTTCATGATGCAAGCAGAGTAAACCTAGAACTATGCAGTGTGGATGTGTCCAGCCTTCTGTGATGCTGAGTGAGAGGGAAATAAAATGATGATTGATCAGTTGGGTGCCGGAGGGATGCCATGCAGAAAGCCACACTGTGACCTAGCCTCACAGACACTGTACTTGAATATCCCAACACACTCACACACACAAACAAACAGCTTAGCACCAAGCTGAAAAGTCCAATCCCCTCAGCCTAGATAACAGTAACACAGACATACAGTATATTGAATCTATTTTCACTAATACTGAACATTTCAGGGGCACGGTAAATATGTATTATATTAATGTATTATTAATATGTACAAATATGTTTGATTTTAATAGTGTTGTTTAGGTTTATGGGTGAGGGGGTTGTGGGTGGATGTGTGTGTGCTGATAAACACTGTTTTTAAAAGCAAGCTAACAGATTTAAACTCTGAAATATATAAATGCTGATAGATTTTCAGACATTTTCACAAAATCAAAAGTCATAACAATATGGTTGGTGTCTGCAGCTTGCTTTCATGTAACAAGTAATAGAAGCTTCTAATCCATATATTAGTATCATGTGAACTGTAAGCTGTATCATGAAAAAATGAATTTCCAAACTCCCCAATGCAAAAAAGCAAGAATCTGTGACTCTCTTTAATTTTATTTAATTGACAAAAGTATAAAGAAAATAAGTCCAATGTTTTCACTGACCAATTTAAATTTAAAAATATGTTGTAACTGTAAAAATAAATGTAGAATTTGATGCCTGCAAAACACTCAAATAAGTTGGGACAGGGTTATGTGTACCACTGTGTTACATCATCTTTCTTTTTAATTAAACACAATTTTCATTTGGGAACTAAAGATACTGACCGTTGTAGTTTTGCTATTGGATTTTTTTGTCCTTTCTTATTTGATACAAGACTTCAGCCGTGCAACAGTCTGTGGTGGCCATTGTCAGATTCTTTTCTTCATAATGTGCCATACATTGTCAATAGGAGACAGATCTGATTTCTGGCGGGCCAGAGGCACATGCACTCTGCAACTATAAAGCCACACTTTTGTAGCACATGCAGAATGGGGTAAAAAAAATATTGGTTTTATGGCAGCACATATCTCACCTCCATGTCACTGGTACCCTCACACATACAAGTTTTCCATGTTGTTTGCAATGATGCACCTGCTTTCTGAAGTTGTTCCTTGCCCATGTGACTGTATTTATCACAGAAGCAGGTTGACTTCTTATGCAGTGCCTTCTGAGGGCTCTCACATTCGACAGTGGTCTCTGGCCTTGCCCTAGTTTTCCAATGCCTGATTTGTTTTTTACAATATTATGTACCGTAGATGGTGAAATACTTAAATTATTTGTAGTATTGCTTTGAAAAATGTTCTTTTTGAACTGATTAGCAAATCTCTCATGAGGTTTGGCCCAAAGGGGTGAGCCAAGATCTATCTTTGCTTGAAAAGACTGAGCCTTTGGTGGATGCTCCATTTGTTACCAATTCAGTCTTATCATGATTCAGACAATCTTTTCCAGATGCCACAAAATCTCAGAAACGGGATTCATCAGAGAAAATGACTTTACCTCAGTCCTCAACAGTTCAATCCCTGTACCTTTTGCAGTCCAATTATCAGTCCGTCCTTGATGTTTTTCTTGAATTTGAATTGAACCTCTCTCTCCTTGAAGTTCTTGATGATCCGATAAATGGTTGATTTAGGTGCAGTCTTACTAGCAGCAATATTGTTGCTTTTAAAGTCCTTTTTGTGCCAAGCAATGATGACAGCATGTGTTTCCTTGTAGGTAACCATGGTTAACAGAGGAAGAACAATGATTTCAAATACCATCCTTCTTTAAAGTAACCAGTCTGCTATTCTAACTCAATCAGCATGACATGATCTCTGGCCTTGTCTTTGTCAGTACTGTCACCTGTGTTAACAAGAGGTTTACTGAATTGATGTCACCAGGTCCTTTTGTGGCAGGGCTGAAATGCAGTGGAAATGTTTTTGGGGGGGATTGATCACTCTTCATAGCATTCTGAAGCATATGCAAATTGGCATCATAAAAACTGAGGAAGCAATCTTAGTGGCAATTAATATTTGTGACATTCTCAAAACGTTTGGCCACGGCTGTACAGTGAGGACAGCAGAAAAAAAATCATTGGTGCCTCACACCCTGGTAAAGTCCTCTTTCAACTCAGGAAAACACTGCAGGTCCCTATATACCAAAAGTGCCAGACACAGGAGAACAGCTTCCCTCAGGCCATCACCCTCATAAACAGTTAACAGATCACCTTCCTCTTTAATCTCTACATCCCCTAAGTAATATACTTTGCATATGTTTGTTATGGAATGGCAGGTGGTGCAGTGATTTGCACCGTTGCCTCACAATAAGATAAGGTTGGCCATGGGTGCCTTTCTGTGTGGAATTTGCAAGCTCTCCCTGTGTTCACATGGGTTTCCTCTCATTGTCCAAAGGCTTGCAATAGGTTGATTAAACACTTTAAATTGCCCATTGGTGTAAGTGTGTGTGTAAGGATTGTAGTGTTCCTTGTGTTGTCTGGTTTATCTTGTCCATGTCCCTGTGTTCGATTAGTCTGGTCTGTGTGATTTGTGTGTGCTCCTAGCCCCGCCTTGTCTCTGCCCTCATCAGCTGTTCCTCGTTTCCTTTCAGGTGTTCCTTGTTTCATGTTCCCCATTTAAACCCCTGTGTTTGTCTTAGTCTCCGTGGGTTATTGTTTGAATGTCAATTGGCGAGTGGGCCCTGAATATATCTTACTTTGTCTTGGAATACCCTGCTTGTTAGCACACTTCGTGAGTTTTGTTAGTCTTTCTGTTCATTTGTGTTTTGGTTTTCTTAGTCTGTATTGTTCTTCAGAGTTTGTTTGTTGATTTAAAATAAATCCTAGAAAGCCTCTAACTCATGCTTACTTCCATTCACCCCTGATTCCTGACAGTGTGTGTTATTGTCTCTGTGTTGCCCTGTAATGGGTAGGTCTCCTGTCCTGGGTGTATCCTGGCTTGAGCCCGTAGTCAGCCTGGATAGGCTCAAGCTTCCCCATGACCTGGAATGGAAGAAGCACTTTAAAAATGAATGAATAAATGAATTATTGTTCAGTAATTTTACTCTCTGTTGTGCACTGTATGGCCTACTGCTCATTGTATATTGTGTACTGCATATTGTATTTTGTATATATATTGTATACAGTATACAAGTGATTGCATACTGTAAGAATTTGTTAAAATGCATATATACTGTATATTATTTAAACTGTGTACGTGGTATATTGAATTGTAAATTGTATACAGTTTGCAAAGTTTATGCATATAGTGTATTGTGTATTGAATATTGCATACTTCACTCTGAAATCTAAATATTCCTCTGTATTAAAATTCATATTCTGTATTATAATATATTTAAATTATGTATCATATTTTATTGAACCATATTTTTTTTTGCTCAGCCAAAACATTAAGGGCTCTTTAGGTAGTAGTGCTAGTTTCATCCCAGCTCATTTTCACATCATGCATGCATGTTTGCAACATAAAAAATTATTTGTCTGGATTTCCTTCTCGTAGTAGTGGAACTTTTTAAATTAAGGTGTGAAAGGATGCATTGTCTGCATGTTTTTAAAACCCAGAGTTGGGTACCTCTGTGAAACTGAAGTGACTATTTGTCGTTGTGAACACACTCAAGCACCACAGCGAAATATGAGCTATGATCGGCGCCTGGGGAGCAGTGTAGCGGGACGATACCTTGCTTATGGGTACCTCAGGTCCCAAGGGCAATGTCCTAACCACCACTGAACTCTGTGCCCTCTGTTTTAGAATAATACAGAGAAGACAAGTATCTCATGAAGGAGCCATGCTTGAGGCAGACCCAGCGATTGAGAAACCATATGGCCTGCTGGAGGGGTGTTTGAAACTGTAACTGGTTTTACACAGATACAGTTATCACACTTATACACTTACTCAACCAAAGAAATGTTAAAACATGACTTTTAAAGACTCATATTCAAGTCACTTTCATTTGAAACTTGCACTGTTGTTATACTTTGTTACACATTTCCAACCTCACTTTTATTTTATTTACATTCTAAGATGCTTAAAGCACACATTTATTAAACCTCATAACATTTTTGTCCTGCATAAAATTGTCAAATATTACCCAGCATAGCTCAATAGCAGGCTTGAACACACAAACACACATGGCATGAGAAAATGTGAATGTTTAGTGTGGGAGGCAGAGAGGCAGCTGTAGTCTGATCTGCTCTCCTCTCCCCCACCTCACCACTTCTTAGCAGGTTATATTTGTCTGTGTTCTGAGAGTGTGGAGGCTGTGTGCATCACTGCTGTTCTCCTTCTCTCTCACCGCTCTGTACCTGTTAATTATCAGCCAAAATCGGGAACATATATAAAATATTTTAGTCCTCTGACCATGAAGTTAAAGAGAGAGGGAGAAAGAGAAAGAGAGAGAGACTGTAGATACCTTTGAGTTTCAGTCAACAAATTCCAAAGAGTTAAGTCAGGCTTTAGGACCAGTATATCGTTACTTTGATATACTAATCATTGCGTAATAATAATAATACAATAGGGTCATGTTTTTTCACTCTGCTGAATTATCATTGTTACCCCTCAAGTTTTCCATACACCAGTGTTTTCCTTCCATCCATATATTTATGATGCCCAGACCTCCCTTTGCCCAGCCACCTCCATCAGCTCTTCAGGGGGGATACCGAGGTGTTCCCTCGGAACTTCTCTCACACCTGGGTTTTTGCTTGTGGGACCACTCAAGCCAAGTTCTGTCTGGCTTGCAAGTACACTTTAGTCACTTCCAGAAACCCCAAGGCTAACCATGCCAATGCAATGCTCCCCTTGAGGGTGGTGGGCGAGCGTGAGGACAGTTCTGTGTAACTCCTTCAGACTGAGCCCGACTGGGCCCCATGGGCCAAGGCCTGGCCACCAGGCCACCAGGCGCTCACCCACAACCCCTCCCCCAGGCCTGGGGGGTGAAGCTGCTCCAGGCAAGGGTAACAGAACATTCTGCTTGTCCTTCATTGGAGGTCTATGAATTGCACTTTGTTTGGCCACTCCCCTGGGACCTGTTTGCCTTGGGTGACCCTACCAGAGGCAATTGCCCCAATAACATAGCCCACAGGTTAACTGAGGCACGCAAACCCCTCCACCACAATAAGGTGGCAATTTGAGGAGGGGTTCAGCAAGTAAAATATTGAAATTATTATGGGACAACATTTCACATTTTAAAACTCCAAGCATTTACAAAGTGTTGTAAAAGGAAGAGGTGATGCAACACAGTGGTAAACATCCCTTTACCAACTTTTATTTTAAATGTGTTGCTGGTTTCAAATTCAAAACAATTTTCCAAAAAACAATAACATTTCTCAGTTTCAACATTTGATATGTGGTCTGTGTATGATTATTTAAATGCCATCTTTTCATTTTTGTTTCTATTTATATTTTACACACTGTCAAGTCTAAAAACAATGTATTATGTATTACTTATAGTTGTATTATGTATTGTATTAAAATAAAGGAGGACTGTAAGCTGTAGGAATATTTTCTGACTGATTCCTAAAATGTGTCAGAGGAGATGGTCTAAATTTTAAACGTTTAAAAATGCTAAGCAAATCTGGAACACAAGGCTTACTCAAATCACATGAAAAGTTAAACCATCGTTCCCACCAAACTTGAGCTCTGAAAACACTCTTCATAACATGAGATTTGTAATGAGATTTCTGGTGGCATAGTTTACTGGATGTTAGAGGAGAAAATGTCTTTTATATTGGACTGGTATAACCAAGGCATGATATTGAGCCATTTCCTGCAGAGCCTGATAGGACTATAAGACTTTAATATTGCTGCTGTCCTAAACCCAACCCAACCCTCATTTTTTTCCATTGTTTTGGGGTCGTTTGGTTACATTCATGCAGCCGTCCTTGGGCAAAAATCTACTAACAACTACTTCACCTGCATCAGTACATCTGCCAAATGCATAAGTTTAAATGTAAGTTTGGTCTCCACAATAAGCTTGTTTACTGAGATACACTCTACTTAAATCCAATCCACATTTATTAACTCTTCTGTAACTGTCAGTAAATGAATACAGACAGATTTGTTCTCATTTCCACACAGACTGGGAAAATCAGTACTTCTTCAGCTGTTTTTAGAACCATTACAGAAACCTTATACTTCCCATTTTCCAGGAGAGGCTTATCCTTAATAAACCTATCATGTACAATGCTCATTGGGGTGTTACTGAAAGTGAGTGTAATGATTTTTCTTGCTATGCAACACTGCCTGCAGGCCCTGATAGAACTGGAGCTGAAGTTAGAATCAACAATAATAAGGGTCAGTGCCAGGTGAAGAGTAAATCTTCTGATAGTGTGTGTTTTTGTTGGACCTTTATTGCCTCTGAATCACACACAGCACTTTGAAGCAAACGGCAGCAGCATGGTTCCTCTGTTTAGCAGACAATTCACATAGCAGACAGTTTAAAAATTTTTCCATGTATTATTTAATATTATTATGTATTGTACTATGTTTTCTAGTTGTAATATGCCTTGCAATATGTTAAAATTAGGGATAATTAAATAACAGGAGTACACAAATCATCCATGACATTCAAAACCACCTGCATAATATTGTGTAGGTTCTCCTGCCACTAAAACCGCTTATTGACTTGACAAGACCATTGATGGTGTGCTGTGGTATCTAGGACCAGTTGTGTGGTGGGACCTGTGGGATGTGTCCAGCATATCCCACAGATGGGAGACCTAAATCTAGGAAATTTGGAGGCCCAGTCAGCACCTTGAACTCTCTTTGTGAAGTGAAAGTGACTATTTGTCATTGCGAACACGCTCAAGCACCACAAGGAAATGTGATTTCTGGATTTAACCTATCACATGTGCACCCGGGGAGCAGGGACTTGAACCTAGGGCAATATCCTAACCACTAGGTCATCACCGTCCTGTCTTGTCATGTTCTCATGTTCCTTAAACCATTCCATAGCAATTTTTGCTTTATGGAAGGACACATTGTCCTCCTGAAAGAAACCACTGCCATTATAGAATACCGTGCCCATGAACCTGCAATGGTCACTCTTCCTCAGACCCCTTTGGTAGGTACTATCCACTGCATTAAGGAAACACTTGTGGTTTTATAGGTACACCTGACTTGCTGCCTAATATATAAAAACAGGTGCCATTGCAACAAGATCATCAATGTTACTCACTTTACCTGTCAGTGGAGTTAATGTTGTGGCTGGTCAGTGTAGTTCTGTCTTAAAATAGGCTTGAAGCAGAGGAGCTGTTGTATGACTATAATGACAACACTTCCCCCTGGTGACCGTTCAGCAATACTACAATACGTAGATGTTGCGTTGGGTACATTTGTGTTCCTGCAGTAGTCAGTAGTAATCAGAGAGGAGCCCTGAGGGCTCTCTAGACATTCAGAGAAGGCCTAATGATTTCGGTGAACTAGAACACACAGGCAAAAACATATATATATTTTTTACATTTATTAACACAAGCTGCAAACTTGTTTTATTTAAACCCTGCACACCTAACAGAAGACTGAAAATCTAGGTATATGAAGCAAAGTGAGCTCCTCCATTGGTTAGGCCTTGAGGAGCCGTACACAAAACCTACCTTGTCAGTCTCCATGTTTTAAACAATTAAGTGACAGGGGAATTAATGGCAGCTGGATAAGTTTTGTAACAGGAATGTTACTCCATGCCTTCTGGAAGTACCAGATACATCAATGACTATGACTACTACTATATCAGAGGCAGCTAATTGTTTTCAGTTGTTTACACCAATGGACTACTGTAAAGGCTTTTAGTGTGACTTTTGTGTTGGAATTTTCAGGTGCCCCAAACTCAACACGGCGTGTAACTTTCACAGTGACAGTAGAAGTCATAATCACCAACTTGTATAAACAATTCAAATAGTTTGTGATCAAAGTGTCAGCTTTCCTACTATGTCAAAATGATTGTGAGATTTAACGAACACATCTGAAGCTCTCAGACCTAAGATGCTATTTCTCAGTAGTCAGTAACAGTGGTTTATCTTTGAGATGAAGTATCAATGGTCAGACTCATATCATTGCATGCATGTGCTTGTGTCATCATTCAAAAAATGCAAATATGGTTCTGTGTCTGTATTAAAATTCCAACTCACATATTTAGACAATGTCTGCAAATGTACTGCAAACCTTATGACCCAATTTCCCTATTTCAAACATTTCAAGTAGACATTACTATCATCAGAAAGCTGATATTTTTTTCTTTAGGCTACAGTTAAGAAATTGTTAAAGGTCAAAAGCAACTCACATGTTATGCAAGAGGAAGATAACACAAGGAGACAATGGTTTGCTTCTGCAAATTTTTGTATTTTGCTTCATTCTAACTCTACTTTAATAATACGGACAGAAACAGAGAGGCTGACAGAGTTCCAAGCACAGAGAGACATGCAGCGAGATACCAGAACAGTGCCAAAGGTCGACAATGAGGTCCACATCCAACCCCCCACCCCCCAAAAAGGCGCATAGTGAATACCAAAATGATTCAGAAATATAAAAATACATCCTCCATATTTACAGCTAGCACTGTGGGTTAATGTCATATATACAAAAGGCCACAAAATGGACAAAGACACAGGCGGCACCAACAACTACATCAAGAGTTTGTACGTTTAAAGCTAATTCTCCATCTAGCTATACTGTTCACAAAAAATGTAGAACACACCATATATTCTACACTGCATTCCACATCCTGTGTATATTCCGATTCAACACCTAACTCTGCTCCAGTTCTGCAGATTGGAGGCAATGTTTAGAACTTTGAGCCAATTCTAGAATTCCCACTTCAGTTCCATAACGCCAGGACAGAACTGAAGCCTAGAAGCCTAATTTGTTTGTGGACGTACAAAGTCTTAGTTAATGAAGTTACAAAAAAGACTCACTGCACTCCCACTTTACAGTCTGAACAACTAGGGGTGAATCACAACACAGTCCAAAGACAAAGTTGAAGATATAGCACAACAAAGTATAGACACTAGCGCGATGTGGTTCTATCCCTTCACCAAATATCAACCGATTAAAAGAGGGAATTATGAATAACACCGCACATGATGTACAATGTGTTTCGATTTTCAATTTACAAGAATAAATGAGACCTAGCTGTATATTACTGTACAAATTGAACTGGAAACATGATCTAAAGTGTGAATTCAGGGAAATTGGAATATCCAAGAAAACGTTTAAAAGAAATATGCAAAATATCAAAATAATATTTCGAATTTGATTTTACACACAATTTTACATGCATCTTCGCTTCAGACTTCCAGACTGTCATCTTAGGCAAATATAATGTAAGGTAGACTACTAATGACAAAAATACAAATAAAAACTCCAACATATTTCTGCACACGTCTCGGTATGATTTCTGTGTGGAGGTCATACAGCTGATTGTCTTGGATCAACCCCCCTATATACAAAACTTTCCTTTCTTTATACAGAATAAAGATAACACAAAAAAACTGTTTAACAGTTATGAACAACAAGATCATGTAAACTTTACATCATCCTTAGCAATTATATATATTTATAAAAAGAACAACAACCTTTCTTTTTTTTTTTTGCGCATAAAATAAATATGCTCTTTTTGGAATGCTGACAATACTAGAATATATTATGGATACTTTCAATTCAGTACAAATGCATCTACCCTTTTTAAATTTAAAACAGTACAAAAACAAAAATAAAATACATTTATCAGTTCAGTAAGAGTAGGCAAAAAAGAATCTATGAGAGAAGAGTAAAGTTAAGAAAATATCAAATTTTAAATATGACTATGTGAGGGAGGGGATTTAAAGGCACTTAAATCAATTTGTTTTCCTAGTGCAAAACAAGTGCAGTCCAGCGTTAACTCATCAGATAAACAGATCTTATGGTATTTTGGAAAAGAAGAATAAAACATTATTAAAATGCATTCATTAAAGCTAAAAAAAAAGGAAGAAAAGAAGAAAAACATTAGAACATCAGGCACATGTGATTACACCGGCACTGGAAAACATTTCTGAAAAGGTAAGAGAGAGAGAATAGAGAAATCTTTGGAGAAAGAATACCAGTTCGGTGTGACAGTGGTGTGGTATTAGAAGAAGAAAGAACGACTTCGAAAAAAGAATCCTCTATTCATCTATGTGCGCAACTCTGACTCGTTCACGCATACGCTCATTTATGCTTTCATTCACGACAACTAACATGTGGTGGATGCTTTCTCTCCTCCTCTCCTTATCTCTTATGCCTTTTCATTCTGTCCATCCTTAGCAGGTGGGCACGTCCAAGAGTGGTGATGTGTGTGTGGGTTTTTTTTTTAGTTTTGTTTGTTTTTTGTTTTCAGATGAAGGAGTGGTAACACTAGGGGGGCCATCGGGCGCAGGGTGACCTCAGGGTCAAGGGCAAGCGGAGGCCTGTATGACGTAGGCAGCTCCGCTCAGAGGGGTTAGAAATACTCCGCCCCTCCGTTAGGATCACGCTCTCTATATAAGGAAACAGAGAGACAGAGAGAGAACATTAATGCCATCATAAGTGGTATGTACAAAGGTGCTGTAACAAATACTTGAACAGCTGCTCGGACATTTGTAATATTAGTGATATTTTCATGCACTAGCTGCCCATTGTCTGATGACTAGGACACAATATATACATCAATTTAACATGTTATATTGTATTACTCAGTATGAGTTTATCAATTCAGCACATAGAGGCAAAATAAAGTTTATTTGGTAAGGATAATAAATTTGCTCAAAGGTCCAGAATCAGAGCAGACCATCCCTCCTCGGAAAATACTGCTTCCTCTTTACTTTAAATTTGACAACAAGAAAGAAAAGTCCACTCCTCGTTTGGGACTAGCAACATTTTGCTCAAACAAAGCATGCATTTAAGTTACTCCATACAGGAGGCGTCTCTAAGCTGTCATCATAACTTATTGTATGGAGATCTACGGTTTGATGTCTTTGCATGTATGGATAGCGTGGGTTGTTACTGACATCTGGTGAGAATTTCAATGTCAAAAGCACCTTAAGAAATATATTTACTTAGAAAATTGGTTTTACCCACTGTGTGTACATACATACATACATATATATATATATATATATATATATATATATATATAGTCGCATGCATTGCTCAGGTGTGATTTTGGCCCATTCTTCCACACAAACAGTCCTCAAATCCTGAACATGTGTGGATCGAATGGGTTTTTACCATCTGGTGAGAATTTTATGTCAATAGAATAAGAAATATATCTACTTAAAAAATTGGAGATGTGTCCAATACTTATTTTACCAACTCTCTCTCTCTCTCTCTCT
>JBBPDA010000041.1:140828-155161 GCA_037974385.1 Arnoldichthys spilopterus
GTGATAAATAGGGTTGAGGGTAGCTGACAAATACTTTGTGACGGCAGATGGAGTAGTGTCTTTACCTATTCAGAGCACCCATTCACCAAGTGGCCAGTGAGTGGAAGGTGAAGTAAGCATTTCCAATAAACTGGAAGGCTACTTTATTTTGTTCTGGTACTAGTATTTTAACCAGTATGTAGCACTTTTAGAGACTGTACCCCATTCAAATGTACCCAAAGTATGTAATATATAGAAGTACTTTGTGTGTAGTAGTGCAGCTGCTAACTTACATGTGGAGCCGTCAATAGTGGAGAGGAAGAGATGGCTGCAGAGGAGCGAGCCTGAAGGCGGGCGGGGCTAGACGGGGGCAGTGAATGGGGACTCTGTAAGCGGGCAGGACTGGACGGAGGCAAAGAATGTGGACTCTGCGATCCATCACTGTCACTACCATGGCTGCTGGGAGGAGTGGGTGGAAGCTGCAGGTGCTCTTCTGGGGGGATACATCAAGGAAGTATTCATTATAATCAAATCACGGCGCTCATATAGAAACCCATTGTCAGAAAAGTGAAAGTGACTATTTGTCATTCTGAACACACGTGGGGTGTACAAAGTGCGCCACAATGAAATGTTACCTCTGCACCCATCCACACGTGGAGCAGCAGTGGTACCTGGGCTGGGACTGCAACCTGCAACCCTCAGATCACAAGGGCAAGTCCCTTATCACTAGGCCCTAAAGCTTCGGTATGTAGTGTAGCATTTGACAACAGTAGCCTAAATGATTAGCACACATAGTGAACACTGAATACATACTGAGAGTTTAAGCTTATAATGAAGCAGTCATTCATGTACCCTGGGGCCACACCTGGCTGAGTCAGCTTCTTTCTGAGCTTTTTAAGTTTAACAACTTAAACTACTGGAAATACTGGAAATGTAGGTTTCATATCATGCAGACATATTACAAAGTCATGTGACCATAGTCACAGTTGTGCAGTAAATTCTTTAAGGTATTTTTCTTCTAATAAACCATTATATACATATATGCAGCTATGATGACTTGTTAACATGCCACTTGTTAAAATGAAAGCTCTATGAAAAGCATGCAGGTGCTACTGCTAAGCCTTAAGTCCACATATACACAAACAATGTTGCGCTTATAAATTCAAATTAGACACTGTTAGCATCAATGAGCCATTCATAATGAACCGAACGAGAGTGAGATTGGAGCGATCTTGCAGGCAACACATGCCACATTTAATCTGAGCACTTCACACACCCCAGAAAGAGTGTATTTATAACTGTGTAGTGAGGCAGACAGAGAGGTGTTGGAGGAAAGAAAAGAAACAGGAAGACAGATTGGAGCACAGAGAGTGACGCACAGTGCCGTAGTGTTAAAAAAGTCTTCTTGATGGAGTGCTGGAGCTCTGAATGGAGCCCTTTAGGGTCTGAGTGGTTTAGGGCTTATGTTCAATAAATTACCGATTTCTCTGAGATCAGAAGCTAAAAAAAGACAGGCAACATGACTTCACCAGTACTTCAATTTGCAAACATTTATTACGGAAACAATTTATTATGAAAAACATGTACTTTAACAACGTTTGAGCCGTTTATCTTGCAGATGGCATAAAAGCATGCTGTAAGTTATCCAACAAAGGTTTAATCCCCTAATCTGTTACCTAGTGTTGTGTGTGCATGTGTGTGTTTGTGTGTGTGTGTGTGTGTGTGTGTGTGTTTACCCACCTTTGGGGACACTCAGGAATTGGCTGGCATCTCTGGGCTCTGCTTTGATAGTTGGTACTGTGTTCATATTCTGTTCTAGAGGTCCCTAAAACAATGAAAAAGACTCATTTTAATTCAGATTCAGATTTAGAAAACTTTATTGATCGTGGATGAACATTGTTGGTTACAACAGCTCAGACAGACAGAAAAGACAAGTAGGCACCAAGAGATAAAGAGTAAGAGAAATCGAAATTTAAAAATAAAATAAAAATTAAATTCACATTTATTCAGGTTAATTTAATCGCAGAATTTAACAGATTTAACCCATGAAAAACAAGGACAGCAAAGTCGGACTCTCATGCAATTACCTCCAAACTCAGAGCTGTTTGCATTACGCAATTAGCAAATGATGAAGAAAAAAATAATAGAACACATTACAAATTACCCTGCTAGTGGGAATAGAATCTATGAAAATGTCTGTTTATATTAACTTCATTACTTCTAACCCCTGGATTAGCTTCAAACCTGCTTCTTGGAGTTGTAGCTTGGAGTTGTAGCTAAGTTGTAGTTAAAGCTGTAAACCTTGATCTTCTTATGTCTCTAAGCACCAAAAGAAAGATACTATATGTACCTTTTTTAGTTCAGAAATTTTCATTAGTTCTGCTTTCATTAGTTTAGTGCAAGATCATTCTCCTTTACATTACAAGCTTTGCTAAAAGATCTCTCCTGGACATTTAAGGACTGACAAATAACAAATTAATTTCTAAACTAGCCTTCATGCATTAAAAACCAATTTTTTTATGGTATTTCATGTGCATTTTTTAAACTATAATAACTGATGTATTTTGCATACCATGTACTTCATGTTATTTGCCTGCTTTCAGCAGCATGTGTTTAAACGTTCTTGAGACTATGAGACTCAGACAGTAAACACAGCTGAAGATGGGGAAATAATCACACACACATATAAACACACACACAAATGAACACACATAACACACAAAGAGTGTAATAGGTCAGTGCTCAGTGCCCTGAAAAAGTAATGCACAGAATTTTCTTGATCCTGGCACAACATTATTTTCCTTTTAAGAAAACCTTTGTGTGTTAGCGTTTCCGATTTGATGTTTTTTTTGTTAAAGGTTACTAAGCTTTAAAATTTGCTGAGTTAAATAGATGCACTTCACTTAAGAGTATGTCATCAAGCTCTCTACCATCCCATAGGCAGTTTGAGTGTGTACCATTTTAGACCATATTTATTACAAAATTGAATTAAATTCAATCTTTTTCCCCCCTCTAGTATCTAATCCAGCATTTCTATACCAGCACTGATAACCATCAATATCAAAATGCCATTTCTGCATTTAAATATGTAATTTTATTTATGTGCATCATGGTAGTCCTGCAACTACCAGCATCAATCAAGAACCCAGTTTAGAATGTTCACGTTTATACACATACTCAACTGTGATTAAAGCATCTAAATTGTTTAATGAATTGGACGGACTGGCTGTTTATTGGAATAGGTAAGCCAAACTGACATTAATTTTATTCATCAGAATATGATGCACATGTAAATGAAGAAGGGTCTGTTTGCTTTGGATTATGTTTCTGTGCTCAGCAGCAGAGCTTGTAGGCTACACAGCTTTGCACCTGCTTCAAATTGCATATTCCGATCACCACTGAGCCACAGATGCTGATCAAGGTTAAATCTTCTTGCATCACAAGATTCTGTTTGATTACATTGTAAACAGTCACTGAATGAAATTTAAAATTCCAAGCAGACTGCATTTCAGTACACGGGTGGTGTAAAAGTTGAATAAAGAAACAAAGGGGGAAATTTGTAAAGAGCTTGGTAAGGCACAATGGATCAGATAGCTGGACTTCTAGTGCAGCAGAGAGATCTGATACAGTAACTGCAATACAATACAGGCTGTTGCTGAAAGGAATCATCGCCATTATTGCTAGTCAAATCAAATATTATTGTTAGAATGCATTCACAGAAATAGTCAAGTGAAATAAGAGCTGCTCTTTGATTGACATGTGAGTCAAGTCCATAATTCCCACAGAACTTTTCCGAAGAGGAGCTTCTCTTCTACAGATGAAAAATTATATAAAGTTGCCTCTGAATTATAGTAATTACAGGATGTCATGTTGTAATGTTGTCATGTCCTTTCATTTTGACTGTGCACATATGTTCTCTTTACAAGACTGTGTCTATGTCTCTCTCACACTTTCTCTCTCAGCATGCAGTGACTAAAGTAAAGCATTTCCACATGAATTCAATATTTACAGTAACATAATTACTGCTAAAAGTAGGTGAAACTGTAGTGAAACTGTGGTGTTCTTTTATGCGGAAATTATGTATAAACTTGAATAAGTCAAGTCAAAGCATTCCATTGCATCTTTACCTCTAAGAATGTTTTTCTAATCCTAATATCCCACTGCTTCTACAGTGTAATAACTCAGTTCCTTACATTGCAATAAAATGTTGCATTAGCCATAGTTGCTAACAGAACCCCAAGCTCTGCGGTATAGAGGAAGCCAAGAATGTCAGAGTGTTCTTGTTCTGTGTTTGTATATATTGGCAGGCAAACACCAAACACCTGCTAACATACTGCTCCAGAGAGACAGCGAGAGAGAGTGCACGCATGTGTGTGTGAGCGAGAAATGGAGAGCAGACTTTTTATGAGGCACAGATGAGGACACTGGTCTAGGCGAGTATGTAATCAGATTGAGTGGAGGTGTTTTATGTCTGTGCTGCACACACTGATGCAGGATCATACAGTCAGCCTCAACAGAGCAAGGCCCAATCCTGAAGCTGTGACTGTAACAGCTGGAGTTCAGGCCTAGGGTTCACAGAGCGCACACACACACATACACACACACACACACACACACAGCAAGCGAGAGGGAGAGAAAACATGTTCCCTGGGCAGAGTTGTAGTACAAGCTGCCAGTTGACTATGAGAACAGTTCCTTGTGTGTGCGTTTCATTCTCTTCCAAATGCAGTGGCGGTCCCTCTGGTTCTCTTGGTGTGTAAGGTTTATGAGCTTTCCTATTCATTCAGTAATCTTGAGCTTTTATCATAGTGCTACATTGGGTCTATTGCTATAGACCATCTTTTTGTGATGGACAAGTGAACTGCACTACTCTTTACAGATCTTTACATGTTCTGAGTAAAGTTTACAGTAATCAGAGTGTAATATGTAAAAAAGAATTGCAATTAGTTTACTTGATTCAAATTTATACATGTTTCTTCATCAGTAAAATATGCTACATCAATTTAATTACTTACCAAAATTAAGTGAGTTGAAAGATAACAGTGCTGATGTAATATATTTTCTTTATGTCGAAATTACGCACAGATCTGGATGAAGTAGACTGCTTTTTTCGGTGTATTGCAGCTTTAGTGTAAAAAGTTTATATCAGGTCATATTCACATCTCATCTGTCTGCTATACACTTGCCACTGTGTTCCCACTCAACAATATGCCACTTTGCACTTTATAATTTTCTTCTACATATTTTTATTACTTTAGATTTAGCGTTCTTCATTTTTTTTATCTAGTCTAAGCATTAACTTCTATTTAAAGTTGCACACTCAGGAATGATCATGGTACATTTCGTTGTACTTGTGTAACTATGTATGTGACGAATAAACAATACTGAATCTTGAATTTACATTTATTCATTTGGCTGACGCTTTTATCCAAAGCGACTTCCAGGACGTAGAGCAGTGTAGTGGGATGGTACCTTGCTCAAGGGTACCTCAGTAGAGCCTGGGCCGGGACTCGAACCTGCAACCCTTAGGTCCAAAGGGCAATGTCCTAACCACTAAGCCACCACTGCCCACTTGAACTTAACTGGGTGGATTGCTTAACTCTTTTCAGCAATCCATCCCAGCTATGTCACAATACTATTTAACATTACACAAAAAAAATGTAGTTCTTCATTGCTTATTCCTACCCGTAGGCTCAAAGGCGCGTTCAGCTGATCAGGCACTTATACAGTTGTATAAGCCACAAAATGACTTAAAATTTACAAAGAAAATTGTTAAATTGTGTTTATAAACATTTTGAAAGGTTTTCCTTCTTTCTTTCTGTAATCTGACGACTTCAGATTGGTGCGACTGCCTAACTGCCCAATTGTCAGGAGATCATAAATTTAAGATCCTGTTAGTGCCATCACTCTCCACTCAGCCCCCACCCTTAAGCCTGAGGACATCATGACAAGGGGCAGTCCAAGCCTGAAGGCGGACAATAGCCATAACTATATTGGAGGAAAAGAGGAAAAATCCAAACACTTTAGCAATTTCTGCTTATAAATAAGCCAATCAAATTCATTATGTTTAAATAAACTACAATTTACCAGTGTATTTCACATAGTTGGGATGGAGTAATAGAAAAATTTTATTTAACCACTGACTGAACTTAGGACAACTAAACTAAGTTTGAAAAAAGCTTTCTTGCTAACTGCCTTAAAATGTTAAGTTGACAGTGCATATCCTTGTCCTTGTATGTACACATTAAACATTACGTCCAAAATATGGCAAGTTTCCCAGACATAGATTAGAATTCTAAAGCTGTAATTGCACTGGCATTTAAACTGAGTGCAAAAGTTTTACACTTACGTTCTTAGCCTCTATGTGAGGTTTTCAGTGTGAAGTCTGATTGCTTACCTTGTCGTGAGTGTGGCGTCTCTGTGGCGGTGGGGCTAGGATTAGGGGCTGAGTGGCAGTGCTGGAGCTGGCCATAGGAGTCACTGTGGCAGGAGAGGCCGCAGAGAGAAGGTTGGGTTCTTGCTTTACCAATATGGCTGTCAGGTCCTGACTGAAAGCCCACATGCCCTCTGGGTCAGGAGAAATAATTTAAGGTTAAAATTAAGGTTATTGGTCATAGTTCTGTTTTTCATGACTTCATGACGTATTTAAATTGGTAAAATTGGTTTTGCTTGCTATAATTAAAAGAAACTGAGCTGTCACCTCAACAGCAGACAATATTACACTGAAAAAAATCATTCGTTTTTTTCACATGTATCACAAGCTTTATCACATGCTTTATCACGTTCAGTGCTGTGGCTTTGATGGCTTTTCAAGCAGAAATCACAAAACAAGGACTTTCATATAAATTAAGAAATATTAGAGATCCTTGCTCTGCTAATACATTCTTTCCTTAAATGACATGCAGGTGTCACACAGCCTGAGCTTGTATACATCATTTTATCAGTCTGTGTATGAGTCTAAGCATGTTATGTGTGAATTCTCATTGTTTTATTTGGTGAAAAGAGGCAGAAAAAGAAGGTCATACAAAAATATTAAATAACCCACTAATACCTTCTCAGTTCCAGCATTTCACAACGCAGTGGTACCTGGAGAGGTCATTAGTTCTAGACATGGTGCATGCCCAGTGTTACTTGTGTTTATGACCTGAAGGCTAACATAAAACAGTTCCCCTTTATTCTGCCCAAATGAGTCCCAGGCAGGAGCAGAGCGATCAGAGCAGCCGTTTCCCCTCGTAAGCAGAAAGGAGCAGGCAGGGGGTGCAAGGGAAGAGCTGCCTCCATGGAGCTCTCAAAGCGGAAAAGCGCACGCTCCGAACCAGGGGTGCTCGTTACCTCCACGGCGTTTGTTTGTACCCTCAATGGCAGAATCGATAAAACATTACGCAGCCTTGTAAAAGCAGGACAGCTGTTTTTGATGTCGGGCCTCTGTAGGGGAAGGCGAGCAGCAGGAGTGTGATTACAGCAGGAGAGGAAAGCTTTCTCTCAGCTTTCTCTGGCTCTAAGGAGCGGCCTCAAGTTCAGGCTCCTGCAGGGGAGCCCAGGGGAGAGTCATTTATACAGCGGATTAATTCCTGTGAGCCTCTCTGAATCAAACCCAGTCCAAAGAAAACAGGCTCTTGAATGGAGCTGCTACTGTGCATCAGGGGTCAGTCCTGGGTCCACTTCAGTTCCTCAGAGCTAATCAGTCTGGATGAAAGTGACTCAAAGTCCTGTGAGTTCACTCAAAGCACAGGTTCGATAATGGATTTCTAAATATTCCTATTTCAGCTGATCCCAACATAAAACACATACAGTTTTTACCCATGAACAGGAGAAAGGAGACCAACTGAGATATACTGTTTGCTGTCCTCATGTGAACTTCACATGACAACTCGGGTGTGTCTTACAGCCCTTCACCACAATAGCTTTTCTACAACGGCCTATAATTATTTTGATTTAGCATGCAAAACTCTCAGACCCCCACTGGATATCCTGAGGAGACTTTTCTGCCTATTAACCAGCCATGCCCCATCTTTCAACGGGCTTTACCACCTAGAGCATGAGGGTGGATCAGGTTGGCTTTGAAGTTTAAACTACAACAGGTCTTATATTGAGCAGAATCTACTTCGACAAAGACGGGGGGAGATGCTCATTAGCTGTTTAGAAGCAAGCAGAAAGGGAGCAATAAAACAGTGAGTGTACACTTTAACAGCCTGCTACTGCTACACACAATGTTCAAAAGCAGAGGTGAGGAAAAGGATAGGACCGGCTGCCATGTTACATTTTGGATCTGGAACGACAGTACTCAGTACACGCTGTACATATCTAGAGAACCTAATTGTGCTATAGGTATGACCATGTAGCTTTGTAAGCTTTGTAACCTTCTTCAATTTGGTTTGATTTGAAGGATCTGGTTCGTTTAAAGGAATTGTTTAATCTGCTTGTTAAGAGCCGCCTGGTTCATTGGACTCTGGATAACTGCCACAGAATTTTTTTAAAAATCAAAAAGAAGAAGACTGTGCATCAGTAAAATGTGTGTAGGACAGATTTAGAAATTCACTATGAAAAATGGTCAATAACAGAGCGTTATGGCTGTGTTTCTTCCTTTATAGAGTTTGGATGAGCACATCTTAAAGCTAGCAGTGATTGTCCTGCTTCTGAATACCATATTCATATCAGAATCAGTTATATTCCATGGAGTACTGCCCCTTTTGTGCTTTTTCAATCTGGTTGAAAATCACTTGGATTACTAATATTTTTCTCTGAACTGCACTGGAATTAAACCTGTATGGGAAGTCTAGTGGTTATCGGTGGTACTGCCTCATAAATGGGACCAAAAAAAAAACTGTTCAACGCAATCTGAAAATGTGACGTTAGCTTGTTATTAATTTACTCATTAAATGGGTCACCTTACTAATTATTGCAACAATCCCCCCTACCCCCCTACCCCCACCTCTGAGAGATTTGGCTGGAACCACCACTGACTGAACTAAGGCAGTGTAAAAACGTTTTACACGGCAGTAGATTTTTCTACAAAAATCAAAGCATGAATTCACCGTTTGGCATAGCTTTATCTCAGAGTAAAAGGCTTCAGTACTAGTTGTGGGCCTCCCTGAAGCTCCATGACTTTACTGCAGCCCAGGCTGGGGAGGTTACATACACTCAACTCGAAATTTAGCATGATGCAACAGTCTAGAGCAGCCAGAACATTTTTTTTTCCAAAGACCCCCTTACTCCCTCCCTTCAAAAGCCTGCCCTCAGCTTACTTTCACCTCTCTCTCCTCAGCTGAAAAAAATCTGGAAAGCAGATTCCTTCTTTTATTATCCATCCGTATTTTATTGATGGCTGCTTTTTCCTTGGCTTCAGAGAGTAAGAGAGTGAGTGAGAGAGAGAGAGAGAGAGAGAGAGAAAGAGAGAGATAGAGAGAGAATGTGTGCATTGGCTGTCTGCCTGGAATCCCCAGCTCTGCTTTCTGAGGAAGGCTGAGCAATTGGCTGCAGCTTTGTCAGGGAACCCTGTGCTGCACGGGAGCTCCAGGAGAAAGGGCAGATGGAGGGAGGGGGAGAGAGAAAGAGGGAAAGAGAGAAAGAAAAACACATAAAGAGAGAGAGAGAGAGAGAGAGAGGGCAGCTTATGCAATTCATGAGGATGAGTTGCACTTCTACTATGCATTTCATTTTGACAGAGATATAGAGTTCATGAAAAACCGCATGGATTCAGTAGAGGGAAACAGGAAGACAGAAGCTGAAAGAGTTGCATGTGTCTCTCCAGTGTGTGCGTAAGCATATAAATACAGTCAAAGATCAACCTATCCATGTGTGCTTTAAGTGAGTGTGTACATGCTGCCCATCAAGACTAAATTGTCTGTAATCGACCAGCACTGCTGTTACATTTTACTTTATTTTTGGTTTGATACCAAATTTTTATATTTTATGTAAACATTTTGAGATGCATTTTCCTTATTGCTTTTCATCTAAATTGATGAGCACATATGCTAGGTGTATTAAAAAATCTGAATTTTATTCCACTATGTACACTATTTACATAATCAGTATTTTATTGTTCTATTCTGCTCTATTCTAAGTGTAAAATAATTTGTAATCTACCAAAACTATAATGAAATCTGAAATGTTATGGTGTGTAAAATTTGGTCTTAAAGAATCATAATCACCTGTATCATCATCTGATTTAATCGGCATGGAGGGGCTCTGAGGGGCAGAATCTCCACTGAGAGAGTAGCTGTGTTCCTGTTGGATATCCGGGTTGGGGGGCTCCAGCTCGACATCCAGCAGTGGTGTCCTCTCTGCCAGCAGGTGTTCGTCGAAAAAGCTGCTGAAGAGTTCATTGGAGAAGTCCTCCATCTGTTCTGTGAAGTGCTGTGGGATGAAGTTCAGTTCAGTAAAAGCATCTAAAGCAGCACTGTGGAATTCAGCATTTCACTGGTTATCTCCTTTCTTCATTTGGGTAACCACATAGATCTTCTTTGGTTTGCCCATGTCTGCCAAAGCACTACATTTAATGTACAGTATAAAAATAAAATACTGTTTCACAGTAGCAGCTATATATAAAGAGACATTATTAATGCATGGGGTTCAAGTGGTTAATTATTCTTTCAGCTATTTTTGCATCTCTCACCCATATTTTACACAAATCGACAAACATATCTAGAATGCTTTAATTTGAAAAAAAAAAAAGCCCTAAAATAAAAGATGCGTTATAACACTAAGTCAGAACATTATTGTGTGCACTTGGATGTGTGTAAGTGTCAAAGGGAGTTTGAGTACATGTTTGCTAAGGTAAGGTGTAACAAAGGTGTGTGAGGACTTGACAGTGTTTACATCCTGGTGAACAGGTGTGTGAGTGACGCACCTGTGGAGTGCTGAGCACATGAACCAACCGCAGGTGACACTCTCGCACACAGTGCCCACCACTCACATGTGAGCACACACGCCATAGTTACACATTTTCTCCAGGACACAACACACTCTCCATCTGTGTGTTCCCACAGAAAAGACAAAAATAAAAGGGCGATGCCACAGAAGAACCACTTTTGATTCTCTAAAAAATAGAGCCATCTCCTAAAAGGTTCTTTAGAGGTAGGTTCTATAGTATTGCTTCGAAGAACTTTCTGGCACCTTTATTCTGAAGCATATGACGAGATTTCAAGCTGTGACCTCCATTAAACTGCAATGGCCTTTATATGGGCACATATATTAATTTCTCATTTTTGTAACTATATTACTAATTATTTAATGATATTTGTTGAATAATTCACAATAGTTATTAAGGTTGCACAATATGGACAAAATGCCAGTGCTTCGATATTCACCAGTCATCCACCTCATATGGAATATGTCCCCTTCAAGCTGCCAAAACAGCTCTGATTGTGGCCCACTGTGTGTTCTGACCCCTTTCTATCAGAGACACAATCAGTAGCTCCTCTGTGAGCCAGGCGGGCTAGCCTTCACTTCCCACATGCATCAGTGACCCTTGGGTGTCCATGACCCTGTCACAGATTTACGTTGTCCTTCCTTGGATGACTTTTGGTAGGTACTAACTACTGCATACCTGGAACACTCCATGAGACCTGTCATTTCAGAGATGCCTGTACTTGTCAATCCATCACAATAAGACTGGCTCAGATTCTTACACTCCCCCATTTTTCCTGCTTCCAGCCTATCAACTTCAAGAACTGACTGTTCATTTGCTGCCTAATATATCCCACCTGGCTATTAAGTTATTACTAGAAGGTGAGTATTTTAATCTTCGGTGGACCACAGCACCACTAACACATCATAAAAAAAATAAAACTGGCTAAGATAGAGCTGATTTACCTCTAGCCCAAGCTATAGATTCACACAGCCTGTCTGTGAATTCTGTATTAATATGTGCAGCGATCTATTTTTAGAGTAAATGTGGTGAAACATTCATATTCACTTTCCATCTGAGTCTCGCTCCAAAATCTGGTTGACTGAGACATGTTTAAATTCTTTGCAAAATACTGAATACACACAGTATAAACCTTCTTAAGGGGTTAAACCTATAAGGCAGAACCATTAAGATTCTGTACCCTCCAGCCCAGGGGTTTAATAGTGTTTCCTGGAAAAGCTGCTACTCTTATAGGCAGAAATGAGCAAGCCACTTCTCCGTATTCAGTAGCATTTAGAGAATGGCACCCTGGGAACACCCTGACCATGGGGTTCTCTTATTGACGCAAGCACTCCTGTCGTCAGAAGCATAGACTAATCACTATGGCTGAGTACTCAACCATAAACAGTGCCGCCCTGCAGCTTTGATGTGCGACAGGAGCTTCCTGTTGCTGGCTTGCGGGGCGGATATGTCCACGGACCTTGGTAATCTACACTGAAAGAGAAGAGTGGATTTAAAGACCAGAAGTGCAGTTTATAGTGCTTTATCTGAATAAGCAATGTGGACACTGGTAAGCATCAATCACAGGAGTAAAATGAAGCCTTTTATTCTTGTGGTATATTAAGAGAGAGCAGCAACTCTGACTCCCAACATAGAGAGACAGTATCTGAACTAACTAGCTAGAGCTTCCAGTAAAGTGAAGTGTAGCATGATTTTTCAAAGCTACAACTCAGTAAAAATGCACTTTCCTTTAGTGGTTTTAATTATTTTAATAAGGTAAAACTGCATTAAGTCAAATCAAACCAGGCATGTTAATTTAACATACATGGACAGAAGATTTGAAGATATTTTTCACATAAATAGAGACTGAATTTGCAAATGATATGATTAGCTAAATATTTTTTGTATATTTCTATGCTTCCCCAAAATCATTTTTAACCATAGTACCATACTGGCACTGGAGCCAAAATTTACAACAACCCTAAAAGTGTATTAGATTAATCGTATCCTTGACAAATTAGCAGCTTCAGTAAGCCTTTTACCGCAAGTACTGATCATTATGTAGTGCATGTAATTTGAGTAGGCCCAAGAACTTTTCTAAAGAGGTCTGCTGTCCGGCAGCCACTAGAACTCCTCTCTCTGGCCTCAGACTGGCCCAGATGATGCAAGAGCAAAACTGCTGATGCAAGAGCTCTGAAATTCCACATCTGGAGTTCAGAGAGGGAGAAAAACAGAGCAAGAGTGAAAAAGAAGAGAATTCCAAGCTGGCACAGAAAGCATGAGTGGTCCCAAGGGTGCAAGGCAGTGTGTGTAACCTCCCCGTGGCCTCGGCACTGTCCCTTCTTTCTCAGCTCAGGTCAAGAGAAGTTAAAATAGAAGTTAAAATAAGCACCCACTCCTCCTCCCCTTTACCTCCCGGCAGTCTGGCTGACTCTTTCCCTCTGATCCATTCAAAATTCAATCCCGGGAATATAGTGACTTTAATTTAGCTGATTACGGGGGTTAGTAAAAGAGACATTTGCCTGTGTTTGATCTGTATAATATACATAGGCATGATAGTGATTGTTAGGCACATAAGTTCAAAAACAAACTGAATTGAATTTTAAGGGCTCCCTAAATGATACGTTAAGTGTGAGCGACTGGCTGTCTGAGAATGCTGATCAAATGGAGACTGCGGTATTTCCAGGTGAGACATGTTCAAAGAAGACAGACAGCGGCAGTGAGTATTGTGGTATTACCTGCATTACATGCTTTAGGAAAATAATGGGTTGTTCTACCAATGTGAGATGCTCCATACATGGCAGCAAAGTCTCAGAGAGCATGTGCTTGTGTGTGTGTGTGCTCCAGCCGACTCAGTGTGTGTGCAGATGGTGCAGATGGCTGTCTCAGATGCCATCAGTATCTCACACACACCACAACACAGTCAGTGGAAGAGATGCAGTGCACAGAAAGACTGTCACTCACTACCCTGCAAGTGTTTATCACAGCCTTACACTGTGCTGTGTCCAGGCCAGATTCAAGTTTTTCACCAAAATGTGTCCACTCTAGCAAAGCAGGAAACAATCCAATCCATGTGCCAAATTCCGCGCTGCAAAACCAGAGGCACACACTGACACTGACCAAATTCTACAGGCAGACAATGCACAGTCAGAAGGCATCCCAAGTGCAACCTTGGCTTGGTTTTTGCATTGGAATTACAGTTGGTGCTTTTTCACTGTTCCCTCAGTATATTTGCTCATGGCTATAGTTGTGGTTTAGCTTTGTGTAACCTCTGATTGTATCTAAACTGTAACGTGCTGTGAAGAGAGAGAGAGAGTGCGCGAGAGAGAGACAGATTGAGCGAGAGAGAGAGAGAGAGAGAGAGGGAGGAAGAGAGAGAAAAAGAGTGAGAGAAAGCGAGATGGACAGAAAATGATAGTGACAGTGCGACAGCGAGAGACAGTCACAATGAAAAAGAATGACAATAGAGACAGAGAGAAACGTAGAGACAATTATAGAGAGAATG
>JBBPDA010000041.1:158013-174256 GCA_037974385.1 Arnoldichthys spilopterus
TCTAAGCCCCCACCCCCCTCTCTCTCTACCTCGCTCTGTCACTGTCTTTTTCTTGGTCTACCCCCTACCCCCTCTCTGTATCTCTCTCAGTTCCAGATTTGCACATCTGTCCTTTTTAAAGGCAGTTCACATTCTGAGAGTTATATTACTGTTGGCAGGGCAGCAAGCCCAGCTGAGGGAGATCAGACCAGCTGAGAAAAATTAGACTAGCTGTCAGGGCTCCAGTTCACCGAGGGCGATGCTGATCATTATAGAGACACGCTCATTAAGATTAATGCCGTATTAGCAATGAGGCAGACACACAGAGGAGGGGAGTCAACAGGTGAGTATGGTGAGTAGTCACTGCTAGTGCTGGGCACTCATGGAGACCTGAAATCCTGGCTCTCCCTTCTGAACTGGTGCCGTAGCTCCTAGTCTTTCACTCACTCTCTCTCTCTCTCTCTCTCTCTCTCTCACTCACTCACTCACTCACTCTCTTTCTCTCTCTCTCCTCCTTCTGCTCTGCTGCTGGTTTTCTAATTCCAACTTCAGGTCTTTCTTTAGTGCTTCAGTCAGCCACAGAGCAGGAGAACCACAACCACAGCAGACAGTTAGGCAGCGAAACAGTTAGGCAGACGGTGTCATGGGCTGCTGCTTCCCAACCCCCATACAGCAACCACCAAAGGCCAGCAGCATCATACAGCGATTTATAAGAGTGTCACACTATGAACTAAGGCTTGCACACAAAATGCACCAGCAAAGCATTGGTCCAGCATTTTAAAATGCCGTAAAACTATAATAAAATCTAAATTTACATAAATAAACAAAATGGGCACATGAGGACAAAATCACAATTGATAAGTGCATAAAGAAATTAGTAAAATAAGATACTGGCAAAAAGGGGCAATCAACTACTTGACACATGGCAGTTTACTCAAATACTCTACACTGCTGCAGTGTTTGTTGCTGCTTACAAGCTTTCCAACTCGCTAAATCTGCCCTATTTAATGTTCGATATTCTACAAGTACTGATAACACACATACTCGAAAGTGTACTGTATTAGCATTTATCACACTACAACTACAAGATAATTGCTATATTTTCCATCTCCACAATGTACTAGAATTGCTGTACAGTAGCTTACACAACTAATTTTTAACTTTATGTCATCTCATGTTGGAAATGAAAAATTAAATCAGTATTCTGACCTCTAAATCTCCAAATAGTAGCCACTAGCTAGTGTTCTATTATTTGTGGTTGAGAGGGACTTGGTGTGATTATGTCTGACTGGTTTCCAGATGTGCTTCTCCCCCTCTATCTTTCTGTAGCCTTTAATTTTGCCTGAATTGGCTGTCCCTGACTGAACCAGAAGCTTGGTAAGGAGAGAACAGAGACTTGATTGACACATTCTGCATCCTAACACAGTCCTGTCCTGTTAAACTAAATTATCTCTGCATAGACATGTGATATATATATATCTTCTCCTCAGATAAGGTGGTATGCAATGGTAAACTGGGATTTGTATGGCTATGCCCTTACAGAAAACTGCTGGCACCTGCCTACCATGTTTATTCTCAGCTTCAAAGCCCCATGGTGAGGACACAGGCAAGTCTAATAATCTCTCAGAGATCTTGTTAGGGAAGTCCCGATTTGATCTAAAAGATGGCTATTACGGCTGATCAGATGTATGAATTTATAAATAATTGGTTTTGAATCTGATCTACATATTGGTAGGACCTTTCTCAAGACCAAAGAAAAAAACTTGGGAAGAAAATTGTGAATGAGGCACAATGTCCACAATCTATGGCAGTGAGGCACTTCAGGTTCATTATCAAGTAAATCTGAAATCAAGTGTTTGTTCATGCACCGGGTCATTTTAAGATTGATCATAACATTTAAACAGCACGATTGCTATTTTCCCATAATCCTTCATATAATTTGACTCTGCCTTTAAACACTTTGGGAAAATGCATCTATTTTACATTACACACTGTCCAAGTCCAAACTGAGACTCTGTAGTGTAAGATACTAAGGACTTTTAAAATGCTCATATCATGGAAAAATTACATTTCCCTGCTTTTTTGAAGTAGTTGAGTGTCCACATATGGAAACTAAGTTGCAAAAAATTTGTTTTTGTGCTGTCAAGAAACCCAACACATCTATATATATATATATATATATGGCCTACAGCAGTTAAGCTCCACCCTTAGCTCTTAAAGGCACAGTAAAATAGCTCTAAGGGATGAAGAAAGGCCAGAAAAATTTCACTTTACAATAAGATTTGTTCATGCAACTACACAAACACCATAACTGGACATTTCAGAAATAGTAAAATACAATGAATGTAGAATATGGACCCTTTAAATAATATAAATTAAGATCAAAGAAAAAAAACGCTTTATCTAGGCACTAAAAGACACTGTTGTGACATCTGACAGGCTCTTGGAGACAGCACTTAAAGCATGAGGGAGTTTAACAAGCTCTCCAATAGAGCACTAAGAGCAGAGTGGACCTGAATCCAGTCCAGCTGAGAGAGGAAACTGTCTGTCTCTGCAGGCATTTGCGTATTATGACAGCAAGAGCTCCAGATCAGTGAAGTGTCCATAATTGCTTTTACAAAGCACAGTGCACTAGCATGGTCTCAGCAATTATAAAAGTAAAAGCTACTTAGTGTATTCTCTAGAGCTAAACACATAATTGAGCAGCTGGAATGTTGTTTAAGTGAATTAAAAGTTCAACAAATCTTCATTCTCTCAAGCCCAGTGTGCTGTAATCCTGCACCATCCTACCAGTGTGCTCCAGTTTCAACTTTTCCCCTGAAGTGTGTGTCTGAGAGGGCTGAATCAGAGGGGTGTGCGTGTATGTATTGTGTCTGCTGAAACCAGACTGAGTCTGCTAAACTCTTTCTCTTTTTCATTCTATGATAGAAGAAGTTACTTGTTCTATCCGATTCTTCTTTTTGTACTAGAGTATCATTCAAATCACAATTCTTTTACCTTTACTCATGTATATATGTAAGGGAAATAATCACCTTTGTTCCATTTTATATATTCATTATACTAAAGCTTCTTTGTTTGCTTTGTTGTTGTTAACAATCCTTTAGCATTTGTTAAAAAGAAGAACTGAGCTCTAAACAGATGTGGGACCTCCTAAATTGGGTTCGGCACCTACTTAACTGGACCTGACACCTTGTTTGTCACTATCAAAATATGTAAATAAATTCTGTGTAATACTGAATGTTGTCTGTAATGTCACTCTTTAATTCCAATTGAAGGTACTCATAAATTGCTTGTTTGTCCATGTTGGAATTTGTTTCAAATGTGATGAGAGAGAGAGAGAGAGAGACTGACACCTGAAGCATGTGGAGGTTTGTGGATGTCATGTGAGTGATTTGTACCTTAGCAACAAAGAGCAAACTGGTAAAATTTCTAAAGATAAAATGTGTTGAATTTTTTCAAACAAGTAGGTCAGGGAGCCAAAGGTACTTTGACAGATCAGCAGGAGAGCACTGTTGTGTGCATAAGCATTAGTTTGGTTTGAACATTTTAGCATTTCATCACATGAATTGCAGAATCTGAAGAATCTGTAGTTTTATTCCAACATTCACAAGAGCAACAAATGCAGCTTAAGCTCCTTGAATAACAAAGTTAATGTCTGTGAAAAGTAGTTTAAACAATAATTTATTTAATAAACTGAATATAAACAGTGACAGATTATACTAACCCACCCATTACTAAAAAAACAGATGTATT
This sequence comes from Arnoldichthys spilopterus, assembly GCA_037974385.1. NCBI lineage: Eukaryota > Metazoa > Chordata > Actinopteri > Characiformes > Lepidarchidae > Arnoldichthys > Arnoldichthys spilopterus. Next base: position 161,746 of record JBBPDA010000041.1, read on the forward strand.
CAGCCAAGGCCTTCAAATAACTGAAGATCGCTCTTTCACATGGCTTTGAAGAACTCTTCACCTGTTTATGGTCATGCCACAGAATTTCAATTGGTCTCAAGCCAGAAGTTTCATTAGGCCACTTCAAAACAGTACATTTCTTCTGAGCCACTCAGAGGTGGACTTGCTGTTGTGCTACAGGTTATTGTCTTGCTGCATAACCTTGCTTATGCTTCAGATAATCCCCAGGATTTTCTGGCAAAAAGTAGTATTCATAGTTCTGTCACTAATGATAAGTTGTTCAGAGCCTGAAGCAACAAAACGTCTCCACATCATCTCATGATAACACACTACAGCCATGTTTGTGTGGGTATGATGCTTTGTTAGCTTAAATGCTAGATGTAGCAGGTTTTTTTTTTTAAATTGTGAGATGAACCTTTATGTTCTTCTTGGTCAGCAGTGTTGGCGATATTGGCCCTCACTGTGGTTTGCTGATGTCCCAGAGCTTTTGTAGCTCTTTCTGGACTGATATTTTTGGTAACTTTCTTTGTCAAATCTTCTGGATTGTCTTTTTCCGGGTTGCTGCCTGAAGAGGCCTTTTAGCCTAGTTCACATAGCTGGAAAAGTTCTATATGAGAGACGTTTAGATTTAATATTACAAATTCAGTGCTAACAATAGTAGAGTTTGTAGATAATTCATGCTGTCACTTTTACATACATTTACCTTGGGTATGGGTTTAGGCTGTTTTACCCAACTCTTTTAATCTACTAATATTTATTCATAACTACAAGCATAAGTTACTTCAGAATGTGTATATTAGTGTACCATGACATCATTATTAACATATCTCTACAAAACGTCTGAACTAGCCTCTTTGTAACCTCAAAGAGCACCTAAAAACAGAGCCTCAGGGGCAGGAGGAGCCAGGAATTGATACTGATTTCTCCCTTTTACACCCAGAGCAGCTGCAGACACACTAGAGGAATGAATAAAGGAGGACTTGATTAAGGGGGGAGGTGAGGCGGGATCTGTCCAAACCAGCTGGAGAAATGTAGGGCTGCTTATCTGAATTCAAATCTACCTGCGAGCATTGTGTTTAAAACTGTACCTCAACATCAAAAAGCCATTAAATTGCTGTTACGTAAGCCAGGACTGAAATAGCAGATTCAAATAAAGGACAACTAATAATTTTCCCAAATTAAATAAGCAATCTCCAGAATGGGCTGGAACGTTGCTATTCAAAGAACTTTGAGCACTTCACACCTTTACGTCATTTTGCAACAATACATCTTTTTAGAATAAACAGGTGCACAGCTTTCCAGCAGGTGCAAAAACAGTCTCTGGAGCGATTACTGGCTAGGCAATGGCTTCAGCATGTGGTTGTCTATAATCTATTTTACAAACGCTCACAGAACTATGTGAAATATTTGCAGATTAGAAAAGCCTAAGGCACAGAAAGAAATTAAGGGCTTTGACTTTTTAAACTGGAATGAACACACCCAAAGATGTAGTCATACATGGTGATGTCGTTGTAGGGTGTGTGTGTGTGTGTGTGTGAGAGAGAGAGAGAGAGAGAACACACCTTGTTCAATACCCTCCACACCTTTGTTGTTGTCACTAATGTGGTGAAGCATGAACAGCAGAAAGGACTTAGGTGATATGCATATTTAACCTTTCGGGAGAAAAATCCATGGCAACGTCATGGAAGAACTGCAGAGGGGACAGGACTGACGCCAGCGCTGAGGTCACATCACTGATTCTATTAAAGACAGGACCGCCTGCTTGGGTCTGTGTGTGTTTATCACCAGCAAAAGATGAACAGTTTCAATCTATGACCAAAGACTATGGATTATTACTGGGAGGCAAAAATATAACCTAACTGTGGTTTCTCTTGTATAGTAAAGTGCAGTTATATTAGTTTAAGAATTTCAGATTATAAATATGGTATTTTTTATGCACTCATTTATGAAGTAAAATAATTAAGTAAAATAATCAGGCTATTTTCAAATGTGAAAATGCTTTTTTATATTTCATCCATCCATCCATCTTCTTCCGCTTTTCCGGGGTTCGGGTCACAGGGGTAGCAGCCTCAGCAGAGAAGCATAGACCTCCCTCTCCCCAGCCACCTCCACCAGCTCTCCAGAGAATATACCAAGGCGTTCCCAGTACAGCCAAGAGATATAATCCCTCCAGCGTGTCCTAGGTCTGCCTTGGGACCTAAACCAGTTTAATCACCCGGAGATTGGTCCGCCCAGGCCTCTACCTTTGTCTGCCACCCAATCCACATTGCACCAAACCCCCAATGCTCCCCCTGTGGCTGGTAGGCCCACCTGGGGACAGTCCTGTGTCACTCCTTCAGGCTGGGCCCAGCCGGGCTCGCCCACAAGGCCCTCCCCCAAGCCTGGCTTCAGAGTGGGGCCCCGGTGACCCTGGGTGATCCGGGTAAGGGTGAGGTGACCAAAACTTTGTTTTTTTCTTCTTCATATTTCTTCTTTTATATTTTATTATTTTGCCACACTGTTATAAGGAGTGTTTCAGTCCAGTACTTTCTGAATGACATGCAATTTAGAGTACCCTCTAAAACAGCCTGTTTAATTCTAAGAGAAAGAGATTGGAAAATGGTCATATGGTCATATCATGTCTTTGGTACATAAACCCATATAAATCTCATAAGTATAACTTAAAAAAGATCAATATAAAATATGTCCTCTTTAATGTTCACTACCATAATTAATCTAGTCTGTTTTAAGGCTTAAACATAATTGGTTCATTTTGAAAGAACCCTGTATCTGGTTGTGGATGTGTTTCCTTTTTACTGAAGCTCATCAATCCTAATGCCTCTCCCCCTAAACTAGATCAGACTGATGGACAATAACATTTATGTCAAAGCTAGCCTGAAGAGAGAATGAATGGGTATGAAGGCAATAAGATTCAGAGCCTCTGGTGCCTCATGGTTTTTATTATTGCACTATTCCTTTATGTTTACATTCACAAAATTCCACTTAACATGAAAATCCTGTGTGAGAATATAGCTGATTTGCCACTCTCCCTCATTCTGTGTATATTGAAAATTATCTAACTATTCTAGGGCCCTCTGTTTTGAGTCTCAGTTCTGTCTGGAGTGAAAGAATGTGCTTCTCTTTCCTCTCCTCCACCCCCCTCTCCTCTCATCCAGATGATCATTTCTTCCTCCATTCTTTTCCCCCTTCCTCCTTCTCCGTGTCACTCCCTAAAGCTGCTCTGACTGAAGCCCTGATACTCCAGTCTCTCACCATTGATCTAGGACTAGCAGTCTCTGTCTAATCCCTTAATGTTTTAATCTTATCAGCAAAACCTGCTGAATCAAGTCATAAAGAAAGCTTACTAGACTGGACAGATTTGCATTTGGAACTACACACATTACCAGGTGACTCATCACCTGCTGCACTTGTAGGTCAAGTATTCCTGGCATAGCAACCTTAAGACTCGATCAATGCCTTTCACTATAGTCTAACAGACTAAGAATCTACAAAATGGTCTTTGAAGTGATTCAATTGTTTTTAAAAAAAGAGGATGGCCTTATGAAAAATTAGATGTGCAAGTGTGAATGAGTGCACTGAGAAGTGCCACTGTTAAAGAAGAGTAGCTGCTGTTCTGTCTCTGAACTAAAGGATTAATGGAAATTTTATAAATCAGGCCAAAACCAAACAGAATGTCGAGGGTCTGTGTTGTGAGACACGTGGGTTTAAAATGGTGTGTAAATGAAAGGTATTGACAGCATGAAAAGGCTCTCATAACACCAAGCCCTGCCTTTAGCAACATAATGTTGTGACAAGACCTGTCTCAGAGCATCAGAAACACACCCAGTGAAGCTGTTCTGTTCAGGACATGCAAGACAGGCCTGACCTGTAGATGCCATCCTTTTCATTTATCAGAACTGTTCAATGCACTTTGCAAAAGGTAATCATTAACTGCCAACATCCAAACAGTGACAGCAGAGATCATGTTGATTTTGAATGAAATAAAGTGCTACTGGGAAGCAAGATACTATCACACTGACAAAGGAAGTGTAGCACTGCATTGTATGCTATTGATCTGAAGGTGGTGATTCAACTGGATCAATTTTAAAATGTTTGTTTGGATTTTATTAATGCTATTACTGAAGTTCTTGGTATATCTAGGATTTCTTGATGCACTGAATTGTTTCCTAAAATAGTTTTATAGAAATGTGCAAGTCAAGAATGTACACCTCAGCCTTGCTCACCATCAGTAACTTAATGATCTATGCTTTAATTAATATATCATTAAGGATGTGTTTTTAAGGCCCAAAAAACCTTCCTCCCTCTGAAACTGCTTTATAGAAAACACAGTTGTATGTTTTCCCCCTATCGTCCTATTGTCTCTTCACATAAACAATAAACATCACATTAAAAGGTACAAAACAGTCAAACTGACAGCGTACTCTGGGTATGGAGGTGCACTGTGATTCATTCGCTCCAGCTTTTTTCAGTTTATATGTCTAGGATGAGAGTTTGCAGCATTATAAAGTTAAACAGGATGAATGACTGGCAAGAGCATGGCTTTCTACCTAATAAATAACAAATTAGTCATAAAAAAGGAGCAAGGCCTTTTAAACTGCAGACAGTACCTCTGCCGAGTTCAGTGTAGTCCTGTGTGATCTTATACAAACGGTAGGCTATGACTTCCACCCATAAACACAAGCCATGCAATTACCCTAAACTCAGAATCTGCACATACACACACAGACACACAACCACAGTGTGGAGAAATTCCTGGTTATAAATAAATCTCTGAAATGACCCACCTACACTTATACCCCATAATGGCAGAGTAAAACAAATGCACTCTATTATCCATCCTGAAGGGTGTGGGGTATGTGTGTGTGTGTGTGTGTGTGTGTGTGTGTGTGTGTGTGTGGGTTACTGCTTCCTCCCCGAGGGAACAAAGTCAGTCATTCATTGAACCTGTCAGGGCAAGAATCTCACACACTCGCCTCATACTGTAGCAGGCCAGAGGGTGCACAGAGTGATTTTATTCATTCTCTCTCTCTCTCTCAGCATCAGTGCACTGCAGTCTTTAAAGGCCTCCGGTGCACAGCTGTTAAGCACCGGACATCTGGAACAAACTCTAGACACACACACTCAAGTAAGCCCTAACCTGCTTCCTTCATGAGCTCTTAGATCTTACAGAGCACCACCAAAACCTACCAAAACCTCCACTTCACACTTCAGTTTATTTCATTTCAGTGATGTGCTTTTATTTTCTGAGATGAATTTTATTTAAAAAAAGAATGAAATAATGTTATTAAACGTGAAAACTTGACTGGAGGATCGCAAACTTTTGGCTTAAAACAAGACTAAAGCCTAAAAAAAGCTTGTCTGGTCTCGTCTGGCTGCCTGAGCTGGTTTCCGTATGGGGTGTTGAGGCCTGAAGAGGCTCTGAATGTGTCTCAGGCCTGCATGAGTTTAAGGCTGCTGCCACCGGAGAGTCTGAGTCATGGTCCAAATTGAGGCATGGGGTGGGGGTGTTCTCCAAATGGATCCCATGCAGAGGGGATGGTGTCACTAAACTTCTCCATTGCTCATAAACCCAGACTACCCTGCACTGCTCCATTTTTTACCAGTGCAGACGCCATAACAATAATATTCATCCTGGCAACACGGCCCAGCTATTTACTGTTATGTGTGTTGGGAATGGAGACCCTCAGTACTCAAGAAGTGGAACACTGAGCGAGGTGGAGAAAAGAGTGTCCCAGAAACAAAATAGAAGACATACTTGGATGCAGCAGATAATACTGTATCCTTTATAACACATTAAGACTGAGCAGTGGTAGTCTAGTAGTTAGGGACCTGCCCTTGTAACTGGATGGTCGCTGGTTCAAATCCTGGCATGGGGACCACTACACTGTCCCACTACACTGCTCCCCGGGTGCTGTTGATAGATGCCCGCTGCTCCACTTGTGGAAGGGTTAAATGCAGAGGTGACATATGCTTGTGTAATGGGGTGTGTGCACAATGACATTCAATCATTTTTATCTTCACCAGCATCTAAACAAGGTGAAATGGCATTTAGCCATTATGCTGCCCCTTGCTTAAACTAGCTTCCCAAGGAGATCACATCTGCCCCAACTGTTGCCAACTTTAAAAAGAAGTTAAAACTGCCTTTCTAAAACCTTTAATTAAACAGGGGCTCAAATTGTATGTACTTTTATCATGCACTATTTTTGTTTAGTTAAAAAAAAAAGTTCTATTTTCTCTAATCTAATTTTATTACTATTTTTGTTGCTTTATTGTCTTTTTGTCTCTGTAAAGCACATCTTTCAGTTTCTTTCCCCTTGCCGTCTACCTCATAAACAGTTAAATTGTTACACTGTAACTGCACTTTACGCTCACCGCTATTTGCACTCTTTGCACTCTTTGCACTGTTTGCACTCTTTGCACTGTTTCTGTAAATAAGTATTGATTGCTTACCATATTATACTGTTGACTAACATTATTCATTGTGTTTCTACATTGTTTTACTGTTCTGTTCTTACTTATACTACACTGTACTTGAGAGACACCACCTGCCGGAATCAAATTCCTTGTATGTGTTCACTTGGCCAATAAACACGATTCTGATTCTGATATAAATAAACTTGCCTTGCCTTTTAAACACCCAAGGCAACAGTCATCTTTTCAGTGTGCTTCAAGTAAAATATTCACCAGCATCCTTCTGTAACAATAATCTTGCCTGCCCATTCACTAGAGGCTTAATCTGTCAGTCTTTCTAACTGGCAAAAATCCTAAAGTCACTGTCTCTCTAACCTGCTGTGTGGTTTAACAGAGGCCTAATCATCAGCCCGGATGCAAGAAGCAGGATAGGGGCGTGCATTGTGTGTGTGTGTGTCTTTGATTCACTCGCCCCGCCCCTCGCACTTTCGCCTTGCGCTCGCACAGCTGAGCAAACTTAACAGCTGGAGAAGTTGTGAGCGTGTTTGTATTTCATTTGCACGAAATCAGACAGATAAACAAATGAGTAAACATGTATATTCATGCAAAATAAGGTCAATGAATGGGGTGGGGGAAGAGTTTCAATGTTTATAGCGATTATGTCGAGTGTATCTAAAAGTCGGTACTGGGTTTAATCAATAAGACGCGTTCACATGGGCATACATACACCATCTGTCGACAGAATACACATTCAAACCGATAAATGTGTAACATTTTTGCATGACAATACCCCATTTTCCCTTTCAGACAGTGGTCAGAAAGTAAGTATTCCAGTAGAAACCAGTTGTTCCACACGGAGGAAAACACGAAATCCCATAATGTTCCATCAGTATATTATAGAAATGAGAGAGAAATAAACTAATGGCTCCACGTACCACATTGGTAAGGAAATCGCTCTCGTTCAGGTCCTCAAGGTCCAACAGGTTGGAATTGGGGAAAAGTTTGTCCGAGGCGAAACTGTCCAATATGGTGTCCATATTGGTGGTGAAAGGAGTCGAAAAACCGGCAGAATTGAACAGCTGGAATATTAAGGCAAGCAGCAAAAAGCTATGCCTGAAATGTGACCTGAAGCTGCAGCCTTAGATGTAGCCTAAGCCGCTCAAGCTGCTGCTAGTCTGCTGTGTGTTGTCGCCTTCATCCGAGTGTGTATGAGACTGCATCTGCTTGCTGGCTCTGACACTGCGGCTATCGCTTTGACTGAATTAAAGCGACACGCTCCTCAATCTGCTTCATTCATCAGCGTCTAGAAGGAGCAAGCAGCCTCATCAATATTCAAATGAGCTCCGCCCCACTTTCGCTTTCTGACGGCCCCAAACATCCACGCCCACTTTGCGCTACCCTTAAAGAAACAGTAGCAGAGCGAGCGCCTTCTTTAGGCGGCAGCTCTAGATTTATTTCGAATTCTTTGCAGCTCTTTCAGAATTAAAAAGCTTTTCGTGGTTTTACCTTGAGCCAGTCTAAAGCACATCAAGAGGTTTATGAACAGTTCCAAAGTAAAATTTTGGAAAAGCAAAGGCAGAGTTTTAGTCTCCAAATAGTTATTTGGGGTTCAGATTCAGGAGACACGATCTATTAATGTGTTCTGCTTTTTTGGTGTAATCCTGTTCTGTTCAATAACTTCTGAAGTACTTTTAAATTGCATTTCTACAAGTAAAATGCAGTTCATAGCACTTCATATATTACATAGCCAGATTGTGATTGTTGTGAGTTAGATGTACTTGATGTAGCTGATGTGTCAGAATCAGGAAAAACAGGCAATTGTAGGAATCAAGTGTAAGCAATTCTGACAAGGGTAAAATTTTGGTGGGTAGACAACTCAGTGTGGGCTGTGTGACCACCATTTGTAGAATTTCAGTCAGTTAACAAAATGAATGGAAAAAATGAAGTTTACCAGTGTCCCACTTCTAGTCATCATAGTGAAATCTGCTTTTGCTCTGTTCTCTGGTGGCCCAGATTACAGGAACCCAGGCCGCATGCTATTACACACCAGCATTAACACAGGTCTGCTCCAGGTGTGACCCTGTTACTGCTTTTAAAACCTGTGTTAACTGCAACCTTAGCACAATGCTCACATAACTTCCCACACAATAGGGCATGGGAACACCTCTATAAGCATGTATCCTCTGACATATTTCCTCAGTATTACAGTTCTTCTGTTGTGTAATATGACCATTAAGGTTTCAGTCACTTGGGATGCTGAAATGGACCCTGAACTCAGTGCCAGTAAGGCTGATTACAAGCATCAATTCAACTGATTCAGTTCGCTTATTCAATTTCAGGCACACAACTTCAAATGAGCAGATGAGTCATCCTGTCAACTGAATCATTAATCATGGGAACATGCTGAGAGAGATGGCGGACAGCAACTTCACACTGTTTTCATTGTAAAGCAGAAAGCAGATATATGATACAAGGAAACACTCCATCACCAGTCCTTTCACATTGATGCCTTTGTTTAGTTACTACTGTTACTTTCTCACTTTCTTTCTCTCTCTCTCACTCACACACATGCACAAACTCACAATAACTCTCTGGTCTCATTCTTCCAAAGAAAAAGACAACAGTTGCATAATCATATTCAAAGCATGGATAAATTGCAAGAGCTGTAATGTTACCTGACAGTATAAGTTGAGATTCTCAGTCTTCATACTTGATGACCTCAGCCCTCCACATTTTAAGTCTTCTGCTTTAACATGTAACACCTGGTTTAGCTTGATAGCATTACACAAAACTGTGTAATATTCTGGTCCTCCAGGGTTTGGAGTTTGGACTGAAGTGGGGCTCTGTTATTCTTATCATTGACTATCATCATCATTAATTCTCTAAAACTCTCCCTGCAAGAACCATACAGCAGTTAACTACAATTAGGTACATTTCACCCACTGGCTTTGAGACTCAGACATCTTGTGCTCACACTCCACACTTTACATTTCTTATGCATATATTGCTCATGTTCAAAACATTCTCTTAATTAACCTAAACATCCAAACAAGTTTTCTAAAAACAGTCAGGACTAGCAATGATGGTCACCTGTTTTCTCTAAAATGACTGCAAGTGAAGGAGAGCATGCTAACTAGCTACTAGTCACTGCTGGTCTTTATGTGTTTTATATCAGAGAGGGCTACACGGTTATCTATAGCAAGAGAAAAACTTGACTCCTCTGAAGGCTTAAATGAGGTCTCTTACTCTTCATGATGACATTTAACATGACAGTTCATTATATTCATCAGTAAGTTGAGCAAAAAAAGGCATGTGGAATAAATAAGTATACCACATGGAAGCTGTTTATTTTTTTCAACATATTTGAACCTGCAGTAATTTCACCCTCTTTAATACAGAGCCAGCAGATATACTTGAACAGAACCACAAGGAAAAGTAGCCTTTCAGTCATCTATTCAACAGAAAAGGCAATAAATGTAATATTTTTCCTAGAACATGTAAGCACCCTCTTGGCCTCAAAAGCTAGTATTATGTATTATTGTCAATGACTGCAAGCTTTAAGATTCTCCTTACAGTGGAAAGATTCATTTCAAATCATTTTGAGTAAATTCAATACATTTGCTTTTAGTTTGCTGTTCATTTGGACCTTGGTTTGGATTACAAAACCCTCATGTAGCTGGTTCATGATTTGGTCATACACATTAATGTCTCTTGCTATTCCTTGCAATTGCTGGCCGATTTCAGCATGGACCTTACAGACAGAAGCTCCCTAATCTCATCCTCTCCCCAGTTAGGCATTTTCGTTTCCTACCAGTTTTGCACTGGTTGCACACGAACATTACACTGACTTTGTACTAGAGAGCTGGCAGGTTAAAGCTTGTTTAATGTCCCATTTGATTGTAATTCTATTTGAATGGACTTATAGGAGTGACTTTTGTGTCATTTTGTTTCAAAAAGGTTGAAAGAATCTACAATTTCCATGATCTACTTTGTGTCTTTCAACCTTTTAGAAAGAAAACTACACAAATGTTACCCATATAAGTCCATAAAATTAGAATTACAATGTGAAAAAGTATGTCCATGATGTACTTACTTTTTAAATGTTTTTTACTAAGTTGATGGACTGGAATCATGAAAAGGGACCTAAGCAACTTTGACAAGGGTTAAATTGTTTTGGCAAGACAGCTAGGTCAGAGCATCTTCAAAACAGCAGGTTTTGTGGAGTATATAAAGTGGTTGGTATCTACCAAAAGTGGTCCAAGGAAGGGCAGCTGGTGAACCAGTGACTGGGTCATTGAAGAATATGAAAAACAACCTACCCCATCTGGTCTAAACCCACAGAATAGCTACTGTAGCACAAAAACGTCAGTGCTGGCTATAATTGAAATGTCCTGGAAAATGCTATGCAACACAGTCAGAGGTGTTTTAATGACAGTTAGGGTTCTTTGTATAAATGTTTTGAGAAGTTTTTAAAAAATCAATTTTACTAACTCCATTATAAGTAAGCATAAAAAGTAAGACCAGACCTTACACCACTCGAAATCTGAAACCAACTGTACGCTACCAAACAGAGAAAAGCACATCATAATCATTCTTTTCTGGTAATATTATATTATTAAGCAATTAATCACCAGAATGTGCTATGTGAAGAATATGCGTGGCTGATTGTGTAATATGTTGAAAATATCCACTTGTTCTGAGCCAAAGGTATTCTGGCATACATTGATCAATTCTGTATGCTGGCAGCAGCTAAATATAATTTTATTTTCCTTATCAGAAAAATATAATTATACAGTGTGATGTAATCATGATATTTTTAAATGGATCTTACTCCCTTATTCTTCATGTAGAATTCCACATCTTTTTAAACTGCCACTTATGTTTTCGAACAACAGCCACAGATGGCTATGACATCACCAAGTATCAAGTTTGAAATGTTCTTCTTTTATACACATTAGATAATATTAATGTTCATCTGTCAACCAAAAAACAAACACTGAACACCAATGGTTTGCATGGCAGAGTTGCAAGAAGAAAGCCACTGTTCTCCAAAAAATAACATTTCTTCTCATCTACTGTTTGCTAAAGATCACATGGACAAGCCAGAAGGAAAAATCCTTTGTGGACAGATAAGATTAAAACTGAATTTTTTGGTTTAAATGTGAAATGCAAAGCTAGGAGAAAGGGAAGTACTGCATTCCAGTTTAAGAACTTAATTACGAAACATGGTGATGATAGTATTATGGTTTGGGCCTGTTTTGTTGCATCTAGGCCTGGAGAGCCTGCCATTATTAAATCCCAATAGAAATGTTGTGGAAGGACCTGAAGCAAGGTGTTCATGTAAGGAAACCCACTGACATCCCAGAGCTGAAGTTCTGTATGGAGAAATGGTTTAAAATTCATCCAAGTCAATGTGCACCACTGACCAACAAGAAGCTCAAAGCAAAGGTTTACTCTCTTTTTTGCCACTCACAGATATGTAATAATACAGTGGGTATGGAAAGTATTCACACCCCCTTTAATTTTTCACTTTTTGTCATATTGCAGTCATTTGCTAAAATCATTTAAATTAATTTTTTCCCCTCATTCCCCTAATGTACACACTGCACCCCATATTGACAGACAAAAAATTTTTTTTTTTAATTGTTGCAGATTTATTAAAAAAGAAAAACTGAAATCCTACTGGTCCTAAGTATTCAGACCCTTTGCTGTGACACTTATATTTAACTCTGGTGCTTCCATTTTTTCTGATCATCCTTGAGATCACCTTAATTTGAGTCCAGCTGTGTTTGATTATCCTGATTGGACTTGATTAGGAAAGCCACACCCCTGTATATATATGACCTTACAGCTCACAATGCATGTCAGAGCAAATGAGAATAATGAGGTCAAAGGAACTGAGACAGAGACAGAATTGTGGCAAGGCAGAGATCTGGCCAAGGTTACAAAAACATTTCTGCTGCACTTAAGGTTCCAAAGAGCACAGTGGCCTCCATAATCCTTAAATGGAAGATGTTTGGGATAACCAGAACCCTTCCTAGAGCTGGCCGTCCGGCCAAGCTGAGCTACCGGGGGAGAAGAGCCTTGGTGAGAGAGGTAA
>JBBPDA010000041.1:181623-216747 GCA_037974385.1 Arnoldichthys spilopterus
GTAAAGCTGCTTTGTGACAACGTCAGTTGTAAAAAGCGCTATACAAATAAACTTGACTTGACTTGACTTGACTATGAAAGAAAATATTTTCCCCTCCCAAACATAAACCAAAACCAATTCGTAATTTGTCCAATAATAGTATCAACATAGTAATTCATACATAGAAATAAACTTACACCATCATTCTGCTGATGGAACTGGGATGAGCTGGGCTGCTTTCTTTTTGCCTGTACCTTTGTAATTGGCTTCTGTGCAAAACTTTTAAAGCAGATGTCAAACATCTTATCTTGACTAATCAACTATGTTTTGGATAAGCGGTAAATTTTAGGAATATAATTAACTAAATAATCACTTTAAGGCAATATAGGAATGGCTGTATGAAAAATCTTATATATACAATTTTGCACATTCCCCAGATGTAGTGAGTTAGACTAGTGTTAAAATTTAGATTTTTCAGTTTAGCATTGGAGCTACAAAGCTAACAAACAAATTTCCATAAATACATCCAACAATTTCTCTCAACCTGCTCAAATTGCATTCAGCTCTTCATTGGAAACACTGGTGGACTTGAACAATGAACAAAACTTCAACATGTAGCTGAATACTGCACAAAGGGTGCTAACCTAGAATTAGATTTTGTAACTATAACAGTCAAAACATTTTTGTGTTTTTCATTTAAGGTCAAACCTCCTTCTGATTGGTTAGTGAATACCTGTCCTGGTGTTGTCTGAGATGGCTTCCTGTAGCATTGAGATTTTGTTTGGTTTTATAGTCCACAGTAAATCAAACTCTTTCTTAACTACATCCACAAGTGCGCTTTAGTGAGGAGCTAGATGCTTGAGAGAAATTATGGTGATTTTTTCCAGAACTGATTTTGTTAGTTACATTCCCCTTTGTAACTCCAATTCTAAATTAAAGGAGCAAAATTTGGACACAAGACCCCAAGTAAATTAGCTACATCTGGGGTACATGAAAAATTGTGTAAATTTGATTTTGCTATTCCTTTAAGGCATTAGGCCTTCCCTTGGTCTCTCTTTCTTGTTCTCTCTCTCTTCTCTTCTTTAAAGAGAACAGTGTGCAGTTTATATAACTTTGACAAATATTGACTGTATTTATATAGCAATTGCATTTCAATCAAATGTTTTGTGGAAAAATATATTATATTATTACAAATTAATATAGTGCACCAGTAAGTTAATACAGATCAGATGTAAATAAAAAATTGTCATATTTTACTCCAAGAAGCATTAAAAGCTAACTCTTCCACTAACTGTGTGTGTCTCAATTCTCCCTTTCTCTCACACACACTCACTTTTGTATTTGTACATGAGTTTGTGTGTGTGTGGGTGTCGTGTTGTGGACAGGGTGGGAGGCTTTAGCTATATGGATGTCTGGTTTAGTGAGTGGAGGCTGTGGTAACTCTGATGAAAGGGTTTAGAAGAAGGTCAAAATGCAAAGGAGGTCACCCCGCCCTGAATTCCCTTCTGCTACAAAATCTAGAAAAAAGAAAAAATAAAGAAGGTTAAGTAGTCATCAGCAGGGTAAGACAGACATCACAGGGTTACATCAGACTAAACCAAGCTGTCCTGTCACTCACTCATACAGCCAGTGTTCTAGAATTATCCTTTCACTGAAGAGCAGCCTGACCAATCACAGCAAACGAACAAGGAAAAAGATCAGAAAAGCCCAATCACAGCTTGTGATTCAGGGAATGAGTCAGACAGTGTTTGACTGATGTTTTAGAATCACAGACCATAATGACAGGCTTCAGAGATCACAGGGGCTATGGGCTGTTCGAAATAACCTACCACTTACTGCTCATGTACTGATTGCACCAAAAAGTATTAAGCTGTATGCATGAATATCTTCAGTACATACCTGTATGCAGGGATTGCAAAACTCCAGCATACAGCCAGAGCTATCTTCATTATAGAGAGTTCTTATTTGTCATTGTGTACACATAGGGCACCGCAATGAAATGCAACCCCTGCATTTGTCCCATCCATGTAGGGACAATGGGCAGCTGACGTGGGCAGTACTCGGAGATGGTACCTTGCTCATGGGTACCTCAGTAATCCCAGTATCGGATTTGAACCGGAAACCTTCAGGTCACAGGGGCAATGCCCTAATCATTATACCACCACCGCCATTATATAATGCGCCTCATTTCATATGGATTTTACCACTCAGGTAACCGGTGGCCATGTGACCCTGTAGTATGTAATACAGTACATGATGGTAATTGCTGAACACTGAATGCAATACTATGAGGACAAGTATACATTTACACATGTATCGGTACAGTAGTTGTGAGTTCAAGTCCCAGGTACTATCTACTTTTTGCGATGGCACGCCTTCACAAAAATTACATGACCCAACACATTTTTCATGACTTGAGTAAAATAGAAAAAGGGAAGAGCTAGATGATGAATTCTATTAATAATAAGTGAAAGTGAAGTGAAAGTGACCTATTTGTCATTGTGAACACACCCCATCGCAAAAAAGTACCTGGTACCTGGGCTGGGACTTGAACCTGCAACCTTCTGTTCACAAAGGCAAGGTCCTAACTGCTAGGCCACCACTGCAAAATATGGCCTTTGCATTAAAGCCATTCACACATGGATCAGTAGACAGCTTTCAGCAGCTCCAGGGGAGCAGTGTAGTAGAACGGTACCTTGCTCAAGGGTATCTCAGTGGTACTTGGGCTGGGATGTAGACCTGCCACCCTTCGATCACGTGAGCATAACCACTAGGCTACCACAGCCCTAAAATAGCTGAACACCAGCTACTAGCCACTAATAGATGGGTGGGTTGAGAAATATATTATGATGATAGGATTTTTTTGTGTTTAGATTCACTTAAATTATTGTTCTTCACTATAATGAGGAGGGTGGACCAAACCACAACATTTACAGACATAGAACTAAGGTAGTATGCCAACAGGTAATACTCTCTTATATACTGACACAAAACATGAGCCCAATTGGCATGAAGAGCATAAATGTTTATCCATATCTCATTCCCATATACAGATATTATACAGACATATTTTTATGATTCTACTGATTCCTTGGCTCATATCAAAATAAAAATTCATCAAAAACTGAAAATGACACTATTTAAAAACTGGTGATAGCTGTCTACTTTTTGCTGTCTTTTATTAAAAACTGCCATTAAATTACTTGCAAATCCAATAATAATAATAAAAAAACATAGACATTTGTAAACATATTTGACTAAAACTACTACATTTTTTTTACATTAAAATGAATGAAAACAATTCAGGTTTGTGACAAATAACTTTTAATTGCATTATTAAAACAATTATTAACAACAGTCTTTAATGAAGTGTTTGGAAAAAGCACATTTTAAACTATTCTTAGGATTTGGGATCTTAGCTTAGGCTCTGACTGTTTTGAAATTTCTCGTTAGCCAGTTTGAGGCTAGTGTAGGTTGATCATCAACTCCTGCTCTCTATGGCTTTTTTCCCACCATAGTCTATGCATATCTATGAATTTTTGTGGCTATAGCTACTTTCACTTAAACTGTCAAAATTAGAAAACCTAAAAATTTTAGCCCTTGCATACACCATTTGGCCATTCTTGTTCTGATTCTAAAGCCTGCTATATGAAATAATAGCCAGAAAATTCTAATTTTTTAAGATTGAACTGTTTACTGGATCCTTTCGACAAAACAAAATTTTTTTTTTAGAAAAATGATGTACTTATATAATTTTTCTTGTATCATATTTGATACATCAGGCATTTCGGGTCATGTATTAATCCAATTTTGTTAACCACAAATATACATTTTGTCTGCATCTTTAAAAACACTTGGCACACTTAAATGTTTTAGAGTATTTAAACTATTTTGCAACATTTTTGCCATGCATTGTACATATTTAACCCAGTATGTGTAAAATATATCAAGCAAAATGTTCACTTGTCACTACTAGCTTCATTTTGTGCCCCTAAAAGCCCCCTGATGCTTAACTTATTGTTATATTCAAGACATCTTCTACATTGTACTTACTAGTCATCTAAACATACACACCAAAACCATACAAAGAACATGTTAGACATTGACAAATTACATAATGAGTATTTACAAATTGGATAAATGTCAAATTCTACTTAAAATTAACACTGGAAGAATTATTCAAGCATAAACTGCATTGTAAATGTTTTATTAATTGTTCAATTGTATTTATTGTATTATTGCATATAAAATGTATATTAAATTTATATCATGTATGTATATTACTATTTAATCAAGAAATGCACCTATATCATACATTTATATACCCACAGTATCATATTTGATACACCTATTTTCATCACCTTTTTTCTATAAAATATTTTATGATATACTGAATTATTATTAGCTGGTTCACTGCAGTAAAGACTAATTTTGAAATATAATCAAAAAATGTTACATTGCACTTACTGTAAAGAGATCTTAATTCATCAAACCCCTGTTAGTTACAATGTGAGGGGAGCCATTTTGGATCCTTGAATAATATTGGCTGTTGCTGCCTGGAGTACACAAATCATCCACAAGAGGACAAAAAGACATGTACCTGATTGTATACAACAGGCTTTTGAGGAAAGCAGTATTCATGCTACTGATGGAGAGGTCTAAGAAATGTGTGTATCAAATATGATGCATTTGGCATTATTGGGTTAAGCAGGTTCCCCTCATGCTGCTGAAATAGTTCTGTGTGCGTTCTGACCCCTTTTTCTCAGCATTCACTTTTTAACCACAATAGCTCTTCTGTGGGATCAGACCATAAAGGCTAGCCTTCACTCCCCACATGCATGAGCCTCAGGTGGCCATGACTCTGTGCCGACTTACGAGGTGTCCTAACTTGGATTACTTTTGGTAGGTACTGTCTAGAAAACTCCACAAGACCTTTGACGAGGCCCTTGTCAAAGCTCAGATCTTTAAAAACATCAACTTTAAGAACTAACTGTTCACTTGTTAAGTATAAGTTCCCACTCTCCTGATGTGTGACATTGTAATGAAATGATGGTCAGTGTCATCAACTTTTACCTGTCAGTATTGTGTTATGGCTGGTGTATTGTTATGGCTGGTGTATTGTTATGGCTGGTGTATTTTGAGATTCAGATAAGACCTGTCAAATTTGACACACATTTTTAAAAGCAGTTATTTTCTGAATAATACAGATAAATATTGAGTGTTATGTGTTTCAGTTATTGTAATTTAACAACTACCTACTATACTAAGGTCAAAAGGTCAGTTGTACAGAACTTGAAAAAGCATTAGCTAAAAGTAACATCAAAATATATGGAGGTCTTCTTGTTACTTTTGCAATTAATATTTGGTGGGATAAAAAATGAATATGTTATATAAAACACTGTTTTGGGTTTGCAGCTGTGTTGGAGAAGTTGTTTTGTCTAGGACAGAATTGTATTTTTTTTCTTTCATCTAGTTGCAGGTGTACTACTTTTTTAATAAAATGCCTCATATCTGTTTAATTAGAAGTTGACCTAAAGACTTCATTTGACTTTATCCTAGAGAATGGGGAGGAAAGTCCAGGACTCTGTCTCCATCTACAGGCCATATATCATTTCTACACTCAGAACTAGAACACCTGTACACTTGTAACAAGCGGGCTGTTACAATTTACCTTCTGACCATTTACTCACTGTTTAGACAAAGTTGAAACATTAATATTCACAGTAAGGTATGGCAGAATAATATGGAATACAAGAGAATACAAAATAAAAAAAAATACAATAAAATACAGCCAAAATAGCTCCCAAGAGTTGCAATGGTATAATAAGGGCAAACAAGCAGAGCAGCCACAATCAAGCCTTAAACAAGGTTCTGTTCTAAACTCTCCTATCAGGATTATTTGATAGCAAGTGTGCTTGAACAGCTCACAGAGCATAGAGATTTGCAGAGTGTACTTGGCTAAAGACTGAACAACTGATTTTTCTACATTATTATTTATTCTTTTTGAGTATTTTATTGAGTTATTGAGTAATTTTGTTTATAAGTTGAATAATAACATTGTGATTGTGTGAATTTGTTATTTACAAAAATAACAGGTAGGCCTATAATGCAGTAAAATATGAATAAATAAATTACACTATAATGCTAACTGTAGTAAAAAAGCATTGCAGATAGCATTTTACCATCCATATATCCTCAAAATGAAAGCAAATTGTCTTATAAAGTATAAGTTCAAGTATAATCAATATAAATTACTACATTGTGCAAACTGTTAAATTTTTACAGTTGCCCTAAACCTCAAACAGCTTAAATTATCTCAAGTAGACTTACGTTTGTGGTTTCTAACACTATATGACATAATGACAATTTTATATGTATAAACATTTATAATACAGCACTTGAAAGTCTGCTTGAAATTAAAAGAATAGTTTAGCGAAAATCAAATTTCCACAAATTAACACAATTTTCCACTTGCCCCAGATGTAGTCAATTAACCAAGAACTGCAGCTGTGAGGCTAACATTGCTAATAACACTAACTCAATAAGGAATCAATTAGCCCAAATAAATAAAAAAACATCAGCAAAACTTACCTCAACTGGCACAAACTACTTTCAGCTCTTCATTAAGGCACCATAGACTTCACAATGTGATGTAGGATACAGTAGGAATTATTTATTGCAGGCAGACATTTCAGACAACACTATGGCTGTTAGACAAAGCAGTCATAGCCTATAACTATATTCACAAGTCTTTGCTGGATGTGGTGTGAGTGTCAGGAATGGAGGGTTCAGGATGCAAATGCGATTCAAAAAGGGTTTTTATTTACAAAAAGCCAAGCAGTCAAAAACACCAGGTTAATCCAGAATTGTCGTCAGGAAAGCAAGGTTCACACAGGGGCAGACACGGCAATCCAGGAACAAGACAAGCTCAGGGTTAATTAAACAAGACAAGGTCAGGAAACACGGCATGAACAATACTAGGACGCTCAGAATTCTGCCTCAAAATGATGAGTAGTCTTCGGGCCTCCCTCTGGTTGCCCGGAGCTTAAGTAATACCCGCAATTAGCCCTTTGATCCACACACAGCTGTGGACCCTTGGGCTTTGAGGCTAATGCTGGGTTTACCAGCTCCAGCCACCAGAGGGAGACAACTCCCCTAATGTCCACTGAGGGGCTCCACCCCTTACATACTCCCCTCTCCACAGGAGCTTCCCACTCAGAAGCAGAGCTAGACGATGTCAGGGCAGGACACGGCAGCTTCAGCAACCCAGAGACTGGGCCCTCCGGCGTCCTCGGCTCCAGCCCCGCGTCGGCAGCAGCACGTGGCGGCTCCAGCCCCATGTCGGCGGGAGCACATGGCGGCTCCAGCCCCGCATTAGCGGCAGCACGCGCCGGTTGCTCCCGCGCCTGGAAACCGGAACGCATAGGCTCCCGCGCTAGGCTCTTCCCCTTGCAAGGGAAATCAATCACTTCCCTCAGCTGCGAGGCAAAGTCGTCATAGCAGCACGCCGCTAGGTATCGTCTGCTCCACGCCGCCACTGCCCACTTCAGTGTTCTGCCCGAGAGCAGCAAGATGGCGATGGCAATCTTTTGGGTGTCTGTGTGCAACGTCGCTGCTCGAAGAACAGCAAACACTGCGACAGAAACCCGCCGCAGCTGTTAGGGTCGCCATCGAACCGTTCTGGCTTGCTCATGCTGCTCTCGGTCAAAGCCAGAGTGGATGCAACGACCTGTGGGCTCGGACTGAATCCCGGACTGGATTCAGGAGCCGGGGGCGCTACAGTGCCGGGAGGCTGCTGGATTGGCAGCTGCCGTAAGGCCTGGGTAAGATCCGCATCAGCCTGGAGGTGCTCGCTGAGCAACTTCCCCTGATTCACCACGGCCCGGGCGAGCTCCTGAGCACTGGGAGCTGGGCCTTCAAGGCAAACCGCTGCATCCATGATGAGGCGAAGACTTCTGTCAGGAACGGAGGGTATAGGATGCAAATGCGATTCAAAAAGCCAAGCAGTCAAAAACACCAGATTAATCCAGAATCGTCATCAGGGAAGCAAGGTTCACACAGGGGCAGACAGGGCAATCCAGTAACAAGACAAGCTCAGGGTTAATTAAACAAGACAAGGTCAGGAAACATGGCATGAACAATACTAGGCCGCTCAGAATACTGCCTCAAAATGACGAGTAGTCTTCACGCCTCTCTCTGGTTGCTCGGAGCTTAAGTAATACCCTTTGATCCACAACAGCTGTGGACCCTTGGGCTTTGAGGCTAATGCTGGGTTTACCAGCTCAGGCCACCAGAGGGAGACAACTCCCCTAATGTCCACTGAGGGGCTCCACCCCTTACAGTGAGCAGGTTAATGTGTTTTTACAGAAAAGATTTGGGTGACTAATTATGTTAGCAACTTTAGCTCCTAAATTATAGAAGGTTAATTTTTTTATTGCAAACATGCCATGGCTCATTGACAACATATGGGGTAATTGGTAAATTATGATTATGATCACCAAACTATCCCCTTGAAACTTGAGCAGTTTAAACAACTGTGTGAAGATTTGGCATGCACTTACTAATGTACACGTACATTAGTGTGCTAGTTCCAGTGTAAAATCATCCATCCATCCTTTTTCTAAACCACTTCAAAGTCAATCACAGCTGACTACAGGGTAAGACAGGGTAAACCCAGGACAGGAGGCCAACCCATCACAGGGCAACACAGAGACAGACAATCATTTACACACACCTAACCGGAGCACCCAGAGAATGCAGAGAGAGCTTGCAAACTCCACACATGGCCGAACCGGGGATCAAACCCAGGACCTTCCTGCTGTGAGGCAACAGCACTAACCACTGCACCGCCCCTCAATGTAAATCAAATACCAAATTTGAGGTAGGGGAAATCAAAGTTCACATGTGAGATTTTTCTGAACCATCTGTTTATAAGTAATTCTTGAAATCAGTGACAAAGACAATTCAAAAACTATCTATCTAACTACCTCTTTGCTAAATAAGGTTTTGATTTTATAAAATAAAGCAGATAAAGAAACCCAATTAAATGGATGCCCCAAAAATATTACACCTGTCATTAATGCATATCAATAATACATATGTGGTTTGTGCACCTTTGCTTTCAGTATGTGGTGTGACTGCCTTGAGCAGTAATAACTGTAATTATTGATATGTTTGATCAGTCTTGCACATTGACTTAGAAGACATTTAGCCTAGTCTTCTGGGCAGAACAGCTTCAACTCTGGGATGTTGGTGGGTGTCCTCACATGAAATGCTTGCTTCAGGCCCTTCCAAAAACATTTTTATAGAGCTCTGGCAGTCAACATTACACTATCTGGTAAAATCAGAACACCACTACAGATGTAGTCTTTTATTGGCAGTAAAATGGAAATGTTCCTGGTAAAAACATAATAGACTAGACTGCCGTCATGATACATGCTTGACAGGTGTTGTGCATCAGTTTGCTAGAACAAAAGGGGACAAGAGTAAAGAGGAGATCATTTTATCAGATTCCTAAAGATCCTGAAAGATTGTGTAAATTGATTACTGTGATAAAATTTACAGTAAAACTTAGAAGTGAACAAAAGAAAATTGAGCGATGGGACCCCTTATGCCATTATATCAGGTACAAAGTACAGTGCTTGCTAATATTAATATCTTATTTATTAAACTGGCTTTAATTATGGTTTCTGACCATTTTTTTTATTACACTAAAAGGCATATTCAGCTTAACCATTGTGGCATTAATTTTGTGTGGCTAACAAAGACTAAACCAAAAGAAGCCTGATGCTCACTAAAATGTAGCGGGACATTTTCAGTCAATGAACTGTACTAATAATATTGCTTATTATGTTAGAATTATTACTTTTTTAATTTTACATGCTAACAATTAATGCATTAAGGTTATTTATGGAAGTGTGTTGTCTGCATTTTTGTTATATTGGACAGACTAGATAATTAACGCTATGTAGATTTGCAATGTAGCATTTTAGCAATTTAGAAAGGTTAAGTGACGTAGCATTCAGTTCCAAATCCCCTCCAAAGTTTTTGGAGCACTTCCAAAGACCAGTGTCAGATGAGGGAAAGTTTCTGGAAACTGCAGGTAAGAGACACTGTCTGTTCCATCTGTTTCAGTAATCTTAAAAACATCTTAGAGGTATCGTAAAGGTCGTTCATATTAAATTAATTAGGTTTTGTGATAATAGCATTCACTGTTCTTTGAATTAAATTGTGCATTGAAATCTGCACTGGCACCATTTTTGCTCAAACTTTTACGGCCAGCATGGAAAGATATACTATCATTTTACTCAATAAATAAAACAACAAGTGTTTTGTGTCATGTCTTTAATTGGTCATTTGTTTGATCTACTTTTAGATTATATTTCAGCAGAAATATATTTCAGAGTTCACAAACTGTCATGCACTGCTGTATCAGCTTTTAAAAGTTAAATTAGTAAGTTTTTAATAATGGCAGTTCAGTTCATTTAGATCAGCCAATTCTGTATTTAAATGTATTGAACGTGATATTAATAAGCACTATGTAAATAATTACAAATTAACTTTGAAAATGTAATTATTTTAATAATAGTCGAGGGACTCACATCAGGCAATGTGACACCCAGCTCTAAATTCCACAGCTTCTTCAAGTATATACTACTTGTACATAAACAATACAAATAATAATTAAAATAATTCAATATTTTTCTAAATGAAAAGTGAACCATAAAAAATATAGCAATATCGTCATTAAAATACAACCTAATACAAACAAACACTGACAAAAGCACAAAAAAAAGATTTTCAGTAGTTCTGCTAAACAACTTCTATGTGTTTTTTGCAAATAAACTGCAACATTGTGTTGTATTCTCCTTTTAATTGCACTTTCTAATCATTTTGGGACTGAGGAGACTAATTGTAATATAAAACCTGAGGTGCTCAGCACACTGTTGTTGCCTTTTTCTTTTCCTTCTCCTTCATGATGCACCATACATTTTCAATAGGAGATAGATCTAGACTGGCAGCAGGCCAGTCAAGTACATACTACTACATAAAACTGATTATTGAAACGCTTTCTTTGCACTTTTTTTCAAATTAAATAAAAGATTATTGTTTTTATTGCATTTTGGAAACTATCCCATCTTTTCTGGAAATGAGGTTTATATATAGTTAAGACAGTCAATGGACCCAACAGATTAGTCAAGTGTATGACCTTTGCAAATATATGGTATATGTCCTTGAAGATGCTTTTACAGACTGGTGACAGTTAATTCAGCTTAACTGTTTCTGGGGCAGACATCCTGCATTCCTTGTGTTCACTAAAAAAATAAACTTTTGGCCCATGAGAATGAAAAAAATATTTCTTGACGTTCTTGGTTCATTTTAACAACCAGCCAACAGTTCTGGTCAAACATGACATGCCAATCTCCACTCTGCTGGGCTCTTTCCCTCTTGGCCTCAATAACATTGCCAGAGGACTTCTCTCTGTCAATCTCTTTGGAGTGTCTTTCCTTAGTTTCATGTATTTGCCATTAACAAGCAAATACCATTTTACCATCACTACACTTTAGATAAATAAGGATAAGCTATAAATAACAGATAACAATAACAAGTATAATAAACAAGTACTTGATATGCTATTAAAATGAGATTCAATTCAAAATATTGTATAAAAATTTTGAAATTCAACTGTCCCATGATTATATTCATTGCATGGAAAATATCAGGTCATCTGGTCCTATCAAACAGAAAAACCACCGTAGCACTAAAACTTACTTCAGACTATGATAGAAAGGTGTCAGAAAACAAAGTGCACCAAAGTCAAAGCTGTACTGATGACTACATGAAACCTACACACAAATGGGCTGGTGATTTATATTTATAATAAAATAAATATATATAATTATATAATATGCAAATGCTTGATGCAATGCGAATGCTTGATTGTTTCCTCTGTCCTGGAAGTCGCTTTGGATAAAAGCATCAGCCAAATGAATAAATGTAATGTAAATGTAAATGTAAATATTTTGCCTTTTTTATCTGCCAAACATATTTTGTGCCAGATGTCAAAAATCACTGTACTACCTTTGGTTGGCTGAAACTATGGCTGAAGTGCTCCAAATCTGGCAAATGCTGCAACATCTGCAAAGACATGCAGGTGATTTCCTGCTGAAACTTGTTTAACAAATGCCTTGTATTTTTGAACCTATGATGGGGTAAAGCAATCTAATCTACATTTCTGTCCTTTGATAGTTTATTTAATTTGTATGTTGTTATTAGTTTTCATTTTAATTTTGTAATTAATAATCTATGAGCCACTTCATTGGGTACACCTACCTTGTATCTACACTGATTGTCCATTTTAGCTGCATTTACCATATAGGTGCACTTTATAGCTTACAATGACATTACAGTACTTTACAATTACAGTTCTGCATGTTCCACTGAGCAAGATTAATTTATCCATGCATGTATTTAAAAACTCATCTAATGACAAACTGTTAGCTCTAGTTGTACTGATGCAGACTACAGTGACTAAAAGATTTCACTTTTTAGCTACAAAAATCACATACTATTATTACTAATGTATGTATTGGTGTATTTGCATCAGGCTCATGCTATTTTTTAATTTTGTCTACAGTGCTTTTATAAATAATTTTTCATTTGAGAAACATACACAATGAAATATACAATGAAAACATGACAATTATAAGAATAGCTGACATCTAGCACATTTCTGAATGATGACATAACTATTATGCATATTTGCCCAGTCATTAGAGTACATTTTTCTGCAGAAAGTCAGCAGAGACCGAAACAAGATATGTTAGGTGTGTTCCCTTCCATAACAAGGGGGTATTGCAAATTACCCCGAGTGGATAATGAGGTATACCTACATTGCACACATATACTATTACTGACTGTGGCTTATCTTCATCCTCAATGTGCAAAAACATACTATTTATTCCACATTCCTATTTTATTCTACATCCCCCATGTGCAATATTGTACCATTTATTCTGATCCATTTCATGTGCCCAACCACACTGTGACAGTTTTCTACCTCTATACCTGTGCAATAACACTTCATTAGTACATGCTTATAAGTATTATACTCTTTTTGCATTAAACATTTAACTAATTATCATTGGAAATATCCTCTGTTCATTTTCCACTGTTATTATCCACCTGAATCCATTTGCACTAAGCATCAGCACCTTACCCCCCATACTGTATATAATACTTTATGCTTACCTTTTGTTTTATCTTGGGTATGTAAATTCTAGATGTTTATATATTTTCTTCTATTTTATATTCCTATTGTTTTGTCTTAAGGCATCTAAAAGGTTTTGCTACAAATGGCATTTCATTGTATTTGTACTGTGACAATAAAGTTATGTTATTTTATTTTATCTTATGTGTTGCTCTGCATAGCTGGATAGCCCCTTAACTCCATACATCAAATGCAAAGACACCACTATAGGACTATTTTTGGACCATTCTCAGCACAAGAATGATACTTATGTGGCAGTAGCATGTTAATGTGTGTTACACTAGTGCAAGTGTTTCAGGCACAAAAATACATTTCTAACTTTTTTAGTAAATTCTAGGATTAGGCAATTAGGATTAGTAGGCAATAATACAATAATGACTGCTTAAAAGAGTGTATCCCCCTGCATCCATGTTAGAAAGAACTTTATCATTAGCTATCTTGAAATTGTGCAGAGAAGGTTAAAATGACACTTTGACAATAAATAAATAAACAAACACCATTTCTACATCTATTGCAAATGTGTACTTGCCTATGACTGCTGAACCATAGTCAGGATTTCAGGTTTAAAGACGTGAGAGGAATTTTCGAAAAAACGGCAAACAATTAAATGAACCCAACACATACACACACATACTTTTTTGCTCGCTGGTTAATGCACAAGGAAGTCACACCATTGATAGAAAACTGTATATCACATTTATGAGCCTCTGCATTGGTGTATTTGTTGTGTCACTTATTTACACAATGCATGCTGGGACCTGCACTGAGTCATGGACAAAAACATGAAAAAAAACTGATTTCTGTCAAATAGATTAAAGCTGGATACTGAATGTCTTGCATAGAGCATATGGGCAAACATACTGTATCTGCCGTATATGGTATTGTCCAGCTTGTTGATATTTTCCCCTGATCTTGTCCTATTTTTCTGCTGTGAGTAAAATATAGTCACAAAGAACAAAAATTTTAGAACTCTGTTGAACCAAGAGTCTACACTGCTGAGCCAGCTGGTTTAAACCATCAGGCCTCTTTTTCAACAGAAAACACTCATTTCCCTTATTAATCCTTCTTTAAAACGTTATAGCGGGTCCCGTTGTCCACCTGTCCATTGAGTCTTGGTTCCTCTCAGTGTTTCATCCTCAGCTTTTGTGAAGTTTCCCAGTCGCTGGGGTGTTCATATTTCTGTAAACTGCTTTACAGTAGTGTCTGCTATAAAAAAAAGTGAAATCGGAATAAGAATAAAATCTAACTTATCTGAAGAATCGTAAAGAAGAAAAGTTGCGGGAGTGTAATTACCCGAGATGCTGTGCGTGCAGGTGCCTCGCTGCTCCCACTAACTTCAGTTTCCATCCGGGTTCTTTTTCCTAGGCAATGGGGGGCCGCAGTACCTCCCGTTCCTTAGGCAAAGTGAAATAAATTCGCCGCACCGTCGCGTCATGTAGTCCCCTCCTTCAAACTCGTCTTTTCCTGGCGGCGCGGTCGGTTTTCCTTGAACTTTTGGTGATACAATTTGGACATCGGTGCTGCAGAATAAACCAAAGTCCTGTTTTGGGTGTAATATGTGCTTTACACGGCACACTTTCACTGTCCCATTCTCTCTCGCTTCGCACGCGCATTGATCCGCGGTGTGCGCAGGCCGGGCTGAATGAGATTGAAGAAGAGTTCTTGTTTTGTAGCTCAGTTTTTTTCCTCTTTTTTTTTAAAAAAAATACATTTTTTGTAAAATCGAAAAATAAAATTTAACTCGCCCTACAGTGGATAGGTTACAGATCGCAATGGATACTCCGACGAGGCAAACGGAATAAATTTGCACGCCGGGCAGGATTCGGTAGTGAAATATTCAGGGTGATAGTAAATATTTATTTAAATAATTCGTGTGTGAGGAGAACGAGGTTCGACTACTGCTGGAAGTGAGTACGGGGGTAAGTGCACCTCGGCATTTCTGTATTATAACAGGAACTTCATGCTCAGCACCATTAAACTCCGTTGGTTTTTCTCTGAGTAAGTCTGCGAGATGGCTGGGAAGATCTGTCGCTGGAAACTGTTACTCGACTGAGAGCAGAAGCGAAAGCAGCCCTCTCTTTTTTGTTCATTTCTGCGTATTCCCGGAGTTGGGGCGAGAGGTGAGGGGGGAAGAAGAACAGACTCGAACTTGCCGAGGGCTGTCCACCAACATTAAAACCGGTTTACCACACAAACAAAACGTTGAACATTGAATAACAGCCGAACCCCAAATGTTGCAAAATGTACCTTTTAATGATTTTATTAGGCTACGTGCGACCCCTTACAGCGTGTCTCATCGATGATGCTATCGCAAAACACTTGGCTTTCCCTTTGAATTTTCAGTACGTTCGTCGAGCTTATAGGATGAAAACATCTCCGGTCGTGCCCAACGTTACATTTCTTTATTTGGTGAATCGAGGTACAGTGATGGTGTACCAGGCCGTCGAAGATGCGATCGAAGAACCGTAAGTTTCACGCATTTATTGCGGGACAACTTCATAGCCAGGCTAGTGGCTCAGCGACGTGGGTCTTTTTAAGCTTTGCCGAAGTAGCTGGGGGGGGGACTTTAGATGAGTGAAAGTGCTGGAAGGCCTGAGTGAGATGTCGGATTGTTGGAGCTTAGCGTAAAGTGATCGGAGGTGGGAGCTGTATTTCCGGTTTGCAATGCGCTGGCACGCGTTATTTATTTATTTATTTATTTTTCGCTTCCCACCCGTATCCTGACAAGCCGCGCCTTCGCTCGCCGTCATTGGCTACAAGTGTCCCGCAACCTGCGTTAGGATTGGGTAATAGTTCCTGCTCCGCGCTCCGAGTCGCTCGTGTGTAAGTGTCACTGGCCAACCCGAACACAGGAGAGGCGGGTTTTCGCCGAAGTACGGGTAGGGAAGGAAAAAACGCCACTGTTTGGTTTTTCTCCGCTTTGTTGATGGGGTTTGTTAGTAACGTTCAAGTCATAATATATGGAAAATGTGTCGTTAATTTTAATTGTCCGGAAGCTTAAAGCCTTCTTTGTCTAGTTAACAGGACTATTTAAGTGTATTATCGAAACATATGCCATCATTCCTTCCAGGCCTGCCAACACAATTCCCAACAGGTCATTGTTAGGTAGTTGATCCTGTTCCGACTGATGCGTTCTGGTCACTGCAAGTGCGGAAACGTGGTGTTACGGACTGTAGAGGTTTGTTCAGTTTACATACAGATAAACAAGTCAAAAGGGTTTTATCACAACACACATTGCACCCATTGAAGTGTGCCGAGCATTACATTGGGTTGTTTTTTTTACATTGTGCAAGACTGAAATGAAAGTTGCTAGTTGGAGGTTTATTTGTTTATTTATAAATCAAGACTTTTTTGTAGATGGCCAGACTAGTGGAGTAATAGTAGTCTCTCTCTCCCCCCTCCCAAACTCCGCTTCAGCCCTCTGTCTTCCTGGCTGATGGCGTAACTGTGAGTTTTTGAAGTGCTGCTTGTACTGATCATGAAGAAGAGTTGCACACAATAAAGATCCTTTTACTGAGCCAGACTGATCATTGTTTTGTGTTTGCCACAATAAAAAAATAACAACTGCAGCATCTTATCTCCAAACCGTAGATTCTCCAAACACCAGAAGAGCAACAGGAACATTGTAGGCTAGCACCAACTGAAATACAGCTCTAGAATTAGCAGGAAGGATGCAAACCACAATATCATATACAACATTAATTATAACATTGTCTTTGTTTTGTTAATAAAAACAGAAAAGTGGCAAACTGGTATTTTATGCTGTTTGCCATATTTTAGGTAGAGTTGAACTGGTTAGTTATGAGGTCACTCAGCTCTTTACACTCGAAGCATGTGTAGAGAGGGGGAGTGTGCAAATGTGATGGTTTATGAGCGTGATGCTTTCTTGCTCTTCCGTCAAATACCAAAAACTAACCTCACGATGTAAAAAAAAATGACTAGCTTTGTGTAGAAATGCTTAAAAAGACATTATTGTATTAAGTCAGAGAAATCAACTGCTCAGTGTTCCAAAGGATAATAGCATCTGATGAAACACTGCTTTGTTCTTTCCCCACAATGATTATTACAGGTCATTGATGAACTCTGCATTTCTGAATACTGGTGATTGATTTCATGCAAAGTGCATAGTGGTTTATAAGAGAGTTCTTTAGCATTAAAACTACAGACATGCTTTGTTAATATATAGGGACAGCAACACTTACAAATTGCTTCACCCTCTTGTTGATTTGCCTGGTTTCCTTTACCACCTCACCTGTTGTACTAAGGAAACTCTGCCCATCAAAAATACACTGAATCAATGCTAATTGTTGGCAGATGTGTGTTAAATCAGCGTACAGTGTTTTTAGTACTAGAATAAATCACCCACGTGCTGTTTAAGGTTTATTAGCTTTTTGTTTTGTTACTAATTTGAATACTTGTGCTAGATGTTGATGCTGAGAGTCCAGCACATCCAGTTGTTTGCTACTACAATCTCATTTTCTTATAATCCGCTAATGTTTGACAATTTGTACCATAGAATCACATCATACTGCTTTTAACTAGGTCTGTGCTCTGTTTTAGGTATGAATCAAGTAGGAATTAGCTAGCAGAGACCGTGCTGAAGTAGTAGCAGGTTTTATATCACTGCATACTCTGTTTAATAGCCTAATTAGCTTAACAGGCTAATAGCCTACTTAGCAAAATAAGCTACGATTTGCACTGAAATATATTCTACATCTTAATGCTGTAAAAAGGTTGTGATGCAGAGTGGCCTCATAGCTCCTTGGAAGGCTGGAATTATGCTGTACTAAGCTCTTTTTTACCCTTCTTTTACTCCCTCTGCCTGTAACAAAAATGATCCTGGTTTCTCTCCTTGCTGTGCCAGTCTCCCTTTATATTTACAGAGTATGAAAAGTGCAGCTATAGATGTAGTACTACATACTATGACTGAACTGAAGTCATTGCGCAGGCAGATATGACCAAGCAAGGTACAAATTAGAATAGACTTGCATTGCTGTGAATTATTAACACCAGGAAATAGTTAAAGTAACCGCATTCTAGACCAGTTTTGGGTCGTCTTTGTGCATATTGTGCAGGCCAACCTGATTATACAGTTTGAGACCACTACTGGGTTGCTTCCCTAATTTAATAATAGTTTTCTTAATACAATTTTTCAGTGTAACAGTTTGAATGATAAAGGAGTGCTTAAAAAATTCCTATTCATTTTGAAATTTCTTATTATTTCTTGTGACCTCCTTTTTGCTCTAATGAAAGTTTACATTCCAGCTAGCATAAAGTTTCTGCAAATGAGCAGATTTCTCTGATGAGCAGATTAAATCCCCATCATGTGAACATGCACTTTAATGGAAGGGATAGGATGCAAACTAATCTGACTTTTTTGTACAAAAGCATTAACATTCTTAATTTTGGGGGGTTCAGAATGTAAAATTTAATGTCCAGGTTTAAATGAAAATACAATTGGGATTATTTCTGATATGTTTTGCACTTTAAGACTCAAAGGTATATTGATATTAAGGCTCCACAATTCCATTTCACACTGAATTTGCTTTGAAGTATCTTGTTTTATATTAGAATGCATTTCTAGCATCAGGACCTCCTGTAGTTTGTAATGGGTATGTCAGCGGTGACCAGCTGCTTACTTTTATTACAGCACTACAGGCTGAACAGGTAAACAATAAGACAAAACATCATGGCTAAAAAAAGCATGTACATAGTTTTATCCCTACACCCCAGCCATCTGTGGCTCATAGTCCAAAAGAACACATTTGGCCTTGCTCTCTCTGGGTGGGTAGGTAGGATGGCCTTACCTCACCCCATCCCTCAGTGTGATGCTAGCCAATACTGGCATCTGTTAGCATATGTAACCGAATTGATGGTTAGTGTTTTCCTCCAAGTGTGTTGGGCTGTTCAATGAGATTCGATGCGATTGCTAGCTTCTTGTGCCTTGTAGGAAGCATGTGCTAGCAGTCACCCTCCCAGTGTTGTCAGTATTGTGTGAATGGGGGAGTCCTAGCTAGTGTTTGGAATTGCATATAACTAAAATTGGAATTTGGACATGATTGTATTTTGGTTTCAGTGATGGTGGAACAACAAGAAAATTATTTCATTGTGTGGACTGCAGTGCATATGGTAATATTAGATTGTGGTATAGATTATAGTTATTAGTATTGCTTCATAATTTATCGTTAGTACATTAGTATCGGTCTCTGCAATAGTGATATCGCAGAATGTTGCCATATGCAAATAAGCCTCTAACCAATCACAGAACGTTTTAAAACTTCCATGTGAAGAGGCAGGCCTGAACTGCAGGAGAAGGAGATGTATTCAAATGTGTTGATTTTATGACCAAACTATGATTTGAAAACAGGCTGTTTTTAAAGCTTAGTTTCCATGTATGAATGGGGGAAGTGAAAATGCATTTTGAAGCTTTAACAATAGTTATACACTTTTAATTAGAGAAACATAACATGGCCTCTTTAATATATTGAAAAACATTAATCACAATGGTATAAATGCAAAACTAGTTATTAGGCTGGTTTTTAATGTGTATTGTTTGCTGCTTGTTTTTTTGCGACTTTGTCAACAAAACACTTTAGAGAATGCTCTGTTTCCATTGGGTAATTAAGCCTGGGTTTTCTTCTCTTGTAATCGTCATTCGAGTTAAACATAGCCACTGATCTGCAAGATCTTATCAAGTTTATGATTTCAGTTTTGAGTTTTCAATCTCTTCTGTGGTAAAGTGTAATCGAAGGAGACAAAGGCATGTGTCACACACAGTAATGAAAAGACAGCCCCTTTATATATTTCAGTGACCATATCCGGGATGTCTGGGAAGTCAACATCCATAAAAGATTTTCCAAAGGTTCTGTGGATCCAGTACTTCTAAATGACTTGCTGATCATTCACTGAGCTACGCAGTGCACTCATGGAACCTGCCCATCATTCCTGAGAGAGCCAGTTCCGGCTGAGAAGTGCATAGCCATCATTCTTTGTAAACTGGCTACCTGTAGCTAAATGTGACTTAAGTGCATAATATGTCTCCATTTCAAATTTGCAAATTATGGCTTTGTAAATCATCTAAGGTTAAAAAAAAATGCTGCATTTGGTAAGATTAAGAAGAGAAAGTTAGTACTACTTCCCGGTCTCTCCTCCTTGGAGTTTATTATCCAGATCTTTTATTCAGCAAAACATGTACTAAACTTTACACATCTAGACAGTGTTTACAGTAACCTTCCCCTGGCTATAATTTAGCTAGAAACTTGGTCAAGCAGAAATTTGGCTAACTCAAAATTGGTTATGAGTGAGATCATGCGCAGAGAGGGGGTTGCTGCTGATTGACACTTTATCAGTCTTATGTGATGTTTTAAGGTGCAGGTTCCTGCAAGTGGCATTAGGAGCACTACAGTTAAAAAATATTGCAAAGTTGTTTACAAAAATTACCTTCTGTAGTTTAAAAACTAGGTTAATGGAAACCTGCCTGTCATGGTAATAGGGTTAGAGTCAGGTATGTGTGTTGTCTGACTTCCTTTTTTTTTTTTTTGTCTCTGCCAGTTTCAGAGTCTCCCCCCACACTGCCAGTTGGATGGTGTTCAAGACAGCAGACGTTGTGAAGGTATGGAATAAATGATCTGATAACAGATGTGATCCAGCTTGTTCACTTTTGCCTTGTGTAGTTAATGGTTTAAAAAGATTGCAAGCAAATAACATATGCCCTGTGTAGTTACATCTTCTTATTAACACATTCATAATTTGGTACAGTTGCACCATATGCAGTCATGTAAAAAATAAGAACGTCCCAATTAATTTTCTTTCTATTTTTGTTTTCATGCATATTTAAACGAGCAAATATTTGAACTTTTTGAAAGCAGTGCCTACAGATAAAGGTTATATACGAATATTATTTAATTACGAGTTAATTATATACAGTTATACTGAACAAAACCACAAGGAAAAGTAGTTTTAGCAGAAGTTACTTCTTTTAGGAGTTTAGCAAAACTGGTCTGTGACAGCAACTTGAAGATGAAGGTTTTGACACCTCTTCCATGAAAAATTCCTTCAGTTGCAAGGTGTTTGAGGATTTTCTTGCATATATACTTTTTCAAATCCCCCTACAACATTTTAATAAGGTTCAGATCTACACTTTGACTAGTCAGTTCCTTAAGACTCCATATCTTCTTTATAGCAAATGCACTATATCCCATTCTCTTCAAACTCTTTAATAAGATGCAGAATTCAGTGTTGATTAACTGCCTGCAGGCTTTCTAGTCCCAGAGGCAGCAAAGCAACCCCAAACAAGAACATTTCCACCACCATGTTTTACTGTTGGTATGAAGTTTTTAGGTCTTTGGCCTATGCCAACATGTGTACTGTTGCTGTGGCCAAACAATTCTATGTTTTAACTCATCATTTGACATACCTCCCATGCAGGTCAGATTTGTCCTTTTGTTTTTTTCGTAGATGCAGGTACCTTCACACCAACAACTGCAAGTATCCCATGATGATATTTTGGGGTTCTTGGATACTTCTTTTCACATAAAAATTTCAGCTATCAGACCAAATTTGCTGGGCCGGCCAGACCTGGACAGATTGCCTATAATTTGAAAAATAAGCCACTTGTAGACAATTTTAAAGTCATTTAGAGCTTTAGAAGGATGTACTTTTTTCATGACACTAATATCAAATAAAAATAACATCAATTTACTGATATCTGTGCTGTTTCTTTGCTAAGCAAAAATGCGCACATTTAATTGCAAATTTGTCTAAAAATAGTTGTGATTCTAAAGCAACTGTTACTGGTTATGCCACAACAAGATGTTTGGCTGGAGCTGAGTGTCCTCAAAGTCACAGCCAATCCTAAGGTCCGCTGCTTATTTAGACGACACCAACTAGTTTTATTAGCCAATGTGGCCTGCTCAAATTGTTGAGATGATTTGGTGCACTGACACTTAAACGAACCACCTGAAATGGGTGCTTAGTAAAATCAAGCTGCAGCTAAACAGCTCTCATATAGAGCCACCTGAATTAAGTATTTAACTTCACTGTATCAGGAAGTAAAAACTAGCAAACGATATTTATTTTGTAAAACGTAGTTGTGTTTAAATAGTGGTGCATCGTGGGTGTTTGTCATTAAAATGTTGATCAGAGTGGAAAGCAGGCTTGCACAAAAAGTGCAGCGCTTGGGACAAACTAAACTTCGAGATGTGCACCCAGATTTCTTTCCTTTGAAATAAATATTGGAGTCAATGATAAATTTAGTTTTTGCCAAATTCTACATGTTTTCATTACCCATATCCCTATTTGTTACTGGTTTGGTTGATTGCAATGTGTGTAAGCAACCTAGACCTGGTGTGAAAGTTGCTGAAGTCAAACTACAACACCCCCCTCATTCATTTCATTGATAATCTCATTTTTTCACACATAAGAGAATGACAAAAGGCTAAATGGGTAATATTGTGTCCATGCATGTATGTGTGCAAACACATGTGTGCTACTTAGACAGAGAGCTGTTGAGTTGGATCACTGGTCCAGGCAAGATTTGATGTGAACAGTTTTGAGTGAATCAGTACACAGAAGTATTCTCATCCACTACTACTACTACACACACACACACACATACACACACACACACACACATACATATGCATTGTTTGCATCCACCAGCAATACCTTGAATTTCTATTGAAGGGTCTTTATTAACTTTTATCAGTCAGACAAATTTATAAAATACCCCCCCCCACCACCACCACCACCACCACCACCTCTCATCCCCTTTCTGCCCCACAGGCTGAGGGAGGTGTGGGATTTGGGCAGAAAGGCTTGATGATGGAGCTGCAGAGTCTGCAAGAGGCTCTCAAAGTGGAGATACAGGTCCATCAGGTAACACACACACACACACATTATTAAACTGAATGATTCATCAGATTATGCTATGGCATTAAGGTGATACCGTTTAGCAAATGCCATTCTCTAGCTTCCAGCTTCAAAGCTCCTGGTACACATTTACATTATAGTAGGAAAAGGGACCATGAAAACAGCTAAAGTTAAAAATCATGAAATCAGTCATTATCCACTTCGTTCCTTTTACACATTAATATTAATTTCACTATTATATTATGAATTACCACACTTTAAAAGTTGACAATTATACCACAATATATGCCATAGCTTTGCAGGAAAGAGCTTTCTGATTAGAAGAGACTGACTAAATTTCAGAATCTTGAAGCCACAAACTTTCTGCTACTGTCTCAAACACACTGCAGCTTAAAACCTATTCATGATCAATTTTTAGATATTGCTCATAACTGAGGTGTTTATTTAAAAGCACAGACTTGGTGCACTGAGTACCGACTGGGGATCTCTGAGCAGTGAAAGTTACATGGTGTGAGTCATATTTTATTCTTTTCTCATCTGGATAGGATTAAGCTTGGAAAAAGCCAAAGGAGGCCTTTTACCCTACATGCTTATTCCCAACTGTTCAGTATGGTGGTGGGTCTGTTCTCTGTGAGGATTGACCCACTTTTTGGTTCTGACAGTGCAAAAGATTCTTTTCAAACAAAGATGATAGCAATGATGTTTTTTCTGTCTAATTTAGTCGTCTACAATTAAAGGGAAAGTCTGATTACGTGGTTCTCGCACACTGTCAACAGTGAGCAGCAAATTTGCCCTGTGCATTTAATTTATTTGACAATCATGACCACACACTAGCAGTGAGCTGCACACCTGCGCAAAGGGGGAAGTAAAAGCTTTAAGGGCACTTGGGCTGTGGATGTGAGAATACGAAATTCTGTTTTCTCCATCCTCCCATATTTTCCCTGCCACTCCCTGGGATTGAACCAGCAACCTTCTAGTCACAAAGTACCGTTTTCCAACCATTAGACCAGAGCAGCTAAGACTGTTCCTACCATACAATATCAGTAACCCTGGGAGAGTGAAGGCTATTCATGCTTTCTCAGAGTCAAGTGAAACCAGCCACCACATATTTTTAAGAACTGCCGATAATGCAATATTATTGAACATTGTAACACTTGGGGAGGAATGCTGACTGCAAATTCGGCGACGTCAGCTAACAGACAATTGTGTGCCAGTATCAAACTGAAGATCAGCATTGCCATTTCCTTAATAGCTTGTTATCATGTTGATGTGTGTATGTGTGTAGTTTTTCTCTATTTTATCGTACATTAGTTTATATACACAGCAATGTCTGTATTGCCCAACCAGTGTCAGACATATTAATGAGCACATATTTAACATTTTTGCCACATGATTGAATAAATTGACAACAAAATAACTTGTTAAAATGTAATGAACTTGTGAATTTATTGTACATTTTCTGTTGTTAATATTTTTAGGTTTAAGATTGTTTTGAATATCTAGCTCATATTGAATAAATATCTACCTCATTCTTATCATTTTGCACATATATCATTTGTGTAAAATATCTTTGAATGTCAGACCTCACGCACACTGTATATATGTGCATATGTGCATCTGTTTTCTGAGTTTTTGTGTGAATAGGTAATTAGGAGGAGCAAGTAGTACCCCTAAGCTGAGTATTTCCCAAATGCAAGATGTTTCTTGCTACATGCAGTACTACCATCTGCCTCTAGGGGTCACTCTGTGAACAGTCAGTGCTGCTCTTCGCTTGGCTAAGCAAATCTGCGTAAAGTGTTCAGTTGGTCTACATTTTGTAATGTTTCTAATCTCCCGCTGATGTGCATGCAGACACATTCACACACACTTTCAGTCTTTGTCTTTCTCATTCTTTCTGCAGAAGCTGGTTGCTCAGATGAAACAGGATCCACAGGTAAGAAGCATGTCAGCAACAAAGTCCATCTCCTTTAGTTGCCTGAATAAATATGTGCAAAACTACACAGAGACTTATACAGGGTTCTCCAAGAGCACGTTAGCCATGCAGTCTGTGTGTCTTGTGTGTGTAGAATGCTGAGTTGAAACTGCAGCTGCATGACCTCCAGGCCAAGATCACAGCACTCAGCGAGCGACAGGTAAGAAAAGAGACATCTAGAAGAGAAAGACAGCTGTATTAGAAAGAAAGTTGTAGAAAAAAGACAGTTAACCATCACGTAGGGTATTATTTCAAGTGATGCAGAAGAAAATTGTGACAAATAGTTTGTTTCTTAAGTAGTTAGATGTTTTGGCCAACTACAGTTAAATGAAAGTGCTAATTTTTCTCATTTACTGGTAGTTAAGTGGTTTCAGTTATTTCCTTCATCTACTGATTGCTTTGGGTTTTTTAAACAAGTACCTGTGAGAGCTAAATTACTAGGGTTGAATTAACACTGGTGGTATTTAACACAGGATTTTGCAAACTAGTAGCATGTAAATGGAATTCACCAGTAGATTAGTGGTAGTGTAGAAACTAGAAATTAGCAGTAAACAGTACAGCGATTATATTGTCTAAGTCGTTCCTTCTCTTCACCTTTTTTCCATTGCTTATTTAGATTGCTTGATTATTTGTAGGCTGGATCACAGAAGCTACATGAAAATTTAGAATTGTAGAAGCAGAAATACTTTCAGTGGGGTTTATAGTTTTTTTTTTAGGGAGAGGATTAAATGCATGCACTCCTTAAACTGTTCATTTGAATACTGGATACCAAAGTACCCTACAGTACCCATATGAAGGACAATGTAGTAACACATGACCATGACCCATCATATGGTTTGATTCCCTGTTCATGTCAGTGGTTAGACTGAGAATGTGACATTCATGTATTTTTCCTTAAATATGGAGAATACTTTAAAAACAAACAAAAAAACAATGAACAGCCACTTGCTTGCTTGGGAGGGAGGGGGATATGCACAGCATTTCTTCAAGTTGCATGACCGATTTCTACCAGAGAGGGCTCCAATTGCGCGCTCTATGCGCAAACCTCTGGACAGTTGTGATATATAATCAACTGGCTCCCCCAGTTGTTCAGCCACAGAGTAACTGAAAGCATAAAGCTGATTCTAGATTACCACTCTTACTCCGAGAATGTTGAAAAATATGATCCGCTGCTGTCGGAGGACCATAAGCAAGCCCGCTGGTTACAGTGGTTTCTGACAATAAAGCTGCAGACCATTTTGAGGTAGAGAGCATGAAAAGAAAGCTAGTCAAGCAAGTGAGAGGGAGTGCAGACACTTTACATCTGACAAACTGTATAGTCACACAGTGTGAAATCTTGAGAAAAGACTCTCCACCTGCCACTTATTGATCCCCTTCATTCTTCGTCTCTTTCTCTCTGTAGCTCTCTCTGTCCCTCTCTCCCCCTGCCCCCATCATTCTCTCTCTCTCTCTCTCTTTCTCTCTCTATCTCCCCCCTCCCTTCCTCCCTCTGTCACTCTGTTCACTCATGCTGGGAGAGCTCTTTAAAACGTCAACAATTATTGGTGCTAAGGACTGCTAGACTCTCGTTCAGAGAGGGAGAGGTAATTGAGGTTGTGACTCTACCAGGCCTACAGCTTTGTCCTTTTTTAATTTATGCTTTTCTCTGCTCTCTATTGGATTCAGCACTACAGCGTCCTTTCTATGGGCCTATAATAGTTTATCTGTGTGTACAGATGGGTTTTATTCACAAATGACCATTTTCAGTAGTTGTTTTTGTATAGGTATCATAAATGGTATAAATGTAATTGCGTTTTTAATCTTTCTTTCTAATAATTGAGCACTAGTTTCATTAACATAATAGTAAAAGTATCTGTACAAAAAAGACACAGTGTAGGGACAGAAGCTGATTTTCAGGCTAAGTAAAGACTTGTACAATTATTGAACTACAGAAATCTATTGTGTGTGCGTTCTCTAGTTGTGGCAGTCACTAAAAAATTCTGGAAGATTGATGCAAACAATACAAATCCTTTATTGTCTGTTTGAACTAGACAAACTGTCCAACATACATAAAAAATATGTCATATGTCAATAAATATCACAATGGAAAAGAGGCTGTGGCTGCTTCTGGCAAAGCAGTTTGTGCTGGAACCCAGGTCCTGGGTTCGATCCCTGGGTCAGCCACGGGGGTGCCTTTCTATGCAGAGTTTGCAAGCTCTCCCCCTGTTTGCGTGGGTTTCCTCTGGGTGATCCGGTTTCCTTCCACTGTCCAAAGGCTTGCACTAGGTTTTTTGGATGCTCTAAAATTGCCCATAGGTGTGAGTGTGTGTATGAATGGTTGTCTGTCTATGTTTGGCCCTGCGATGGGTTGGCCTCCTGTCCTGGGTGTACCCCGCCTTAGGCCCACAGTCAACTGGGATTGGCTCCAACTTCCTTGCGACCTGGAAACGAAAGAAGCGGTTTAGAAAATGGATGGATCGATGTTTGCGTGACGTCTGTAGTACATTGCTTGCTTATTTTTAAAAACTATTTCAATGTGGGGATATGGAGTTCTAGCATTGTTTACATTAGGTGACTTCGTTACATGTACATTAGGACTAACCCTGTTTTAAGAATGTATGTTGCTGGAAGGGTTATGGGAAACACTTAATCAGCCCGTTAATATATTTTTAATGTTACATGTTAATTTTACAGAAATACCAGGCTATTTACTTAAGTGTAGTTGGCAATTGTATTATTTCCATTATTAGTAAAACTGTTAGTAAAATTGGTACCTGTGCCATTTTAAGTGCAGATTTGTACTGTGCTGCATTCTGCCAGTAATTCTTTAAGGCAAACTTGTGAACAGATTCATAGAGTGCATTGGCAAACTGATTGGGGCTGCTGACTAACATTTGTCTCATTGACACCAGCTAGTTTCAAATGAAATTAAAGTTAATGCAGTGTTCGTCTTGCAGTATTTCTGCATAAATGAGGGTTTTTTTCTTTTTTATTTGGTTGAATTTTTTTGTTTGTTTGTTAGGATTTGGGTGTTTTTTAATGTGGCTGTTTGTGTTTCCTCTTTTGTAAATAATGCGGCGCACATTGTGTATATCAAAGCAAATATATATATATTAGACTTTGTGTATGTGTGTGTGTGTGTGAGTGAGTGTGTGAGACCGAGAGAGGGTGTGAAGTTGAGTGCTGTTTCTTAGCAACAGGTGGAGCAAATGACTTTTTCACAACCAGTCAGAAAGTGTGTGTGTCCAAGCATGTCAGACCAGATGACTTTTTCGTCCTTCCTTTTCTATCCGTATCAGGTGTGTGTGCGCATGCGCATGCTT
This sequence comes from Arnoldichthys spilopterus, assembly GCA_037974385.1. Classification (NCBI taxonomy): domain Eukaryota; kingdom Metazoa; phylum Chordata; class Actinopteri; order Characiformes; family Lepidarchidae; genus Arnoldichthys; species Arnoldichthys spilopterus. The sequence continues at coordinate 210,017 of JBBPDA010000041.1, forward strand.
GTGTTTGTGTTGTCACTTATTTTAATTGAAGTACCATTGGTCAAATGGACTGTAAATCGTAAGTAAAATCTGAAGTAAACAAGGTATCCAAGTGTTCAGATATGCCATTGACCACCGTTGGATCTTATGAGGAATTGAAAGCTGTTTCATACCAGACAAGTACTGCTTAGATACGGCTGTCCTTTAAAATTCCGCATCAGAGCAGCAAGATTGGGACTTGTGGTCAAAGAGTGGCTAACAATCAATTTGCAGGAGCTACAGAATTCAATAGCTAAGACTCTAGAGAAGGTTCAGTCAATGATTTCAAGACTCATCAGTCAGTGATTTCAGCTGGTCTTTATGGGAGGGTGACCTGATAGCAGCCATTACTGAAGGAAAACACCAAAACTGGTCTGGAATAATTGGAAAGCACCAATGACAGAACAAAAATCTGGCACAAGGTTCACATTGAAATGTGACAGAAATTGAGCTTTAAGGCCACAGTACTGAATGCATTGTGGGGCACAAACCTAACACTGCCCATGTGTCCTTGAACATCTTCCAGCAGTGATACATGGTGGTGTTAGCATTATGTGGGAGGTTGCTTTTCTTCACATTTGTGGTAAAAAATAGGAGATACTGCAAGACAACCTGCTTGAGTCTGCTAAAAAAATGTAAGCTTGGGGGTGAAATGTATGCTTCACCTTTAGCAGGAAAATGGTATCAAGCTGAAGGCTTAAACAACACAGGAATGGTTAAACAACAGAACGGGGCATATTCAATAGTGGCACTTTTTTTAAAATTGCACTTAACAAGCATTATACAACCAACCTAAACAGGACAGAAGAAAATTTCAAAATCAATTCATTTTGCAGACTGCATATTCATTGCAAACCACTATTAATTTTTTTGGTTTTTGATCATTCTCAACACAGCATTAACATTAACTTTGTAAAGGTGTTAGGGTGTACATGTGCAAGCACACACTACAAACAGTGGACTGCATTGTGGTGCACTTACTATGCACTTTAATAAGCACACCTAACCTGTTGGTCCACTTTGAAGATAATGGTCTATTTTGTCATTGTGACCAAACAAAGTGCACCACAATAAAATGTGACCGCTGCTGTGGGCAGTGGTGGCCTAGTGGTTAGGACCAAGATCCTGTGAACTGAAGATCCTGACCCAGGCACTACTGAGGTAGAGCCCCGGGCGCTGACGATAGCTACACGTTGCTCCACGTGTGCATGTGTGATGGGTTAAATGCAGAGCTCACATTTCGTTCCATCCATCCATTTCGGATTGTGGGGAAGCTGGAGCCAATCCCAGTCGACTACGGGCCCAAGGCAGGGTACACCCAGGGCAGGTGGCCAACCCATCGCAGGGCAACACAGACAGACAACCATTCACACACACTTCTTACGGGGAATTTAGAGTATCCAGTCAACCTATTGCGAGCCTATGGAAACCCAGGCGAACAAGGGGAGAGCACGCAAAATCCACACAGATAGGCACCAATAGCCGAACTGGGGATCAAACCCAGGACCTTCTTGCTGTGAGGTGACAACACGAACCACAGTTGTTCACAGTGACCAATAATCACTTCCTCTTAACCCATCTACATGTAGAACAGTGGGCATCAATCAGCAATGCCCGGGGAGCTTTGTAGCAATACAGTACCTAGCTCAGTGGTACCTGGGCCAGGACTTGTACCTGCAACCCTCTGATATGGGCAGGTTACTAGCCACTATGCTACCACTGCCTACCAAAATTTTTACCAATGTGTAAAGTTATTGATTACAGTTGATACATGGCAGTGTGGACTAAATATTTTTGGTTGGTGGAATATGTGTTTTACAGACTTTAGTTTTATGTTTGCTGTGTGTTAAACATACACACACACACACACACACACAAAGCATGCCTTTGCCATGTCAATTTCACCACTGTGACTGCCGTGATCCACCAACCAATTTATACCTGCTCAGTGGTCCTACTGGTGGTTCTGAGGGGGTCTTAACTAGAGATGTGCCCAATTCGCTCCTGTTTCGGTATCTGGTCCGATATTGGCATAATCTACTCATCAGATGAAGACAAATGGACAGACAGAACCGGTCCACTTACCAATTCATATTCCAGTCCTTGCACTGGACCGTGAACCCACCAATTAACATCTAAACAATCCAGATTTCAGTCCACATCTTACCATGTATCTGCAGCAGCTTTTGCTTTGACTAAAACATATTTTAAAGATATTTTATTTATTTTCATTAGATTTTTTAGGTTGGAAGCACCAAAAAGCAAGACAGCTGTCTATAATGTGTGCAAAGCCAGCGTGACCAGGAGTAGAAGTAGGGTTGCATTGTATAATACAATCAATTAAATAAAGCACATGCAGAGTTTTCACGTGAAAGAGTCCCAGGGGTTTACGCTAGCCAGCAGAGAAGAAGACACCACCAGGCAGTGTCCTTCTGATGCTCTACAGAAACACAATAAACTTTCAGCAGATAACCCAAAGGGTAAAGGGATTATAGAGTAGTTGCTCAATGTCATTATACTTTGATATAATGATATAATAATTAGATGTCAGTTTTACATTTTTAGTACTTAATTTTAATCGAAAGGTTTCAGCTGTTTGTGTAACAAGTAAAATCCTTTGAAATTTATTTAAATTTAATGCATTTGAATATTTCTTTCTTTCTAAAGTTCATTTAGTTTCCACAGCCCTATGCTTTGACCAACTCTCCACCTTAAATTCAGGCTACTAAGCATCCTCAACAGTCAGTATTATTCAGTACAACTATTGCATGGCCATCACATCATATACCGATCAAATATGATTGGTCTACAGTCATGTGGTAAAAAAGTGCACACCATTTTCACTATATTTGAACAAGCAAACATTACGCCTTCTTTAATACAGTGCATACATATAAATGTGATATATGTAAACAAACCACAAGGAAATGTAGCTTCAATCATCTATTCAACAAAAAATATCAACAGAAGTAATATATAGAAGTAATGAATTCCTTGGTGGGTTTGCTAGTGTCTTTAAGATCATTATTCTATTGAAAGTTTCACTGGAATGACCTCTTATTATCTTTAAGCACGCTTTGAGATGATGCAGAATTCATAGCTAAATCAATGACTTCAAGTTGCTTAGTCCCTGAGGCAGGGAAGCAACCACAAATCATAACTTTCCAACACTGTGCATCACACTTAGTGTGGGGTTCTTCTCCTGAAAAGCTGTATTTTTTTTGTGTGCATTTCTTGTGACCAAATAACTGTATTTACATTACTCCAAAAGGTCTGGTCTTGGTCTATATGTTCTTTGGCAAACTGTAGTCTAATGTTTTTTTTGGCAAGCAAGGGCCTTTTCCTCCCATGCAGGTCAAATTTATCCAATCTTTTTCTGAATTAAGATCTATGCACTTTTACACCGACAGCTGTGATAGTTACTGGGGATAGTTTTGGGGTTCTTGTAGACTTTTTTTTTTTATCCGATGGTCTACTCTTGGGCTGAATTTGCTGCAGTCTGCCAATTGTACAATTTTCTTATAGTGGAATGATTTATTTAAAATAATTAGAAATAATTAAATAAATAATTTAGCGATTTTTATTTAATCCCTTGCCAGCTTCATAGGCATCATATGTATTCATAGGTAATCTGAAACACCTGATTCTATTGTATGTATTTGAAGGTGTGATAATGTACTATATGTTTTCCAGGTGATCAGTTTTTTGTTGATTTAAATTATAGAAACGTATGTATCATTTGTTGGAGTAAAAATCCCTCAATTTCTATGTCAAAGTAGATGAAATGGTTTGCTTGTTCAAATATGTTTAAAAAAATCTGTTTCCATGGAATGTACTTATTTTTTTTCACACGACTCTATTAAAGGGAATTGATTTTTCAGGGCAAAATGTCTTGCGCATCATGGCTGTGTGTATGTGTGTGTGTGGGGGGGGGGGTGAGAGAGAGAGAGAGTGATAGAGGAGGGAGTGAGGGTAAAATTAAATGTTCAATACTACTTAAAATGATGTGATGTGATCCATCCAACTGTGTTATATGGTTTCTAATTGTATGCTAGATACCTGATAAACCATATTTTATACTTAATCATGAAATAAGAGATTTAAGTAAATTAAACTGACTTTTATATATATATATTTCTCATTCAGTGACCTAATTTCCACTGTAAAATGCGAAACAGTGCAAGAGTTGATCTAAAGTGAATTCGGGGTATGAATGTAACAAATTGCTCTTAAGAATTAGCTTTTAGCTTTGGAGTTTTTGAGTAGAATTAAACCAGTTAAGGTATTCTTAGGTTGAATGCACAGGCCCTTTTGTGTATTTAACTACTGAAAATAGAAGAAACAAGTTCTGGGTTGAAGATTGATCCACATAATTTATGTAATTGCTGTACTGCTTAGCTGTCTTAGAAGCAGGCACAGCCACAGGCTAAAAACCGCACAGCTGTTAACCATATAGTAGAAGAAAGATGCACATACAAAAGAAGTTAAGGGGGGAGGACTGCATAAAGTAATATAGATCGGTAAAACAGTACATAAATATTTGACATATAATATATTGTAATAATGTTTACCATCGATCATTTTTAAAAAACCTAGCACTCATTGCACTGTTTTAGATTTAATGAACTAACAAAATAAAAGTACATTAACAGCTTCTTACATTTTTCTTCACGCACATCAGCAGTCCCTTAGCGGACTGCTGCCCTCAGTTTGAGAGCCAGCATACTAGTGGACAAACAGATTGTTGTGTATAGTAATAAGAAAGCATTTCAAAGCAATACAGCAAGACCAGCCAGTGAAATATCATTTTCATCTTGGTCATAGCGCAGATTTTCATTGTATGCTGTGGGAGTGGCCTGTGACTTAAGAATATTGCAACTCCACCTATTTAATTACAGCGTTTAACAAATGCACAAATGTGTGTGTATGTCTTGTGGTGATGACGGGCAGAAGTGTTTGGAAAATGCAGGAGTTGACTGCGTGAACAATAGATATTTTGTAATACTAGAAAAAAAAATTCTTGTGAGAAAAGCCACTAAACCTCACTTTTACCCTGTTCACCTTTTTTCATACTGGGTCTTCATAGGCTGGAGCCTAGCCTGTTTGATTTGGAGGAAGCAGAATGAGACACCAGCTGTTTGAACACTTCAGTTGTGTTTTAGGTACTGGGCTGAGCAGTTTACAGCATCTGTTCCCTTTGTGCAGCCTTTGGAAACGAAGCAATAACCGCACACACCTCTCGCCTCCTGGTGATCCAGCTTTGTGTGGTTTTGAGAAACACTGGCTTGTATGTAATGCTTTCTTGCAGGTCTAGAAAAATGAGTGTGCATGCAGGTCTAACTGGTTCTTCTTTAAGAGCAAACAAAATGCCAAAATCCCAAAATCAAGCAATGTTTTTAACTGTGCAAGAATTGCGTAAGGGCTTGTTAATTATAAAGAATGATCATGCTTTCTGTTTCAGGCTGTAGCAGCCAGATCAGCACTTCTGTACTGTTCCTCATGAATGCCCTGCACTAGTGCAGAGAGAGGGAGAGAGAGAAACAGAGAGACAGGGAAGGGTGGGGCGTGTGTGTGAGGCAGCAGGCAGTGTGAGTGGAATTTTAATAGAGGATCAGAGCTGGTTAAATACCAGCACAGAGAGACTGACATCAACCAGAGAAATCCTCACACCTTGGATAATCTGTGTGTGTGTGTGCGCACGCAAGTAGTTTGCTTCCCTGCAGTGTCTTGAGATCAGATGAAAATGAAAAAGCAAGAAATTGAGGACAAAGAAAAAATGGAGGGAAAAGCTATGCTATCTTCAGCTGAGAGTGAGAAAATGAACGCCTTGACCAATCAATACCAACATACTGTACATACCTGAAGAAATGTAATGTTTAGTCTTCACTCAGGCTGGCACAAACACGAAGCATTTATGTCCATATGCATGCACAGTTGTGCACAAATACACTATGTGGCCAAATGTTTGTGGACCATCAGACCTACAGTATATGATCTTGTTAGACATCCCATTCCAAAACAATGGTCAATAATATGGCATAGGCCCCTGGTTGTGCCTATTATAGCCTCCAATGTTCTGGATAGGGTTTTGGAACATGCCTAAGAATATGTGCACATTCTGTCAAAAAAAACATTTAACTCCCAAAGGAGTTCAGTTTTGCTGAGGTTCACGGCCTGTGCCACCCGCTAGAGTTCTCACACCTAACTTGTCCAACCATGTCCTGTGAAACATGCTTTGTGAACAAGGGCACAGCCTTGCTAGAAAAGGAAAGGGCCTTGCCAAAACTTTGACCTCAAAGTAAGAAGCATGTAGCTGTCTAAATATCTTTTTTGCTGTATTGGAACTAAGGGGCCTTGCCCAAACTCTGAAACACATTTAGATCACAATCTCTATCATCCATAGAATTCATATTCCTCCAGCCAGATTGTGAAATGAAGAATCTTAACTTGCATATGTGATATGTCAATGTTACGTTGAGATTTTTAGGGAAAAATATTTTTTTTCTATGGCATAACGCTAAGAACCTTTGATTGGTGGAACCTGGGTTGAATTATAAGGCGCTTAATTTCATAAAAGTCTGCTTACTCAGTATTTAGTAGAAGCACCCTTTGAGCTAATACAGCCATGAGTCTTCATGGGAAAGATGCAACAAGTTTTTCACACCTGGATTTGGGGATCCTCTGCCATTCCTCCTTGCAGATCCTCTCCAGTT